>JAAGEH010000039.1:9537719-9612977 GCA_011751065.1 Lasiurus cinereus
CTCTCTCTCTCTCTCTCTCTCTCTCTCTCTCTCTCTCTCTCTCTCTCCACACACACACACCTTTGGTGAGAATTAACCAAAAGCACAATAATACTCGTCACAGAAAATTTTAAAAGCATGAGGCAAAATCTGTAAAAAGAGCTATCTACTGTTAATATGTTAATACTTTTGGTGTATTTGCATTCACTTTATTATATATTTTGTAATAATTTTCAAATGCAACTTAGGCAATGTAATAGATATCTTAGTTATATCAATTCTTTTAATTTTTTTCAAAAATTATATTATTTTAATAAAAATAATATAAGCCAATTGTCAAATATGAAATAAAGAAGAAAAAGAAAAAAACATCACTCATATGGCTACTACACAGAGATAATCCCTAACTAAACATTACAGTGTATTTATGTATATTCCTTTAATTTTTATTTTCTGCCGAAACCGGTTTGGCTCAGTGGATAGAGCGTCGGGCTGCAGACTGAAAGATCCCAGGTTCGATTCAGGTCAAGGACATGTACCTTGGTTATGGGCATATCCCCAGTAGGGGACGTGCAGGAGGCAGCTGATCAATGTCTCTAACTCTCTATCCCTTTCTCTTCCTCTGTGTAAAAAAATCCATAAAATATATTTAAATTTTTTTCAAGTGTGAGAGTGTGTGTGTGTACATGTGTGTGTATTTTCTGCTAGTTGAGATCATGTTTCATGCACTAATTTCAATGTCTATGCAGCAGGAGCAGGTAGGGTTCCCAGACAGAAACATGCAAATAATGCTTTAATAATAGATAATATCTACCTTTGGGAGGTTTATAACTCATTCGAATTTTCTAAAAACCTCAATGACTCATTATTCAATATGTTTCTTTGATTAATTGCTTTTAATTAAAAATTAATATTACATATAGAAAAAATTAGAGCACAAAGGCATTAATGCCTTTCCCAGGAGTAACTACTGTGGCCAACTTAGCCTGCCAAACTTTTCTTTACATACAGAATGTAGGTATATTATTACCCAATTGAAGTCAAAACTATATATACTATTGTCTATTTAATGTGTGGATGTGTCTCTGTTTTTTAATAATAGCCACATTACTTGCCACTTTTTTTACAAAATGGCGATACATTGCATACAATATGCTGTATCTTGATTTTTGTTCTTACTTAAATATTTGGATACACTGGAGATAGTAGTTAACAATACCCACCTTCTCCTTCTGTATGACAGCAGCATTAAGTAGAACACGTATTTGTCAGTACCCTATACTTAGGACACATGGGTTGTCTCCTATATTTTGCAATGTGGCAATAAACATTTTATATTTATATCTCTGAACCCATAGGCTAAATTATGAGGTAGAATCACTGAGGCAATGATCATGCCCATTAAAGTTTATGTATATTGCCAAATTGGTCTCCAAACTGGTTGCACTTTACTAGTTAGAATTTATTATCATGTGGGAAAGTGACCATTCCTGACTCTGTCTTCCATTTAACCTTTGCAATTTTAATTATGATGTGTCTTGATGTGGGCCTTTTTGTGTTCATCTTGTTCAGGATATTGTGCTTCCAGGACTTATGTGTCTTTTTTTTTTTAACCAGGTTATCAATCCCTTGCTCTTCTCTCTTCTTCATGTACATCTATTATGTTCATGCTATAACACTTTTTTTGCCTCAAAGTTTCCTTTAAACCATCCTTATTTATTTTTTTTCTTTTGTTATCGTGATTGGATCTTTTTTACTACTTTGTCTTCAAAACACTGATTTAATCCTGTGCTTCATCTCACCTACTGTTGATTTTCTCTAGTGTCTTCTTCATTTTATTCCTAATTTTTGGCTGGTTGTGATTAATAATTTCTGTATCACTTTTAATGCTGTTGATGCTCTCACTGAGTTCCTTGAGCATCCTTACAACCATTGCTTTTAAACACTGTATCTGGTAGATTGCTTTCTTCCATTTCATTTACTTCTTTTTCTGGTAATTTCTCCTATTTTGTTATTGGAGGCATATTTGTTTGTCTCCCATTTTGGTTACCTCTCTGCATTTGTTTCTGTGTATTAGGTAGATCTGCTATGCCTCTCAGCCTCGGTAGGCTGGCCTTATGGAGTAGGTTTCCTGTGGGACCCAGTGGCACAGTCTCCTTGATCAACTAAGCTGGGTGCTCCAAGTATATCTCATGTGTGGGTTATGTGAGCCTTCTTGTTGTACTTGAGTCTTGATTGCTGTAGGCCTTTGTAGGTGGGGTTGACCATCAGGGTGCCTGACTCTGAGAATCAACCCTGACTAAAGTGTACATGGTGCTTCTGCAAGTGCTGATCACAAAAAGTGGAATTTGTTTAGCAGATCAGATTCTGATGCCTTCTGAGATTTCCCTTTGATTGTGCTGCTTGTAGAGTTAATTGGGCCCTCCTCTGATCTGGTCTGAAGCTTGCCACTGAGTGTTTTGGTTCTGGAGTTTGGGGAGGTACTCTAGTGGGCAAACTGTTTGGAAATACTAAGTAATCCACAGTTTGTGGCTGCCTTTCTTGGGTCCAGGTGTGCATAGGAAGTGCCAAACAGCTCACCAAGGCTGGCTTCCACCAGGACCAAGCATGGTGGTAGATAAGCAAAAGACCCAAGTTACCCGGAGATTTCCTCCACCTTTCTTCATCTGCAGGCTGCTTGTTAGGTGTAGTCCCTCAAAGAGTCTCTGGTGGCCCACAGGTATGGGGAGTCTCAGTGAGGCACCAGAATGACAGAGATTCAAACTCATTGCCAGGGCTGGGTCTCAGGCTACTGATGAAAAATCTCAAGGTATATCAAGTTCACAGGTACTACAAGGCTGTCACAGAGCAGGCGACCATAGAACTTTGTTGTAGGGCCAGGTCTCATGGCCAACAGAGTTTATTAGGCCCAAACAAACCAAGATTTGCCTGTATGACAGAAAGGTCCTGAATCACTTATGTGTGCAAGGAAAAAAAATGTCCTCACCCTAGAGCCACACCATTCAATCTGTCTTGGATTCTGCCTAGACCTCCTCCAGAGCCTGAGTTTGCAGGGTAGGGCTGTGAAGAATCAGGAGGGTGGGGCTAGTGGATCTCACCTGGCAGGAAAGTACTTGTCAGGTGAATGGGAAGTTGGGAAATGGACTCTGCCCCAGAGCCACCCAACTCAATCTCTGACACCCCCTGAGCTGCTCAGATTTCTACACAACAGGGCCAGGCAGCTGATTTCTTTGCAAGGTATGAACTCAGCAGATCAGGAGGGTGGGACTAGTGCCTTGTCCCAGGCTGATGCAGTATGGAGGAGAGTGAGATGACATCTGTTAGTGTGGGAGAGGGAACCGACACAAAAACCTTGGTGGCTGTCCCTTCAGCTCTCTCCTTAGAGCCACACTACCCAGTCTCTCCTTCCATGACTCTAGTCCATCCACAGTCACCCTCCCTCTGTTGGAGTCTAGGGGAGTGTCTCTGAACATTTTGTGCACTGGCCCTTTAAGAGGGGACCTAGGTTTTTAGCAGACTCCTGTCTGTCCCTGGTGGACAGAATCCTTGCTGATTTTCACAGTCAGATTTTATCTGGGCTCCTCTTCTCTGCTTGGGTGTTCCAGGCCATGGAGGTCAGTGTAGAATTGAGACATTACACTCCTTAGGAGGAACTTTTGCAACTGAGATGATCCCTTTGGATTCTCAAATGGCATACATGTATGTAGAGGTCATCCTTTAATTGTGTCTCAGCCTTTCCTACTAGTGTCAATGTTGTTTCTTCTGTGAATGCTTTGTTATAAGACTTCTGTTCAGCTAGTCTTCAGCTGGGTATAAAATTAATTTTTCTATATTGTAATTGTACTTCCAGTTTGGTTCTGGAAGAAGGTGTGTGTAACTTCCACCTGCTCTCCCACCATTTTTTATTTCCCAAGTATTTTTACTTCACAGCTAATCATCTTTTAAAGTGACTAAAATGAGAAAGCATGTATAATTACCTTCATTTTTACTATTTCCAACACTATCTCTTTGTGTAAATCTAAATTTCCATGTATTATCCTTCCTTTTGTCTTAAGAACTTTCTTTACAATGTCTTGTAGTATAATAAATTTACTTAGCTTTTGATTGCTTGGAGGGAAAAGTCATCACTTCCATTTTTTAGAATCATTTCTAGATGAGATACACATTTCAATTGGTAGATTGAGTAAAACAAATGGCCCTCTCCAATGAGGGTGGGCTTCATACAATCCTCGGTAGGCCTGAAGAAAAGAAAAGCTAAGTAAGGAAGAATTTGCTCTCTGCCTATCTTTGAGTTGGGACATTTATCTTCTTCTGCCTTCTGACTTAGATGTTTACTGGAACTATAGAATTGACTCCCCTATGTTTCCAAATTGCTGATAATAGATCTTGGGACTTCTTAGCCTGCGTAATCACATAAGCCAAATACTTAAAATTAATCAATCATTCTATTGGTTCCATTTCTCTGGAGAATCTTGACTAAATGATTACTCTTTACAGAAGGAGTGTTGGGGCATTTCATCACTTAGTCTCTCCTCTTCTGCCTCTTTAAAGGGGCAGACAGAACTTAAGGAAAAAGTCCTGTATGTCCTCCAATCATAACATTATGAGCAATGAGCCATTCTTGGCTATGTCTTCTACTCTTGAGTCTTCTGACATTTATTTTTCCAGTATGCTCAATGCCTTTTATTACCACCTTTCAGATTATATGTAAGAGTTGCTTTGTTTGAGAAAGCAAAGTTAAACTGAATTTGGACTGATTTAGAGAAATACCTTAGAGAAGAAAGGGATGATTGTCATGTCCATTTTTTATTCTCATAGTAATAAAAATTTAAAAGTACTCTTTATTGAATGCTTACCATTTACCAGTGTAAGAATGAACTTTAAAAGAAAGGAGTTGCCCTGGCTGATATGGCTCAGTTTGGTTGGGTATTATCCTATGAATCAAAAGGTCAGGGCACATGCTCAGGTTGCAGGCTTGATCCCCAGTAGGGGATGTGCAGGAGACAACCAATTGTTGTATAGCTCTCACATAATGCTTCTCTCTTTTTCTCCCTCTCCCTTCCTCTCTCTAAAGAGGTGATAAAAAGTCAAACTGACAAACATATTCAGCTGGCCCATTATCAGAAAAAGGTAATAGATATTTGTTAACAAATATTGAGTTATTAAAGAAGGTACCAAGAATAGAGTCAGACTTTGTTTTATGTTTGCTGGGGTGTGTGAGTTGATTTATATTTCTGAGGAGAGTGTATACTTGTGGTTATTTCGGGATATGTGAATCATGGACTTTCTTAAAATCCACTGTACAAGTTGCATGTTGTATCAGTGGGCCCCTTGCTTAGGTCATTGTACTAATCAGTGGCCCAAAGAGCTAATACAAAGCAGGGATGCTAGACCCACATGAGGCTTCACACTTACCCACCAAACTTGCTCATCATCCTAGCTTGGGTGACAGGCCTCCAGAAACTCACCTCAGACCTACTCCTTCCATGTAAACTTCACATAAGCATAATTGCCAACCTTTCTATCAATGCTGGGGATTGACTTTTGAGTCCTTCTTTTTACACAATGAGGCTTAAAGAGGTAAAGTCAATCCTTAAAGCCACATGGCTGGTAAGTGGTGGAACTATAAATGAACCCTAGTCATTGACTCAGAAAACCACACACTCACCACTACAATATGTTATACATTATTTAAGTAGCACTCATTTCTACTCCTCCATACTGAATATGTAATTCTGGAAAGTTCACAGTCAGCTTACTCTGGGAGAGACTCTTTTAAGTAGAAAATAAATCACCTGGAATAAAATGTTACTGTTTCCATGGAATCTTTATAGATGAAAGCCCTTCTCTCTCTGACTCAGGAATCCTACTTTAGACCACACTGCCTTCTTAGGCCATAGCTGGGCTACAAGTTACTCCTGAAAATTCACTCATTGACACAACCCTTGTGCACATTCAGAAGCATGGCACATTTTTTGGAAATCAGTTCTGGCTGTGCTGTGTGTTCTGAGTCTGGATAATTAGCTCAATTATGTAAACTTGCTGGTAAGAGACCAAGTGCAGAGATTCAATACTTTAGAAGGCCAATAAGTGCCAGGAGATAAACTTGGCTACTGAACTTTACAGCAGTAGTTCTCAGAGTGTGGCCCTGGAGCAGCAGCAACCATATCCCCTGGGAACATACAAGAAATTTAGAATTTTGGACCCCCAACCCAAACCTACTAGTCAGAACTTCTGAAACCTCTAGCTCTGAAGAAAAAGAGATATGAGGATGCAATGTACAGAATAGTTATAGTAGTTAATAATACTGTATCATGTACTTGAAAGTTTCTAAGAGAATAGATTTTTAAAGTTCTCACTGCAATAAGAAAAAGTTACCTATATATAGTGATGTTAACTAGACTTATAATAATCATTTTTCAATATATACAAATATCAAATTATTATATTGCATATTTGTAACTAGTATGATGTTATATGTCAGTTATATCTTAATAAAAATTAAAACACTGTGGGGTGGAACCCAGAAGTCTGAGTTTTCATGAGTCCTTGGCTGAAGTTGGAGAACTCTGGCTTTCAGTATATTTGTAATCACACTTGTGTGCTTGTTAGGCCTGCATGCAAGTCAGTACTACATCATTTCATTATTTTTACATCTGATTATGCATCGAAATGAAGGGAAACCAGCTCACACTCATAGGGAGGCCAATTTACCCCAAGGTGGATTTCTTGAAAGGTGAGCAGTTTGATAATAAAATCAATGAAGAATGAAAATCCACTACACCATCTTGTTTCACAATTTCTGGGAGAGGCTGAAAACAGGTTCCCCTTGGCCTCTGCACCACACACATAGACAGGAAAATAGGCAGTAGGAGGGAGGCTGCAGTCCATGCTGATAAGGACCCTAGCCCCATAAGACCAGCAGATTCTGCACCGAGTACTGTATCTGATTCATCAGCCTCAAGAGAGAGGAGCCTGTGGGGCACCCATACATCTCCCTACATGGAAGAGGCAAAACCCGAGCAGCCCTCCTGGCTCTCATCATCGGTGAAATTGACAGCTTTATATCCTCGGTCGATGAGGGTGCTAACAGGAGGGCCATGAAAGTTTGTCTTTGTGACACAGAAGGAAGATAAATACTTTTATAGAGGAAGGAATACACGGTACAAGGGAAGTTAGATGGAGAGACCATAAAGGTCTCAGGTTGGCAAAAACCAATTAGTAGATGTTTACAGAAGATAACCTCTGAGGTCAGACAGGTTTTGCTTTGATGCCAATATTCTTGAGCTGAAAAAATGGCTTAGCATTCTCTACACATGTGCAGTGGGAACAATCCCTGATCTCCCCTCAACTGCAGCCTTAAATCAGCTGTGCCCCTCAGGCAAGTAAATAAGTCTCTGGCATCTCTTTTCTCCTGCAAGAGGAGATCATTCAAAAGGTGTCCTCCAGCTTTCACATGCCAGGAAATCTGTGATTTCTGGGAATTTTGGGACATTTCAGGGCTCTGGCATCCATAATGTGACTCCTTGAGATTTTCTGAGCAGCCATTCTTTATCAAATTGGGTGGGAAAGAGAGTTTCTTATTTCTTCTACATCTAGTATACCTTAGCCACTTGGAAACAGGAATTATGTCCATCTAAATGAGAACAAACTTCTGGAAATAGCCTGAGGATGCGCCCAGCTTTGCTGAGATGTGGGCCATGGGTACAGAAACCAAAACTTGGGCTCTTAATCATGATGCTTCCCTGAGTCTCTCTAAAGGAGGGCAATCTGATATTTAGGGACCTAATGTGCCCTCGCTCATTGACTATGAACCTCCATTCTAAGCCTGTGCTTGATCCATTCACTTTGCTATCATATTTCTTTAGACTCTAGGGATGTAAGAAAAAATCTCAATATTTGGTCCCGCACTCCAATCTCCACCCTGATCCCTAATAACTTTGCTTATTTGGGGTTCATCTCTACTCTTACATGAACCTCAAGAAGAATAACAAAATGGTTTGAACACTTTAAAACCATAGCCAGAATCTTTCACCAAAATCTAGGAGTTGCCGGCAGGGGGTTTAGTGAGGGATGGCCAAATGACTGAATAGCAGGCTGCATGGGGCAACCAGGCCAGCAGGAGGGGGGGTAGTTGGAAGTGACCAGGCCAGCAGGAGTGGCAGTTAGGGGTGACCAGATCAGCAGGGAGGACAGCTGGGGCAACCAGACCTCAGGGGGGCCATTAGGCCCACAGAGGGGGGAAGTTAGGGGCAACCAGGCTGGCAGGGTGGGAAGTGAGGTGTGACTAGGCTGGTGCGGAGGAATTGAGGGGCAACTAGGCCAGCAGGGGGGCAGTTGAGGGTGATTAGGCTGGCATGCAGGTAAGTGATTAGGAGTCAGAGGTCCAGGATTGTGAGAAGGATGTCCGATTGCTAATTTAGGCTAAACCGGCAGTCAGACATCCCCCAAGGGGTCCCAGATTGGAGAGGGTGAAGGTTAGGCTGAGAGGACCCTCCCTACTCCCCAAGCACGAATTTTGTGCAGTGATCCTGTAGTAAAAATAGAATGTAATAATTATTACCTCTTGATCTTTTCCCTAATATTTGTCTTTTTACAAAAAAAGATTTTATTTACACTACTTTATGCCTTAGAAAGGAAAATCATAGTATTTTGAAAACACTGTATAAGGCTAATTGTTTTTATGACTACCAATTTGATTTGATTTTTCTAGGAAAACATATAAACAAAAGAAATCATAAAAATAAATGTCATACCAGTTCATATCAAGTTTTATCATATAGGTCAAAAGTTATGGTGGGCCATTTTAAATCTCTTACTCTAAACTCATAATTAAAATAAGTCAATAAAATAGAATAACATTATGGTGATAAGGCATAAATCACTCAAAAATAGTAAAAACAGTTGAAACAGGAAAAAGACAAGTAAATAAAATGCAGAAGTTTATAATAGAAAGGAAATGCCTATGGTGATATAAATATACAAGTTAACCCCTTTGACCAACAGAGCCATTGACAATAAATAAGCTAAACTAGATATTTCCAAGACATGTCAACCAAATGAAGCATTGACTAATACTTTTAATTATCATGACAGTAGTTCTGGTTTATGCCACAGCTTTCAGATAAGAACTTGGTGGAAATTGCTGTAGGGAGTTACTCATTTTAATTTACTGGAAAAACAGGACTATAATTTTAGATTTGGAGAAAATGTACTGAAGCGTGGTTCTCAAATTTTAGCAGCATCAGAGTCAAACAGAGACAGCTGGGCCCCATCCAGCAAGAGTTTCTGATTCTGCAGGTCTGGGGTGGGGCCTCAAATATGTATTTCCAGCAAGTTCCTGGGGCACAGATATTGCAGTGCAATGCCTTCCCTGGGGAATTGTAGGGCTCTCCCTGAGAGAATTGCTGCTCTGAGTTGCTAACTTGATCTCTGTTTTCTGGGCCTCCTCCTGAGCCCTGGCTGTGCAGGCACTGGTCTCAGCCCGCACCAGGCCTGCTCCACCAGCAGGAATCCACTGCGAGGACCAGCCTTTGAAACTTAAGCCCTGCTGATGACGAGGAGTGTTTCTGTGCGCTTTGTGCAAAAGAAAAATATACATTTGCTAATTAGCTGTAATTGGACAGACCTGCTAGTAATCAAGTCTCTTCTGGGAGATTTAAAGACAATTTGATGTTTTTTTTCTTTCTCTCTCCAACTGACACAGGCAAACTCGAGACAAAAAAAAAAAAAGATAAAAAACAAATCCAGAGAAAGTCTTCAAAAGTAGAATGGTAGAATACAAAATAAATTAAAATTCATATTTCACATAAATTGTAAATCATATAATCTAAGTAATTAGCAGAATACCTTCAGATAAAATGGAATGTTATGCAGCTGTAAAAAAAATGGCTCTGTTGGTCAGAGGCTAAATCGTATATTTATATCACCATAGATTTTTCCTTTCACATGGATCACATGTTTTGCGGCATGTAAAATACATTTAATTAATAAAAGCATGCGAAGTGCATACAGTGCACCAATATTGTTGAAAGTGTTTTACTGAGGAAATCTCACTAGATTGTCACAGTGGTTGTATGAAATGGGCACTACAATTTCCCCCATTTCACACAAAGAAGAAACTGTGGCACAGAGTTCAGGAAATTGGCAAAGCTAAAATATATGAACCCAGGCACTGACAGCCAGCCCTGTTCTCTTAGCCACCACACGTATCTTTGTATATCAATTGGCTTGGGTTAAAACCACCTTGTTCTTTTAAAACCTGGCTGAACATGATTGGACTCACTTGGAGGACTCCTAAATGGTGCTAATGCTGGGATCTTTCCTGACCAATGGAATAAAAATATTTGCAGGGGAAAGCCAAGAATCACTATGTTGTTAAAGTGACCCAGGCAATGCTGGTGTGCAGCCAGGGCTGAGAATAACTGTGCTCAATAAATGTCAGGTGGCTCCATTTGTCCTCCATTTGCTTTTCTTCTGAAGGTGCTGAGAGAAAGCCTCCCTGAAGGCCGCCCTGTGCACACTGGGACATGCACCAGAGACAGGTACCTGATGCTTCCCCCAGGGATCCCGCACCAAGGGAGCCATTGCTGAGGAAAACCAGGCAAAATGAGCTCAATCAAAAACATGGATTATATGGAGATTACAGTCCACCTGTGTGGCTTTGGAGCTTCGTTGACTGTGCTCTCTGTACCCCCAGCTATACTCTTCTGTGCGTATTTGATATTTACTCCTGTTTTAGTCAGGAGCACACTCATGTATCACACATACCTTAACTGGTTACCTTGAATTTCTGACAAACCTTCTTTATTGAATTGCGGTCCCTTCTGTGTTATGGTCCATGGGCCACAGAGTCCAGGGAAAATGGCTTGACCAGCCAACTGGGGAAGGATTTGCTTGAGACCCACATCTAGATGGAACTACAGTGGACACTGTAATAATGAAACAGTGGCCTTCGGGGGACATCAAGTCCCCTTGAAAAATCCTCCTGTCTCCTGTAAGTGACTCCTATGGCGTCTGATCAGCATTAAAACAAAGGAAACATAGACTCTAAGGCAAATTCTATGTGATTAAAAAGGAAATGTTTACTAAGAATCAAATAGGAAAAAAAAAGTAATACTAAAAGTGTCAAGCGGGCATACCTGGGAGATATTGCGGGTACGGTCCCAGACCACCTCAGGAAAGTGAGTTGCATGAATGCATTGCCTATGGAAGTTAAGGCTCTACTGTAGTCTCTTAAGTGTGCCATAGCATTATGTCTAAGAACTCAATGCACATACCTTACTTTAAAGACACCTTAATGCTAAAGAATGCTAACTGCCACCTGTATCATCAGTGAGTCCTAACCTTTCTGATGGAGGATAGTCTTACCATCGTGTTGATGCTGCTGGCTGGTCAGGTGGTGGCTGCGGGAGGGCTGCTGGCTGTGTCACTTACTTAAAATATTACAATAATTATGTGTGCTGCATTGATTAGCTCTTTCACTAACCATCTCTCTATAGCATGCAATGCTGTTTGAACTTCTTTCAAAAATGAAGTTAGTCATTTCAGACTTTGGTACTGCTATAGCAGCTAGGTTTCTGCAATGTTCTAAATCTTTTGTCATTTCAATGATCTTCAACAACAATAATATTGTGTCTCAGGGAACAGGGAGGCCCAAGAGGAGAGAGAGAGATGGGGGGAAAGAAGCCAGTCAGTACAACAGCCAGAACACAGATAACATTTATCAGTTAAATTTACCATCTTATACTAGTACTAGAGGCCTGGTGCATGAAAATTCATGCACTGGAGAAGGTTTCCTTCAGCCCAGCCTGTCCCCTCTTACAGTCCGGGAGCCCTCAGGGGTGGGAGGTGGCCTGGCACTCAGAGGAAGGCCACATCTCCATCACACCACTGCTGTTGCCACTGCTGACAGCACAAGCCTCAGTTGACTCTGGTTACCTGTGCCTTGGGTGGGCCCTGGACAGATCAGGCCTTGCTGTGCACCTGATGCCCCAGCAAGGCTAAGGGGACTGGGCACCACCATCTTTGAGGGTAGGGCAGTCAATTAGCATATTCTCTTCTTATTGGCTGTGGTGCCACCATCTTTGCAATGGCATGAGGGTCAATTAGCACATTCTCTTTTTATTAGATAGGATGGGCACAATTCCTGGTCTCCCAAAACAATTAAAATAGTAACACCAAAGATCACTGATTATAGATCACCCTAATGAATAATATCATAGTGACAACATGTGAAATATTGAGACAATTACCAAATTGTGGCACAAAGACATGAAACAAGCAAACACTTTGGGAAACATGGCACCAACAACCTTGTTGCATGCAGTTGTCACAAACTTTCAATTTGTAAAAACAGCCAAAACCGGTTTGGCTCAATGGATAGAGCATTGGCCTACGGACTGAAAGGTCCCAGGTTCGATTCTGGTCAAGGGCACGTACCTTGGTTGCAGGCACATCCCCAGTAGGGGGTGTGCAGGAGGCAGCTGATTAATGTTTCTCTCTCATCGATGTTTCTAACTCTCTATCCCTCTCCCTTCCTCTCTGAAAAAAATCAATAAAATATATATTTAAAAAATAACTTAATATCTGTGAAGCACAGTAAATTGAAGCTCAGTAAAATGAGGTATGCCTGTACTGGCACAAATTAACACTCACGTGCTGGTAATGGTAGTAGTATCTACCTGGGTAATATCAGCTGCTTGTCCCCATATGTAGACACCCACCTGGGTCCACACAGTTCATCTCCCCTTCCCAGCATCTACCCTTAGCCCTACTTAGAATCAAAAGGAATGAGCGTGGACATGGGCACCTTCACAGGCACATGGCACTGTGAGGGGCAATCGTCATCTGAACCCAGCCCTGGTGCTAAATCAGGATTGATGTATCATCTGCAGGGCCCAGTGCAAAAGGAAAATGTGAGCCACTCACTAAAACATAAATTAAGAATTTGAGAATGTCAGTGGTTGAGCGTTAACAAAGCATGGTGTCCTGAGACGGGGCAGCCTGGTTAACTAGTCCCTCACTACTCAGTCAGTTGTGGGCAGCATCAGCAGCAACTCCAGAGCTAATCACGAATGCCCCAACTCATGCACACCAAGTCACAGTCCTTATCCGGACAGGATTCCCAGGGGATGCACGTGCCCATTAAGCTTGAAGAGACTCTGCTACAAAGCCCAATCCCTCCTGCCCTGTGCTTTTTGTTCGTTGCCAGGCTGTTTCCTGAGCACCAGGCCCTGGTATAACATCCTTTACATCACCACTCCGAAGTGCAAGTATGTCTAGGCCTTTTTGTCTCCAGGTAGTGTGCATGCACAGTCTTCATGTACTAGCAGGATGACATGTTTCTCTTTGTGAATCTTCCCTTTGTCTCCCTCAGAGAAGCCAGCCCAGCCCTCACAGAGCCATTAGGGCAGATGGTCATAGCTCTCTGGGTGATTCAATCCCAGGGACATCCTTGCTAGGGTGCCTCCCTAAGGAGTCCTCGGGATGGGGTCACATAGTTGCTTTTTTTGTTCCTGCTCACATTCCAGGATGTTGCCCCTCAAACACAATCTTGGGCCAGGTGCTCAGGTCTCCTGGCTCCTGATGCAGCACTTGCCTAAGGGGCACCACCAAGCCACTCCTGCAGGTGCTCCTGCCGGTGCTCCTGCCTCCATGGGTGTGCCCTGTGGGTCCTGGCTGGATGTGCTAGCAGTGGTTATTTCAGACAAATGCAATCCATGAGTGAGACTCTCACAACATTGAATATCAACATCCAGGTGTCCTGATCCATTTCCTCCCGGTAAGCTCCCATGGTCAACAGACCAACACTTCTCCACCCCAAGATGTCCTCATATTGTTCTCCAAAACCAGTGTAGCTTTACATTGGTGAAAGGACTTTGCAGATGTAATTAAGGTAAGGATCTCCAGATAGGGAAATTTTCCTGAATTATCCAAGTTGGCCCAACGGTCCTTATAAGAGGGAGTCAGGAGGGTCCGAGTCAGAGATGGGACAATAGGAATAGATTGGGATGAGGCCATGAGTCAAGAAACAAGAGCCACTGAAAAACTGGGAAAGCAGGACACAGACCCCCCAGAGCCTCCAGGATATTCAGGATGACAGCTTACTCTATTCCTCACCTCCAGAGCTGTAAAAATAGGAATATGTGATTCTTTAAGCCACTAGTTTGTGACAATTTGTTACAGCAGCAACAGGAAACTAATATAGCCCCGGGGACATGTATCCATCTCCTCCTGAAGGGACCAGCCAGCTCAGTGTAAAGGGAATTTCAGGATGGACAACTCTCAGCAAGCTGACCAGTCCCTTAACACCACCTCCCAGTAGAACAGATACTTATCACACACCCAAAGGAGGTCACACATATGATTTGGGCCCCATCATAAGATGGTCCAATGAGTGACTTATTGCCTCCGAACAGTTTACTTCTAGGAATTCATACTCCAAAAGTGTTAACAAAAAATACTGGCATAACTTACAAATTCCACCTGGTCAGTCCTGAGATTATCCAAGACATTAAAAAAGAAGTGGGGATGCTCACTAGTACCACTACCCTTATTCCAAAGCCTCCTTCATCTCTGCTCCCTGCCTGCTTGGCTGAGTGTCTTTCTGACTTCACTCACCCTCGTGTCCCATCCTGAGACAAACTGCAGCACTTTGCTTCTTGTGCTTCCTGTGCTTTTTCCCAGAAAGAGACTCCCTTTACTTCCAATTTCTGATCTAAGTGACTGGTGTAGTCCAAAGGTGAGGAAGAGGGAAGGACAGAGTGACAGGTGTCCCTCTAACTAAGAGGAGTGTCTCCAGACACCAGAGGAACAATTAGATCCTGGCTGTATATTTGAAACCCTGGGAGAACTTCAAAGAATACACACCTCACCATAAACCAATGACATAAGAATCCCTCTTAGTGTAGCCTGGATATCGGTCCTTCAAGTTAATCTTGCAAAGTATAGCTGACCTCTGATTTTGATGATGATCCACTCAGGAGATCATTCAGGTAAGGAATCCTCCATCACAGATGAGGGGTTAACCCTGCAGGACCCACCACATGCCTTCACACTGGAGCCCTGTCCTCCATGGAGATCAACATGGAGTGTGACTTGGTAGGCACGTTGCTATTTCCCCCTTGAGCTCTCACTGCCATTTATTAGGTAAGTCTTTGCATCTCACTTATCCTCCCTTCCTTCATCTGCAGAATGGAACAGTAGTTCTTACTTCTTTGGGTAACTAGCAGAATTAAATCATAAGTGGGCTCACTATGAGCACCCACCATTAACATTACCACGTCTCTCTGTGCTTCCTGTGGAGCAGCTCTCATTAGTTTCAGCTGCTGGAGTGGCCTGCCCTACAGGGACCAGCTATCTGATTAGTAGGACATCTGCCTATATCTGCTGTCCATTCCTGAGCCATACTCCGTGTGGTCACTGCACATTGAGGGGGTATAGTAACTGGGTGCTGAAACATCCAGGACCTAGGTTTTAGGGGATTGTTGGAGCCAAAGTTCAGTGCAAGGGGCAGACATCTGTTGCTTCAGTATCTATAAGAATGGCCAACCCCTCACACCTTTCACACAAGGATTATCAGCAATGTTACACACACTACCTGAATTTAATAATTGGTGATTGAAACAGTTATAACACTTAGCTTTAGGTCTTGTTTCAAAAGTAATAAATCCTCCACAGCAGCCAGGCAGGCTGTCACAAAACAGGTGCTGATAGAACTTATCAATGACACCTTTTCCTCTTTGAACACTACCACCTTCTCCAATGGCAAAAGACCTGCTGTGAGCATGCTCACCTGGGGCTTGCAAATGGCAGAGCACAGATGAGAGTTCTCCCTTCTCTGGGACCCAGAGCCTACTCATGGCCCCATTCTATGCTGGAAAGGTGATCAGCCATAGGGCTGGGCCACTGCAGTTCTGGTGGTCACCTCTATATTCAAAACACCTGTATAAGGAAGCGAGGACATTGCATGGGAGTGTTCACAGCATGAGCTGGAGCTTTCTGCAGGACCTCTGTTGGTGGGTGAGTGCCAAGTGGGCCTCACACCCGACAGCCCAAGATAGAAATTCATGAGAAAGGAGAAGAAAGACCAGAAATCAGACAGAAAGGAGCTGTCATTCTGCCTATCTTTGCAAACCCGAGTGGAGGCTTGCGTTTCCACACCTCACTCAGTGAACTAGTAACAGGACTGAGGCTAAGCTATGCTTCAGGAAAGTGAGAGCAGACTGCTAAAAAGAGCTTCTATTATTCTAGGAAATTTAAAATTACAGATTCAAGGTAAATCAGAGAAAAGCAGCGTTCAGATTAAATATTCATGTAAACCTCAAGATTACAGAGGAGTTTTTAATTCTTTGTCTTGAGTAATCTTTAAAATCATCTCTAATTTTAATAAATATATTTATTGGTTGCATTAAATATATTTGTATGAGAAACCCCACAAAAAGGCATCTGGACCCGGTTGTTGTGACTGGCACACATTCCCCTGTCCTCAAATTTCAGGCACAGTCTACCAGTATGGATAAACAGACTATTTAAAAGGGAGTGAACAAGTTTCAATCTACAGAGGAACTATGTTCAGACCTTCTTGTGGCTGTGTCAATAAACAATGTCTTTCTTGGCTTTTCTCTTCTGGAATTCCTCTCTCCCCTTGGCCTTTTGTTATCTTATTATCTCAATTATCCTATTCTTGTTCACTTACACTTTATAGTTCTCACACTGTAGAATGTTCCCAAAGCCTCAAGTCGGTTATTTACTTCTTTTTTTTAATTAAATCTTTATTATTCAGATTATTACATTTGTTTCTCTTTTTTCCCCTCCATAGCACCCCTCCACCCAGCTCCCACCCTTCCCTCTGCTCTTACCTCCCTCCCATTGACCTCATCCATAGGTGTATGATTTTTGTCCAGTCTCTCCCTGTACACCCTTACCCCTTCCCCCCTGAGAATTATCAGTCCACTCCCTTTCTGTGCTCCTGATTCTATTACATTCACAAGTTTATTCTGTTGATCAAATTTTTAATTCACTTAATTTTTAGATTCACTTGTTGATAGATATGTATTTGTTGTTCATAATTTTTTGGCTTTTAACTTTTTCTTCTTCCTCTTCTAAAAGAGTAGCTTTCAGCATTTCATATAATACTGGTTTGGAGTTGATGAACTCCTTTAGCTTTTTCTTCTCTGTGAAGCTCTTTATCTGCCCTTCAATTCTGAATGATAGCTTTGCTGGATAGATATTTCTTGGTTGTAGGTTCTTGCTATTCATCACGTTGAATATTTCTTGCCACTCCCGTCTGGCCTGCATCGTTTCTGCTGAGAAATCAGCTGACAGGCATATGGGTGCTCCCTTGTAGGTAATGAACTGTTTTTCTCTTGCTGCTTTTAATATTCTCTCTTTGTCTTTTGCTCTTGATATTTTAATTATGATGTGTCTTGGTGTGGTCCTCCTTGGATTCCTTTTATATGGGGTTCTGTGTGCTTCCTGGACTTGTAAGTCTATTTCTTTTACCAGATGTGGGAAGTTTTCAGTCATTATTTCTTTAAATAAGTTTTTAGTATCTTGTTCTCTCTCTTCTTCTGGCACCCCCACAATTCTGATGTTGGTATACTTGAAGCTGTCCCAGAGGCTCCTTACATTATCTTCACATTTTTTTTTGATTCTTTTCTCTTCTTGCTTTTCCAGTTGAATGTTTTCTGCTTCTTTATATTTCAAATTTTTGACTTGATTCTTGCCTTCCTCTAGTCTGCTGTTAGGACTCTGTATAATATTTTTTTATTTCAGTCAGTGTCTCTAGTTGGTCCTTTTTCATCTTCTCTTGGGTCTTGCTAACTTTATCCAACTTTTCTAGCATATCCTTGAAAAACCTTAGAAGTGTGGTTTTGAACTATATATCCAGTCGTATTTTTTCCTCCATTTCCTTTGTTTGTGATCCCTTCCCTTGTCTCGGCATTTTCACTATGCCGGGAGTACTTCTGTATTGGATCCAGCCTTATGATACCAGACTTGCAAAACCAAAGAAGAGCTTGGGATGGGTGGAGTCTCAGGGCTTAAGGGACCGCCTTGCCTTCCAGTTGGCCCCGCCCTCCACGGCCCCTGAGTCTCACGTGACTGGGTAATTGCTGGAGCAGTCCTTGTGCCAGCGCCAGCAGTGCCTCTAGACCACTGCCTTTCCAGCTCCCCTGCATTCCAGGACAACAGGAGTCTAGGTCCCCAGGGTTTTACCCATAACAGGGGCTTAGTGGAGTCAGAAGGGGCACAGTTGGGAGGGTTTGTCTCCTGCCCCCTCGTGAAAGTCAGTGGCACAATCAGCAATCTGTGCTCTGCGCAGTGCTGTGCACGCCACAAGACCTCTGATCTTTTGCGACTCCCCTCAATTTTCATGCACCTCTCCCTTTTCACAGTCCAAACTCCTCCCGTATGAGTTTCAGCTATTTCTGAGGTTTAGTGTCGTAAGATAAGGGGTTCAATGCCTTTGAGTGTCTCTGTTTCCCTCCTGCCAGAGAAAACCAGGCAGGTACCTGCTCTCTCCATGCGTGTGTCTCCATACCTCAGCTTTTTGCAGCTCCTCTGGGTCTCTGTGAGCCCCTCTCCTTCCCTCTAGCTGTAGAACTTCCACTCAGCCAGCTTTCCTGTGGTTCTGGATGATGCCTGTTCTGTCTTTTAGTTGTAGTTTTGAAATTGTTGTGCAAGGCAGCAGTGTAGGTGTTTACCTATGCCACCATCTTAGATTCTCCAGTTTTTTACTTCTGAATGTGTTTCCATTGGGAGAACCCTCTCAATCCAGCAACCATACTCTTCATTTCCTCAGTTTAGCAAGCAGTCTTCAACAGACATCTCATTTCTGTTTTCTAGTCTACATATCTTTAAGGTGGCTCTCCTTAGAAATGGTCAGAATTACCATCAGGCATTACCCCAACATGAACTTGAAAGTTGGACTGGTTTCAATTAGTATTGTGAAATTTATATATAATGGATCCATCAGAGAGATGCTGGGAAAGAAAAGCAGAGAGCCCAACATTTTACAGTAACCTCTCTCAGAAGTAGAATGTGTCACTCTGAGAAGGCTATGTGGTAGCTCTTTAGTGAAGTGCAGACAAAGGAGTGTCTCTAACAGTGTTAAGAACAGTCTTGGAGATGCCCTGGGAGATGGGAGGTGGCCTCCATGTCCATTGAAAACCCATCTTATCACAGGCATCTTCTACTAGTCATTCTTCGCTTGTTCTTTAAAGAGTGACTTTATCTGCTTCCCCCTTTTTTATATATATATTTTATTGATTTTTTACAGAGAGGAAGGGAGAGGGATAGAGAGAAACATTGATGAGAGAGAGACATCGATCAGCCGCCTCCTGCACGCCCCCCACTGGGGATGTGCCCGCAACCAGGATACATGCCCTTGACTGGAATCAAACCCGGGACCTTTTAGTCCGTAGGCGGACACTCTATCCACTGAGCTAAACCAGTTTCGGCTCTGCTTCCCCTTTTGATTTCATTCCTAATAAGAAGACTTGTAATTGTTAATAGGCTTCCTCTGTAAGTTTGCTTAGATAAGATGAGAGGTGTATCCCAGACAGGTGACATCTCTCTTTATACAAATTTGCTCCTCATTCCTAGTAGGCTGAAAAGCAAGCTTGAAACCGGCAAGGCTGGGAACCAAACCTTGAACATGGTAAAGTCACTAGATAATGCCAGCGGATACACTTCATGGGAAGCTGCCATACTACATGCCTCAGACAGCATTCTGACCTCAGCCAACAGCTTCACCTTGAGTATCTGTAAGTGCATCATGTTTACTGTGTATCAGATTCTTTCATTAGATAAACAGTCAATTCAAATAGACTTGAACTTGACTCAACCTGTAGGTCATGGAAGATTTTCCCTGTACCAGTTTCCCAATTTTTCCCTATCTGTCAAGAATACTAGGATTCTTACATTATGCTAACCTCAAAGAATCAGCAGCATGAATCTCAACCTCATAACTCCTTTTCAGTTAGAAAATGTGTCCTATTCATGTCTTTCAACCCTCAGCTGTCTCACTGTCCTTTTCCCCCCATCATGGACCTAATTCCTGATTTCCTCAGATGACCCCTCACCACTCACTGTGTCTCTATTGTCATTTCTAGTCTACTCTATTTGGTATCCCATTTTATAATTAACACTAGAAGCTTGATGCACGAAATTTGTGCCCCCAGGGTGGGTTGTGTCCTTTAGCCCAGACTGCACTCTCTCCAATCTGGGGCCCCTCAAGGGATGTCCCACAGACATCCCTTTCATAATCCAGGACTGCTGGCTCTCAACTTCTCGCCTGCCTACCTTCCTTCCTGATTGCCCCTTCTGCCTTCCAGCCTGATTACCCTCTATCCACTCTCCTGCCAGCCTAATTGATGCCTAACTGCTCCCCTGCGAGCCTGTTTACCCCTAACTGCCATCCCCTGTGGGCCTGGTCACTCTAACTGCCCTCTTCTGCAGGCCTGGTCACTTCTAACTGCCCTCCCCTACAGGCTTGATCACCCTGAACTGCCCTCCCTTGCAGGCCTGTCTCTCCCAACTGCCCTCCCCTGCTGGCCATCTTGTGGTGGTCATCTTGTGTCCACATGGGGGCAATCATCTTGTGTGTTGGAATGATGGTCAATCTGCATATTACTCTTTTATTAGATAGGATAGAGGCCTGTTGCACAGGTGGGGGCCAGCTGGTTTGCTCTGAAGGGTGTCCCCAATCAGGATGGGGGTTCCCTTGGGGTGTGTGGCAGCCCCCCCCCTCAACCTCTCCAGCAATCCAAGTGGAAGCCCTGGTATCTGGAATTTATTTATCTTCTACAATTGAAACTTTGTAGCCTGGAGTGGAGCTAAGCCTTCCTGCTCGCTCTATGGCAGCAGTCATTTCTGTTGGAATTTATTTATCTTCTATAATTGAAACTTTGTAGCCTTAAGCAGAGGCCTAGGCTGGCTAGAGTGTGTGGAAAGCTTGGCTTCTTCCATCACCAGGCAACCCAAGCCTCCCTCCTGCTCTCTCTGTGGCCATAGCCATCTTGGTTGGGTTAATTTCCATACCTGCTCCTGATTGGCTGATGGGCGTGACTGGTGGTGTAGCAGAGGTATGGCCAATTTCCATATTACTCTTTTATTAGATAAGATTACCAATTAGACCTAACCAAATGCCTCATAAGAATCATCCACAGTTTTTTCCAATACTATCCACTTAACTTATTTTCATTGCTCAGACACATACCTTAAACTCACTGCCATGCCATCTATCTATTGCTAGTAACAAACCATCCCAAACGTTCACGCTTAAAATAACAATTATTTATTTTGCTCACTAAACAGATGTTGAGGCTATATAGAGACAGTGAGCCTGGTCCACATGCAGCATCAAAAGGTGCAGTGAACTGGGTGGGGCCAGAGGACCCACTTTCAATATGACCTCCTCACATCACTGGTCATTTGGTGCTCAGCCAGGACTGTGGGATGGTGCCCCTTCATGTCCACAGTCTTGGGCTTCCTCATGCCCTGTAGCTGGGTTCCAAGGGTAAGTATCCCAACAGATCCAGGAGGAGTTGTATCAGACTTTATGAACTAGCTTCAAAAGTCAAATAGCCTCACTTCTGCTGTAATCAAAAGCCACCCAAAGTCAAGATGAGGTAACACACACCATTATTCAGCATAAGGAGCATTGCATCACACAGTAATAAACCATGTGGAATGGGAGATGCCAGTGAAGTCCTGTTTTGGGAAATGCATTCTGCCACATGTAGAGTATGATAGGTGATTGGTTCAGGAGAGCAGTTAAGTGGCACTTCTTGTCTGGTGGGCAATGCATGGTATATCAGCCTATCACAGTCTCAGATCTCGGCACCTCCATCTCCTCCTAGGGCTCAGAAAGCTAAAGCAAACAGAGTGAGTTATGCATGTTATGGTCAGTGGCAGAGCTGGGAGCAGCTGGCACACTTTTATTCCGTGAGTTTGGATGGGAGTTAGGACATGTATCTGTTTAAAGAGTATTCAAGATGATTTGTAAACACAAGCAAATCCAGGGAACACTGGGCTCTGGCCTGCTGCTCCCTGGGCCGGCAGTTACAGGTGGCACAGATGCATGGCGTTCCCAGGGAGGGTGTGGGTGCATAGCCTGAGCAGGTAAGGCCCTCTCTAAACTGAAGTCATTGTTATTAGTCCACAGCCCAGGGCACCAACTAATCTCCCTGGGTAATTAGGAGAGTGACTAGTCAATCCCTCTTGCCCTGGAGAAACAGGTCAGGCACTGACTTGTGGGGTGATTTGCTCCCTGCTGCTGTGCTGGCATACTGCCTTCCCCGAATTATTCCAGAGGAAAGGAACCTGTTGCCACAAGCAGGACTGCTCAGTACCAGCTGCAGCTGTGAGCTGGCAGCAGCAAGAGTACTCTTGTTATGCAATTATCCATAATTAGGTGCTCATTACTATTTTATCAGCAGGAGTCAGCGCCCACCTGTGCCGCACTGTCGCAGGGCCTGGCAGAGAAGTGAGAGAAGTGGAACAGAGCCCCGCCTGCTCTTGGGGAAGATGACATGAAGCCAGCAGTTCGAACCTGCACCCAGTGGAGGAGCCTGGCACACGGCAGAGCCTGCATATGGCAGAGTTGCACTGCACACAGATTACACATGTGTCCTAACTCTTGTTTCTTCATGCTTTGCTGTGATAGATGAATGATACAGTTAGGGGAGCTGCTGCTCTGTCCTTAGTCAATGGAAAATAGCTTCTCTCCACAACCAGTTCTCAAGTAGGAAATGCGGGCTTGGACTGAGGACAGGTTTGACTGGAACACGCTTTTGACTCTGTATAAAAGAAATCCTCCTCCATTCAGTCCCTCTTGGATTCTGATTCAGAGCAAGAACTCTTTTCTTCCTTCCTTCCTTCTTTTCTTCCTCCCTCCCTCCCTCCCTCCCTCCCTCCCTCCCTTCCTTCCTTCCTTCCTTCCTTCCTTCCTTCCTTCCTTTCTTCCTTCCTTCTTCCTTCCTTCCTTCCTTCCTTCCTTCCTTCCTTCCTTCCTTCCTTTCTTTTAAATTTATTTATACTTTAAAGTATTACATAAGTCTCCTTATTCCTCCAATGACCTCTCCTGGGCTACTCCCATCTCCCAGCACATGCCCTCACCTCTCTACTGTCTGTGTCCACTGGTTATGCTGATATGCATGCATATAGGTCCTTTGATTGATCTTTTACCTCCTCACCCCCTGTCTTCTCTAATAGGTTGGACAGTGTGTCCAATGTTTCTATGTTTCTAGTTCTATCTTTGTTCATTAGTTTATGTTGTTCATTATATTCCACAAATGAATGAGATCATGTGATATTTCTCTGTCTCCAACTGACTTATTTAGCTTAGCATAATGCTCTCCAGGTCCATCCATGCTGTTGCAAATGGTAAGAATTCTTTCTTCTTTACAGCAGTGTAGTATCTATATTGTGTATATATTATTCATCTTTTTACCTCCTGCCACATTGTGCATGGCAAACACTGGCTATTATCATGTGTTTCAAAAGGTGAGATGTGAGGACAAACAAGTGTCAGCCATGGGAGGCTTGCAGGGAGCATCTAGCTTTCCTGCAGAGAACATGCCAGTGATTGATTTGTTAAATAAGGGGCCAAGAAAACCAGAAATCTACATATTTAAATTAATCATACAGGGAGGGGAGCTGCTTGTTGTGGGTAAATTGGCAGGAGATATACAAATTAGTATGGATTTTGAATTAGTACAATTTGAATCAGTAGGATTAACAGGCATAGATTCCATGCAGTGAACTAAATGCCTTCAAATGTCTTCACCAAAGTAAAACTGTTTTACTTACTTGTGTTCTAGAAATGATAGTGCCTGAAGAGTAATCCAGAAGGAAGAAGTGCAAAGATAAATTTATTGATTTAGCTATTGGAATGCATTGTAAAGTAGCATAGTTAAAAGATTCTGCTGCTAGTGCATTAATATATATTTTTACTTACTATACCAATTTGATTGAAAATCTGAACACTGGGGGAAAATACCAAAAATATTCTAATCCAGCCAATATGGCTTAATGATTGAGCATTATCCCATGTACCAAGAGGTCAGTTCATCATTAGGGCACATGCTTAGATTGCAGGCTGGTTCCCAGGTGGAGGCATGTAGGAGGCAGCCAATTGATATTTCCACTCTCATTGATGTTTCCCTCTCTCTCTCTCCCCCTCTCTTCCTTCCTCTCACTCTAAATATCAATAAAAATATATTTAAAATATTCTGGAAAATGACACAGGCAAACTATTTTTATGACCTTGTTGTGGAACGGTCCTCTATTTATTTTTTAAATATATTTTTATTGATTTCAGAAAGGAAGGGAGAGGGGAAAAAAAAGAGAAACATCACTGATGAGAGAGAATCATCTATCGGCTGCCTCCTGCATGCCCCTACTGGGGACTGAGCTCTTGACCAGAATCCAACCTAGGACTCTTCAGTCTACAGGCCAGTGCTCTAACCACTGAGCAAAACCAGCTAGGACTGGAAGGGCCTTTTAAAGTATTATAAAAATAAATAAATAAATAAATAAATAAAAAGTTTTAAAGAAATCCTCCAAAGCAAAAGCAATAAGTTTAATCATATAATTTAACAGTCTTGCATAGAACATAACAAATATTTTTTAAATATGATATACAAAGTCAAACATAATATAAAGGAAAGAAAAACTTGCAATATGTGGCAAAGGGCTAATTTATGTGACCTTCAGAACTCATAGAAATCAATTAAACAAAATAACCCAATAGAAAAACAAAATAGGCATGAATGAGCACTTTACAGAATAAGTTTCCATAGTCAATGAAAATATGACCTCTCATTCAAAAATAAAGAAGAGCATATCAAGTCAATGAAGTAATACCCATGTGTACCTAATAGATCCTATATATAATAAAACCCTAATATGCAAATTGACCAGATGGTGGAACAACCTGTCGCTATGGTGCACACTAACCACCAGGGAGCAGACACTCCACACAGGAGCTGCCCCCTGGTGGTCAGTACACTCCCACAGGGGGAGCACTGTTCAGCCAAAAGCCAGGCTCACTGCTGGAGAGCACAGTGATGGTGGGAGCCTCTCCTGCCTCTGTAGCAGTGCTAAGGACCCTTGGGAAATGTCTGACTGCTGACTAAGGGCAGGAGTGACCAGGCCTAGAGCAGGCCTAAGCCAGCAGTCAGACATACCCCAACAGGTCCCAGATGGTGAGACATACTCCGAGTTGTACATATCCCAAGGGGTCCTGGACAGTGAGAGGGTGCAGGCTGGGCTAAGTAACTCCACCCCCCAGTACACAAATGTTGTGCACCAAGCCTCTAGTTGGTAAATATTAAGCTCTATAGTGAGTAGACTGGAAAGTTAAGAGAGTAGATCTTAAATGGTATCATTATACATCTACACAGAATTGTAATTATGTGACAGAATGAAGGTGTTAAGTAAACTTACTGGAGTAATGATTTTGCAATATACATGTGTATCTAATCATCACATTGTCACCTTAAACTTACATATATGTCAACAATATCTCAATAAAACTGGGGAAATAAATGTTTATAGTCAGTAAAGAACATAGCCTCTTAAATCCAACTACCTGGGTTCACCACTTACCAGCTTTGTGATCTCAGGTTAGTTACTTAACTTCTCTGCATTTGTTTTCTCTTCTATAAAATGGTAATAATAACACCCAACTCACAAAGTTCTAAGGAAAATAGAATGAGGCAGTACTAGGAATAGAGCCTGGCATACAGATGCACTAAATAAATATTAGACATATGAAAGATTGTGAAGAAACATATATAATTTTAATTTGTTGGAAAATAAATCAGAAAAATATATTTCTGGAGGACAGTTATTAGTATCCTACACATGTTTAAAATATCTTGCAACAATGATTCTGAAATTCCACGCTAAGATTTCACCATGTGGATCTCTTCATGAAAGCGCACCATGTTAATGTGGAGGGACTGCTCCCTGCAATTCTGATAGTCATCAGTCACAGGATGGGGAGCCCCTGTCCCTTGGTATGGAAGTGGTTACTGGAATGTGATGCCACTCCCACAAAGAATGGGACTCTTACCCATGAACTGATACGAAAAAGGTAAAACCAAGTAAGCTCAGGGTTCTTCTATAGGATGAACTTGTTCATGAAATCTTAAAATTTGAATTATTAAGGAAACAGGGCTCCTTTATCCAAGTGCAAAGAATTGAGATTGCATATAAAAAGGTCTGTGCTTTTTTTTTGCATTCTCCTCAAAAGAGTATTAAACCCATTTGGGGGGGACAAGCTTACAGAGGAGGACTTTATGAGGGTCTCCAAGAAGGTGGCAGTGAGGTCCAGAGCTAGGTGTTTGAAGGACAGGAGTGGCCAAGACTAGAAATCTGGAGGTTTCCAGCACCCTCCACAGATAGAAATCTCAGGGGCCAGGTTTTGCAAGTTTTCTGAGCAGTGAGGGCTCACAGCTCCTCTGGCACAGAGGCCTTAGGGAGGGGGTTCTGCTCAGGTGGGGCTGGCCATGACAGGCGCCAGCAGACTGGGGAAGAGGCAGAGTGGAGCCGGCATGGTCCTAAAGTGGAAATCAGCTTCTCTTGCCTTCAAGAAAACAGAAAACTTGGACAATCGCCACATCATATGACTGGTGTGTACCCAAGACCCAGGACTCTCCCACAAATATCTGAAGACTCCAAAATAATGTGAGGAGAGGAAAGGTCCCCAAAGCATGACTGAGACTTATGTTCCTGCTACCAGGAAGGTGGCTTAATTTTAGCAAACTCTAAGTTTTATAAGCAAAGGAAAAGACAGCATGGGCAAATTGGAAGCAGCGATCTGAATTTATTTCCTTTTCCCATATTGTAAATCAGTTTGTGGAGGAAAATTTATGACCTTATCACATTGTATAACTTTTCTGGAAAGACATGCAGTAAACAGCTAGCAGTGCTTACTTTGGAGAGATGGACTAGAAATTAGAGATGGACCAGGAAGTAGAAATTTAATTTTACACTTTTCCACAGTCATTACAACAATAATATATATAGCCATCATAGTAATATAAAACATTTATATGTTATCCTATCTAATAAAAGAGTAATTTGAAAATTATCCACCACTCTGCCACACACACCAGCCATGTCCACTACCCAATCAGGAGCAAGTATGCAAAGTAACCCCAACCAAAATGGCTACAATGGAGCAAGCAGGAGGGAGGCTTGGGTTTCCCTGGCGATGGAGGAAGCCAAGCTTTCCACACACCCTAGCAGACCCAGGCATCCACTCAAGGCTACAAAGTTTCAATTATAGAAGATAAATAAAAATGGCTGCCACCACAGAGGGAGCAGGAGGTTTGGCCCCGCTCCAGGCTACAAAGTTTCAGTGTAGAATATAAATAAGTCTTAGATCTCAGGGTTGCGCTTGAGTCATTGGGGGGGGGGTGAGTGTTTGGTCTACAAACCACCACAGGCCCCTCTCCCAGGCCACCCCATGCCCAAAGGAACCCCCACCCTGTTCAGGGACACCCTTCAGGGCAAACCAGCTGGCTCCCACTCATGCACCAGGCCTCTATCCTATCTAATAAAAGAGCAATATGCAGACTGACCATCATTCCAACACACAAGATGACTGCCCTCATGTGGTCAAAGTTACTGCCCCCCCATGTGGACACAAGATGGCCACCACAAGATGCCACCACAAGATGCCAAGGGGAGGGCAGTTGGGAGGGACCAGGCCTGCAAAAGAGGGCAGTTGTGGGGGATCAGGCTAGCAGGGGAGGGCAGTTGGGGGTAATCAAGCCTACAAGGGAGGGCAGTTAGGGGTGACCAGGCCAGCAGAGGAGGAAAGTTGGAGGTGACTGGTTCTGCAGGACAGGCATTTGGAGGGGGAACCAGACCTTCAGGGAAGGACAGTTAGGAGTGACCAGGCCTGCAGGAGAGGGCAGGTAGGGGTGACCAGGCCTGCAGGGGAGAGCAATTAGGCATCAATCAGGCTGGCAGGGGAGTAGTTAGGGAGTATTCAGGCTGGCAGGGAGAAGCAGTTATGGGTAATCAGGAAGGCAGACATGAGAGCAGTTGGGTACCAGCAGTCCTGGATTGAGAGAGGGATTACTGACTGCCTGTTTAAACCCAATCCCATTGGAATCAAGCCTAAACGGGCAGTCAGACATCCTTCAAAGGGTCCCAGATTAGAGAGGGTGCAGGCTGGGCTGAGGGACACCCCCCCAGGCATGAATTTTGTTCACCAGGGCTCTAGTTAATATATAATTTTAACTTATCTTTTACAACTTGATTTTAGAGAGACAGAGGAGAGAGAGAGAGAGAGAGAGAGAGAGAGAGAGAGAGAGAGAGATGTGAGAGAGAAAAATTGATCTGTTGTCCCCCTTATATACCCACACCAGGATTGAACTGCAACCTGGGTATGTGCCCTGACTAGAATTGAATCCACAACCTTTTGGTGTATGGGACAATACTCCAACTAACTGAGCTATATCAGTCAGGAATATATATATATATATATATATATATATATATATATATATATATATATACACACATACATATACATACAGTGGTACCTTGAGATACGAGTTTAATTCCTTTAATTTGTTCCGTAACCTTGAGGCATGGAAAACTATGCGACGCTCAAGTCGCGGTAAACTGGTGGGTCCTGTGCAGCCGGCCGATCTGCACGATTACTCCTATCTCAAATGTTGCTCATATTTCAAAGCAAAAATCACTCGCTCAATGGCTCGTATCTAAAAAATCTTGTATGGTAGGGCACTCATATCATGAGATACCACTGTATATATATTTTATCATCACCTGAGAATATTTTTCCCATTGATCTTTAGAGAGAGTGAAAAGGAAGAAGGAGGCAGAGAGAAAGCATTGATGGAAGAGGGTCACATTAACTGGTTACCTCACACATGCTTCTCCAATGGGACTGGGATTGAACCTGCAACTGAAATTACGTGTCCTTGACCAGGAATCCAAGGCTGGCTCTTTCTCTAACCACTTAGCAAAACCAGCCAGGATGACCTTTTTAAAATGGGAAACTTAATATGGGGGAAACATTAGAGGGTATGAAAATAGAGTGATGTCTTCCAGGATAAGGGATTTCTCTTCCATGGATCCTGGTCTCACTCTTGGTAATATACAGACAGCACCAACTAGTGATTGGATGTTTGGGGATTGAATGAGATCTCTAAATTCTAAGATGTGGAAGATAATAGAGGCCTGTTAATAATACTCTATGATGTCACAAACAATTGCTAGTAAGATGGGGTACTACTGAAATAGTTAGTGTCTTTCTTCTGTCTCTCTGAAATGAACACATGGTCCGTTGGCATCATGACAAGGAGAATGGAAGCAAAAAGGATGGTGGGAGCTTAAGAAACCTTAATTGCATTTTAAGGGGAATTTTCATTATGTGAACATTTGCCCTGGCTGTTTCTTCTGCTTGGGAAGTCTTCCCCACCCCCTTCTAAATATTGACTAGATAACTCCTTAAGTATTTGCTACAATGTTACTGGAGCCTGCCCTGATCTCCCTAATTAAAACCATAATGTTCTTGGAATCCCTGCTTCCCATGATTCTGTTCTAGTTTCCACCCCTAAAGTTTGTCTCATTTTCTGACAAATGATTTGTTACATATTATGTTTATTTTTTGTTGGTTGTCTTCTCCTCTACAAAGGAACTCATACATTCACAGACAAGTGTACCCATATGTCCACAAGCTGCACACAGGAAGGGAATATTTCTGCTCATTGATTCATCATAAGCATTTGTAAAAGTATCCAACACATGGCACATGTTTAAAAATGTGTGGAATAAAGCAGATGGGAAATGCTACCTACTCCTTCTATCTGATACCTTTTCATATTAGACTCTTCACATTCCTAATATGATTTCAAGAATGATCATGGATTTGGACCTGTATGATGGGAAAGAGTTCAGACTAATGGATAGAATCTGAATTTTCTCCACTCTCCTCTCTGCCAGGAGCAGTTTTTGGAACCTTAAAAGTCCTTCCACCTTCTGGGCTTGTAATAGAAACCCGATGCCTTCATCTGTAATACCACCCTCTCAGTAACTCATTACAGAAGTGGAGATACCAGGCACTGTCCATGTGTCCTCTAGGTATTACCTATCTGTATGAAATGAACTAGGAGGTGTAGGACAATTACCTTCTTTCCTTAAGACTCCAAAGACCTGCTGAGCAGCACTGTCTGTGGAGAGGTGGTAACCGAGTGAACTAAGGCAGTGGGAACAGAAAAGAGAAACAATCCCCAAGGCGGCTGGGCTTTAAAACCCCGGGGTGTTCCGTTTACCCTTCGCCATAAAAATGACAGAGTTGGGTCAAGGATTCTGCATCCCTATTAGCCATTAGTATTAACAACAAAGATAAAAGAACTCAATGGCAATTTTTGTCACAGAGATTTTAATTTATTTCCCTTTGCTGAATCTTAAATTAGTGGTTAACTGATGGCAGGACCTGTACCAAGGAGGTCAGGTTTCCAGCCAACATTTCCTAAAGCCATTAGATATCTGTCTTTCCCCACAATAAATCTGGAAGCTGCAGACTGACAAAATTAAAAGGGGCAGGGGCAACTCATACTCAATCACACTATCTTAAGTTTGTCTTTTAGAAGCAGATGCAGGCTGTTAGCCTATCTCTTGTGACTACCCAACAGGATGCAATATAAGGAGAGATCGTATAGGGGAGCATTAGGGAAGCAAATCCTTTTTTTACTTTTTGATCCTCTTTTTCCCCCAGAAATACTGTCAGTCGCTGGGAACCATTATCTACTTACTGGGGTTTAAGTGTTGCTTAGATCACCCAGATTACTTCTAAGCTAAGATCCAGTTGAAAGTGAGAACAAAGCAAGTTTATTTGTTTGTTCCAAACAAAGAAATTGTGTTGAATAGTTCTAAAAGACCCTGAGTATTCTATTTAGGTCAAGAAAACGCTTTTAATCTCACCTCCTGCTTCTAAAAGTCTCAGTATAGATATAATTTTCTAAATCTCTCTTTACTATGCTGCCTTTTAAATAGCTTAGCAGTAGTTTCTGGAGAACAATAGCCACCGAAAAAGGGTATTAACATTTATTGAGTACCATTTATTTTACAGGGTACTGTGCTTTTTCATATATGCTGTAATTTAATTCTATCAATAACCTCACCTAGGGCTGCTAGCTGGTATGTTTTGTTTGGTGGGAACAATTTCCATTTTACAGCACTGGCATCAGTAGTGTCATCATAAACCGGTCTGGGACCCCAATTTGAGGAACACTGACTTAGACCAGGGGTTGGCAAACTCTTTAGTCAACAGAGCGGCAAACCTCAGCCTGTGAGCCGCATGTGGCTCACGAGCCGCAGTTTGCCAACCACTGACTTAGACTTTACTCAAGCCTTCGGCATTTCTGCTTGGTATGTTCCATACCTTCTTTTGACTAATTCATTTAACAAATATCTCTGGAGTGTCACCTATATTTTAAGCACTGTGCTAGGTTCCAGATACAGAAGATATCAAGAGATCTATTCCTTGCTCTTATAGAGCATTTAGTCTATTGAGAAAGATGATTATTAAACATATTTATGTGAATAAATATACAATTTCAAAATTGTGATAAATGTTGTGAAGGAAATTCCAGGGTGCAATGAATCCAAATGAAAAAGAAATTCAATCTGTGCCCTCATGGTTAAGAACTGGGGTGTGAAGAGGGATGCTGAAATTTAATCTGTGCCCTCATGGTTAAGAACTGGGGTGTGAAGAGGGATGCTGAAATTTAATCTGTGCCCTCATGGTTAAGAACTGGGGTGTGAAGAGAGATGCTGGGGGATAAGAGATCTGGCAGAATGAACATGCATAGAAGTCCCTGAGCCAGAAAGGGCATATGTGAGAATCAGAGGAGACTAGGGGGTGGGGAGTAATATTAGGCAGAGTTTGGGAGATGAGTTGAGAGAGATAAGCAGAAGCCAAATTATGGAGTGTAGTTGTTCAAGGAAATAATTTTGTATTTTATCATTAAATTATGGCAGAGCTATTGGGCAAGTTTAAGCAGGTGAGGTGAGTGACATGACTGATTTACATTATTTTAAGCTCTTTTGGTTGTTAAAAAATAGACTGGAGAGGGCCTAGGGAGAATGTAGGAAAACTGGTTATATGATTGTAGTTCAAGTAAGAGATGAGATGAGGGATCTCTCTTTCTCCCTCTTCCTCTTGCAGACTTTATATAAATAACTAGAGGCCTGGTGCATGAAATTTGTGCACTCAGGAGGAAGTCCCTCACCCCAGCCTGGAGTGGGCTAAGCCAGCAGTTGGACATCCTTAGTGCAGCTGTAGAGGTGAGAGAGGCTCCTGCCACTACTGCTGTGCTCACCAGCCATGAACCCAGCTTCTGGCTGTGAGGTGCTCTCCCTGTGGGAACACACTAACCATCAGGGGGCAACTCCTGCATTGAATATCTGCCCCCTGGTGGTCAGTGTGTATCATAGCAACCAATCATTCCAGCATCAGTTGATTTGCATATTAGCCTTTTATTATTTTTAAATGGCCAGTGTGCATCATGGCAGTTTCTGCTTTGAGAATCTGTCCCCTGGTGGTCAGTGTGGTCAGTGTGCATCATAACTACCAGTTGGACAGACACTTAGCCTTTTATATATATAGACTAGAGTCCCAGTGCATGACAATTCATGCACTGGAGGGGGTGGTCCCTCAGCCCGGCTTGCCCCCTCTCACAGTCTGGGAGCCCACAAAGGTGGGAGGCAGCCTGGTGATCAGGGGAAGGCGATACCCCCATCACACCTCTGCTGCTGCCACTGCTGGTAGTGCAAACCTTGGATGGCCCTAGTTACCTAAGCCTCTGGTGGCTCTGGGCAACTGTCACCCAAGGCTTGCCTATGCCTGAGGCTAGCCCTGGGTGACAGGGAGCTGAGGAACTGGGGAACTCCGGAGGCAGGTGTATGGAGCAGTCAGACCTGCCTGGGGTCGGGCCCAGCCATGCTGAGTGCCTGCCACTCTGGCGGGGTTGAGGGGACTGAGCACTACCATTTTGTGGCTGTGGGTGCTGCCATCTTTGAGGTCATGGCAGTCAATTAGCATATTCCCTCCTTATTAGATAAGATGATTTTCAGGCTTTATATAAATAATGATTGAAGATGCCAACCACAATTCCTTGTTTGAGTAACTGGAAGCATGGGGTTATCATCTACTGAATGCACAAGTCAGGGAAAAAACAAATTTAGAAGTAGTTTGGGCCAGCCTAGGGATCAGAATTCAGTTCTAAGCATGCTAAGCTAGAGATATTTCATTGACATTAAATGATTCTGAAACTCAGAAGAAGGGTCTGGACTGGAAGTAAAAATTTAGTCTTGATATTTAAACTTGGAAGCCTAGCAATATAGTGTAATGACTAAGAATGTTTTGGAGTCAGGTCTCCAGCCCTTGTCTTAGGCAAATTACCTTATCTTTTTGTGCCTGTTTCCTTTTTAATGTAATAGAGATAATGTTATATAAGGTTTTTGTGATAAGCTAATACATGCAAAAAAACTTCATGACCTTATTTTAGTTTTCTTGTTAATATAGTAGTAATCGTGATTATAGAAGTAACAACTGGCAAAGAAATACAGGGTATTTAAATGCTTGCCTGAGGAGAGTAGAGAGCAAGAAGGAGGGAAACACCACAATTTCTAAGGAATAAGCAGAAGAGAATAAGTCAGAAAAAATCCATCAAGAAGTAGACACCAGAAAATATGAGAAAATTTGGAGATTATAGTATGATGAAAGCCAATAGAAGAGAATGCTTAAGATGTATGGGGGGGGTGTCAACTGAGGACACAAACAAAGACTTAAAAATGTCTCCCATTGGTTTCTGTAGAATGGCTGGGTGCAAGGTTGAATGGAGGACACAGAATTGGTGTGCATCTGCAGCCTTTAGGAAAACTTGGAGGAGGATTCAGTGAGAGTTTATTAAAATGGGAAAAACTAAAGCATGTTTGAATATTAAAGGCATTGATCCAGGAAAGAGAGAAAGACAGAGAGAGAGAGAGAGAGAGAGAGAGAGAGAGAGAGAGAGAGAGAGAGGGAAAGAGAGAGAAGGTTGGAAATGCATGAGAGTGAGAGGAGAAATGAAATTAAGACTAAGTTGGTCTGAGATTGGAGGAGAGAAAGTCTTAACTGTGACTGGAGAGAACAGACAAGCACAGATGCAGGAAGATTTGAAGTTCTGGTGACAAATTGGTGTGGATGTGTGAAGGGGATGGAAATCCATCATGTGAAGGAATGGCAAGATTATGAAAAGTCAATGCAGAAAGCAGAAATATCCAAGAAACGTACTGCCATTTCTGGAGGATTCACTTTGAGCCCTTGCACACCCAGTTCCTCAGTGTGTGTCTCTCCAGCAGGCAGAGCTGCTCAGGGCTGCCATGAGGTTTTGTTAGGCTCTCCCAGGTGTGGGCTTTCCTAGAGGAGACAATAGAAGAAAAGAGGCATGGAATGAGTAGAAGTTCCAGGTTTCATGGCATGCTGGCTCCTGTATTCTCAGCTGTGCCCAAACAGGTAAGGTTGAGGAAATATTCTGTGGAAAGATGTGGGGCTTTTTTTTTTTAACTATGGAACGAAGCTGCAGAGGTACATATCTGGAGAGAAATGAAGTTGTGGGAGTTTGAAGCATAGAGGAAACAGTCCAGAACACATTGAAAGGAAGAGATGGGAGGAGATGCACTCACATCTAGCAAAGGATTTGAGGTATGTGAGGTGAATCCCTTTTAGGGTTTTAAAGGAAATTGGCTGTAAAGTTTCATTTGTTGTCTGTTGGCAGGCAAGGGCACCTTCAGAGGCTGCAAGGGACTCCAGAAGCCCAATCCTTAGGCAAAGAGGCAAATGAAGAGTCAGCACTGGGTGATACTGGCTCAGACCTTTATTTATTTATTTCTTTTTTTTATTGTATCATAGCTTAATTGTCAATATTTTATTTTTTAATTATTGAATTTATTGGGGTGGCATTGGTCAATAAAATATATAGGTTTCTAGTGTACAATTCTATGACACATCATCTGCAAACTGCATTGGGCTCTCACCATCCAAAGTCTAGTTTCCTATCATTTGTGACCTTAAGGTTTTGTTTGTTTGTTTTTGCTTAATCCCTTCACCTATTTCACCCAAAAACCTAGGCCCGCCACCTCCCCTCTGACATCTGACAGTCTATACTTTGTACCTATGGGACTATTTCTATTTTATTTATTTGTTAATTTTATTGCACATATAAGTGAAAGCATATATTTGTCTCTGACTATTTTTTTCAGTTAGCATAATACCATGTAGGTTCATCCATGCAGTCACAAATGGTAAAATTGTATTCTCATTTATGACTGCGTAATATTCCATTGTGTAAATGTACCACAGAATTTTCTATCTACTCATCTACTGATGGACACGTAGGTTTGCTTCCAAATTGTGACTATTGTAAATAAACTCAGTAAACAAATGGGTGCATATATTCATTTGTATCAGTATTTTGGATTTCTTCAAATATATTTCCAGAAGTGGAATCACTGGGTCATAAGGCAGTTCCATTTATAATTTTTTTAATTAAATCATTATTATATGCAGATTATTACATTTGTTTTTCTTTTTTCCCCTCCATAGCTCCCTCCTACCTGGCTCCTACCCCTCCCTTTACTCTTACTTCCCTCCCGTTGACCTCATCCTTAGGTGTATGATTTTTGTCCAGTCTCTCCCTGTACACCCCTCACCCCTTTCCCCCTGAGAATTATCAGTCCACTCCCTCTCTGTGCTCCTGATTCTATTATATTCACCAGTTTATTCTGTTCATCAAATTTTTAATTCCCTTAATTTTTAGATTCGCTTGTTGATAGATACATATTTGTTGTTCATAATTTTTTATCTTTTACCTTTTTCTTCTTCCTCTTCTAAAAGAGTACCTTTGAGCATTTCATATAATACTGGTTTGGAGTTGAACTCCTTTAGCTTTTTCTTATCTGTGAATCTCTTTATCTGCCCTTCCATTCTGAATGATAGCTTTGCTGGATAGAGTATTCTTGGTTGTAGGTTCTTGCTATTCATCACGTTGAATATTTCTTGCCACTCCCGTCTGGCCTGCATCATTTCTGTTGAGAAATCAGCTGACAGGCATATGGGTGCTCCCTTGTAGGTAATGAACTGTTTTTCTCTTGCTGCTTTTAGTATTCTCTCTTTTTCTTTTGTTCTTGATATTTTAATAATTATGTGTCTTGGTGTAGTACTCTTTGGATTCTTTTTATATGGGGTTCTGTGTGCTTCCTGGACTTGTAAGTCTATTTCTTTTACCAGATGTGGGAAGTTTTCAGTCATTATTTCTTTAAGTAGGTTTTCAGTATCTTGCTCTCTCTCTTCCTCTGGCACCCCCACAATTTTGATGTTGGTACGCTTGAAGCTGTCCCAGAGGTTCCTTACATTATCTTCACATTTTTGGATTCTTTTCTCTTCTTGCTTTTCCAATTGAGTGTTTTCTGCTTCTTTATATTTCAAATTTTTCACTTGATTCTTTCCTTCCTCTAGTCTGCTGTTAGGACTCGGTATAATATTTTTTATTTCAGTCAGTGTATGTTTAATTTCTAGTTGGTCCTTTGCCATATCTAGTTGGATCTTTTTCATCTCTAGTTGGTTGTTTTTCAGCTCCAGTTGGTTCTTTTTCATCTACTCTTGGGTCTTGCTAACTTTGTCCAACTTTTCTAGGATATTCTTGAAAAACCTTATAAGCGTGGTTTTGAACTATATATCCAGTCCTTTGTTTTCCTCCATTTCTTTTGTTTTTGATCCCTTCCCTTGTATCGGCATTTTCACTATGCCGCGAGTACTTCTGTGTTGGATTCAGCCTTATGTTACCAGACTTGCAAAACTGCAAAAGCCTCTCTGTTGAGCTTGGGATGGGTGGAGTCTCAGGGCTTAAGGGACCACCTTCTCTTCCAGTCGGCCCCGCACTCCATGGCCCCTGATTCTCACGTGACTGGGTAATCACTGGAGCGGTCCCTGTGCACTCACGCATTCTCTCTCACAGTGCCTCTAGACCGCTGCCCCTCTGGCTCCTCTGTGCTCCGGGACCATATGAGTCTGAGTCCCCAGGGTTTCACCCAAAACCAGAGTTTAGTGGAGTTAGAAGTGACGCAGTTGGGAGTATCTGTCTCCCGCCTACTCCTGAAAGCCAGCGGAACAATCAGCAGTCGGTCCTCTGCGTTCAGTGCCATGTGCGCCACCAGACCTCTGATCTTTTGCGACTCCCCTCAATTTCTGTGCACTTCTCCCTTTTCATAGTCCAAACTGCCCCCGTATGAGTTTCAGCTGGATCTGGGGTTTAGTGTCATAGAATAAGGGGTTCAATGCCGTTGGGAGTCTTAGTTTCCCTCCTGCCAGAGAAAGCCAGCCAGGTACTCCGGCACCCGCTCTCTCCATGAGCGCATCTCCGTACCTCAGCTTTTTGCAGCTCCTCCGGGTCTCTGTGAGCCCCTCTCTTTACTTCTAGTTGTAGAATTTCCACTCAGCTAGCTTTCCTGTAGTTCTGGATAATGTCTGTTCTGTCTTATAGTTGCACGTAGTTTTGAAATTGTTGTGCGAGGCAGCAGTGTAGGTGTTTACCTATGCTGCCATCTTGGATTATCCCCCATTTTTAATTTTTTGAGGTAACTCCATACTGCTTTTCATAGTGGCTGCACCAATCTGCATTCCTGCTAACAGTGTATGAGGGATCCCTTTTCAAACACATCCTTCCCTACACTTGTTTGCTGATTTATGGATGATAGTAATTCTGACAGTTGTAAGGTTATATCTCATTGTAGCTTTAATTTTCCTTTCTCTGTTGATTAGTGACATTGAGAAACCTTCCATATGCCTATTGGCCATTTGTGTGTCCTTTGGAGAAGTATCTACTCATGTTCTTTGTCTATTTTTAATTGGATTTTTTGGTGTTGAGTTTTATAAGTTTTTTATATTGAAGAATATGTTCTTCCCTTCAGTGGATTGGTTATCATTTTATTTTGTTGATGATTCCTTTGCTGAACAAAACTTTTTAGTTTGATGTAGCCCCATTTGTTTATTTTATGTTTTGTTTTTCTTGCCTGAGGATATGGATATCCATATCCTCAGGCAAGGAAAAACTATATATATATTTATTTATTTATTTATTACTATGTATAATGTTCAATATGTTACTGCCTATGTTTTCTTCTAGGATTTTATTAATTTCCAGTCTAACATTTAAGTATTTATCATTTCTAGTTTATTTTGTGTATGGTGTAAGAAGGTAGTATAGCTTCATTGTTTGCATGTATCTGTTCAATTTTTCCAACACTATTTATTGAATAGACTGTCTTTATGCCATTCATGCTCTTGCCTCTTTTTCCAATATTAATTGATCATGTAGGTGGGTTTTATTTCTGTACTCTACACTTGATTCCATTGTCTATATGTCTGTTTTTATGCCAGTATCATGCTGTTTTAGTTACTACATCCTTATAGTATAGTTTGATATCAGGTAGCATGATTTCTCCAACTTTGTTCCTTCTCAAGATCTCTGTTGCAATTTGGGGTCTTTTGTTAGATTCTACATACATATTTTGGAATACATATTCTTTTTTTAAATATATTTTGTTGATTTTTTACAGAGAGGAAGGGAGAGGGATAGAAAGTCAGAAACATCGATGAGAGAGAGACATTGAACAGCCCCCTCCTGCACCCCCCAAGACTGGAGATGTGCCCGCAAGCAAGGTACATACCCGCAACCAGAATCCAACCTGGAAACTTTCAGTCTGCAGACCAACGCTCTATCCACTGAGCCAAACCGGTCTCAGCTGGAATATGTATTCTAATTCTGTAAAATACATCATTCATTTCTTGATAGGAATTACATTGCATATATAGATTGTTTGGGGTAGCATGGACATTTTAATGATGTTAATTCTTTCAATTCATGAACACAGTATATACTTAAACTTATTTGTATCTTCTTCATTTTCTTTCTCCAGTGTCTCATAATTTTCCAACTACAAGTTTTTAATATCCTTGGTTAAATATATTCCTAGGTATTTTATCTTTTTAAAGCAAGAGTGAATTTGATAGTTTTCCTTTGTTTCCTTTTCTGCTAGTTCATTGTTGGTGTATAAACAAGCAACTAATTTCTGGATATTTCTTTTGCATCCTACTACTTTAGTGAATTTATTTATTAGTTCTATTTTTTTGGTGTAGATTTTAGGGTTCTCTCTATACAGTATCATGCCATCTGCAAATAATGACAGTTTTAATTTTTCTTTTCCAATTTGGATGCCTCTTATTTCTTCTTCTTGTTAGATTACTTTGGTTAGGACTTCTGGTACTGTGTTGAATAAGAGTAGTGAAAATAGACATCCCTGTCTTGTTCCCAATCTTAAAGAAAATGCTTGTAGTTTTTGCCCATTATAATGTTGGCTGTGGGTTTGCCATATATGGATTTTATTACATTGAGGTATGTTCCCTCTATTCCCACTTTGGTGAGATTTTTTTATCCTAAATTGGTGCTGAATCTAGTCAACTGCTTCTTCTGCATCTATTGATACAATCATGTGGTTTTTTTTATCCTTCATTTTTTATTTTTTAATATATTTTGATCAATTTCAGAGATGAAAGGAGATGGAGAGAGCGATAGAAAAATCAATGATGAAAAACAATCATTGATCGGCTGCCTCCTTCATGACCGCACTGGGGATTGAGCCCGCATTGGGGATTGAGTCCTGACCAGGAACTGAACTGTAACCTCCTGAGACATACTAGCTGGGCTATCCCTCATTTTTTTAATGTGATGTATCATATTTATTGATTTGTGAATACTGTACCAAACTTGTATCTTTGGAATAAATCCCACTTAATCATGGTGTATGGTCTTTTTAATGTATTACTGGATCCTGTGTGCAAATATTTTATTGAGAATTTTAGCATCTATGTTCATCAGGGAAATTGACCTATAATTTTTTATGTAGTGTGTTTATATGGCTTTGGAATTAAGATAATGCTGGCCTTATAAAATGAGTGTGGGAGTCTTCCCTCCTCTTATATATTTTTGGAATAGTTTAAGAAGTATAGGTATTAGTTCTTCTTTGAATGTTTTGTTAAATACACCTATGAAGCAATTCAGTCCAGGACTTTATTTTTTTTTAATCATTGCTTTAATTTTACTAGCTGTAATCTCTCTATTCATATTCTCTTCTTCTTCCTGATTCAGTATTGGGAGATTGTATGTATCCAGGAATTTATCCATTACTTTCAGATTGTCCAATGTGTTGGCATATAGCTGTTTGTAATATTTTCTTACAATCCTTTGTATTTCTTTGATGTCAGTTATTACTTCTCCTCTTTTATTTATGATTTTATTTATTTGTGTCCTATTTTTTTCTTAATGAATCTGGTTAAAGGTTTGTCAATCTTATCTTTTCAAAGAAGTAGCTCTTAGTTTTATTGATCTATTGTATTTTTTTAGGCTCTATCTTATTTATTTCTGCTCTGATCCATATTATTTTCTTCCTTTTTCTCACTTTGGGCTTTGTTAGTTGTTCTTTTTTTAATTTCCTTTAAGTCTAATATTAGATTGTCTATTTGATATTTTTATTTGTTTGTTTTTTGTTTTTTATTGTTTTTTAGATAAGGCTGTGATGCTGTGAAGTTCCTTCTTAGGATTGTTTCCCTGTGTCTCACAGATTTTGGGTTGTTGCATTCCCATTTTCAATTGTTTCATTGTATCTTTTGATTTCTTCCTTGATCTCATTGTTAACACATTTATTGTTTAGTAACATGTTGTTTAGTCTCCATGTCTTCGTGTGTTTTCACTTTTTATCTTATGATTGAGTTCTGGTGCAAAGAAAATGCTTGGTGCAATTTCTGTCTTCTTAAGTTTATTGAGACTTGTTTTGTGTCATAACATGTGACCTATCTTGGAAAATCTTTTATGTGCACTTGAAAAAGAAAGTATATTCTCCAGCTCTGGGGTAAAATGCTCTGAAGATATCAATTAAATCAATCTGATCTAGTTTATCATTCAAGACTGCTATTTTCTTGTTGATATTCTGTCTGAAAGATATATCCATTGATGTCAGTGGGGTGTTTAGAACTCCTACTATATCTGTGTTACTGGGGATATGTACCTTTATGTTCATCAAGATGTTCTATATATATGCACTCCTAATTTGGCTGCATACGTGTTTACAAGGGTTATATCCTCTTATTGGGAAGTTCCTTTTATTATTATGTAGTATCCTTCTTTGTTTCTTATTATAACATTTCTTATTACAACATTTGTCTTAAAGTCTATTTTGTCAGATATAAGTATTGCTACCCTACCATTTTTAAAATTTCCATTTGCATAAAATGTTCTTTTCTGTATCTTTATTGTCAGTCTGTCTGTTTCATTTGTTCTAATGTTGAACTATTGTAGACAACATATATATGTGTCTTGTTTAATCATGCATTCTTTTGATGGGAGCATTTAAGGCATTTACCAATAAAGTGATTATTGATAGGTACTTATTTATTTCCATTTTGTTCTTTTAATCAAGTTCCTTCCCCTTACCCCTTCCTCTTCCTCCTCCTCCTTCTCTTTCTCCTTCTTCTTTTCTTCCTCGTCCTAGCAGGCACTTAACATTTCTTATAATACTACTATGATAGTAACAAATTCCTTTAGCTTTACCTTATATTGGAAGCTCTTTATTTCTCCTTCAATTTTAAATGGAAACCATGCTGGGTAAAGTAATCTTGGTACCATGTCCTTGTTTTTTTTTTTTTATTAAATTGAATAAAATATGTCAATCCCTTCTGGCCTGAAATGCTTTTTGTTGAGAAATAAGCTGTCCGTCTTATGCGAGTTCTCTTGTAGGTAACTAACTGTCTTTCTCTTAGGGCTTTTAAGTTTATTTCTTGTTTTCAACCATTGCCATTTTAATTATGTTGGTATGGGGCCTCTTTGGGTCCATAATATTTGGAACTGTCTACATTTCCTGGACTTGTTGTCTTTTTTGCCCCACCAAGTTGGGAAATTTTTTTGGTCTTCCTTCCTTCCTTCCTTCCTTCCTTCCTTCCTTCCTTCCTTCCTTTCTTTCTTTCTTTCTTTCTTTCTTTCTTTCTTTCTTTCTTTCTTTCTTTCTTTCTTCTTTCTTTTTTCTTTAAATGTATTCCATTGATTTCTCACAAAGAGGAAAGGAGAGGGACAGAGATCCAGAAATACTGATGAGAGAGAAACATTGATCAGCTGCCTCCTACACACCCCCCACTGGGGATGTGCCCACAACCAAGGTACATGCCCTTGACCAGAATTGAAACTGGGACTCTTCAGACCGCAGGCTGACACTCTATCCACTGAGCCAAACCAGTCTTGGCTGGTCATTATTTCTTTAAAAAAAAAAAAAAATATATATATATATATATATTTGATTTTTTACAGAGAGGAAGGGAGAGGGATAGAGAGTTAGAAACATCAATGAGAGAGAAACATCGATCAGCTGCCTCCTGCACGCCCCCTATTGGAGATGTGCCCTCAACCAAGGTAAATGTCCTTGACCGGAATCAAACCTGGGACCTTTCAGTCTGCAGGCTGAGGCTCTATCCACTGAGCCAAACTGGTTTTGGCTGCCATTATTTCTTTAAATAGGTTCTTGATCACTTGCTGTCTCTTTTCTTCTGGCACCCATATGGTACAAATGTTAAACTATCCCAATTTTTTAATAACTTTTTTTTTATTTCTGCTGTTCTTATTAGACGTTTTCTTCTACCTTATTTTCCAGTTCATCTACTTTATATCCTTTACTATGTAGTCTCTCCAGTGTATTCTTCACTTCAGATATTGTATTCTTCATTTTTAGCTGTTTTTTCTTCTGATTTTTAAGTCATTTTCCATACCATTGAGCATACTTGTAAGCATTACTTTGAACTCTATATCTGATAAATTGCTTGACTCCATTTCATTTAGCTCTTTTTTTAAAAGCTAGGCCTTCCTTTTATTTATTTTTATTTTTTACTTTTATTGTTTAAAGTATTACATATAGTAGTACATATATCTCCTTTTTTTTCTCCATTGACCTTCCCCGAGCCTCCCCTCTGCCAGTTGTATGCCATCAATCCTCCCGCTCCCCAGTGTCTTGTGTCCATTGGTTGTTGTGCTTATATGAATGCTTACAAATCCTTTGGTTGATCACTTTCCCCTTCTCCCTATTATTCCCCAGCCTTCCCTGTATCACTGTAATTTGATAGTCTGTTCAGTGCTTCACTTCCTCTGTATCTATCTTTTTGTTTATCAGGTTATAATGTTCTTTATTTTTCATAAATGAATGAGGTCATGTGGTGTTTTTCTTTTGTTGCCTGGCTTATTTCACTTAACATAATGCTCTCCAGGTCCATTCATGCTGCTGCAAATGGTAAGAGTTCCTTCTTTTTTGTAGCAGCATAGTAGTCCATTGTGTAGATGTATCATAGTTTCCTAAACCACTCATCTGCTGATGGACATTTAAGCTGTTTCCAAATCTAAGATTTGGTGAAATGTGCTGCTATGAACAGAGGGGTACATATATTCTTTCTAATTGGTGTTTCTAGTTTCTTGGTATATTTCAGGAAGTGGAATTACTTGGTCAAATGGGAATTCTATTTTTAGTTTCTTGAGGAGACTCCATACTGTTCTCCACAGTGGCTGCACCAGTCTGGATTCCCACCAGCAGTGCATAGGAGTTCCTTTTTCTCTGCATTCTCACCAGCACTTGTCTTTTGTTTATTTGTTGAAGATTGCCATTCTGACAGGTGTGAGATGTTACCACATTGTCATTTTGATTTGAATTTATTGGATAATCAGTGACTTTGAGCATGTTTTCATATATCTCTTGGCCTTCTCTCTTCTTTTGAAAATATTCTATTTAGGTCTGTTGCCCATTTTTTTTATTGGATCATTTATCTTTGTTTTATTAAGTTGTATAAGTTGGCTGTAGATGTTAAAGATTAAACCTTTATCAGTGATAACATTTGCAAATTTGTTCTCCCATACAGTGGGTTTTCTTGTTATTTTGTTGATGGTTTCTTTTGCTGTGAAAAGCTTTTTATTTTGATGTAGTCCTATTTGTTTATTTTCTCTTTAGCTTCCATTTCCTAGGGGCAGTAGGCTGAAGAAATTGGTGTGGAATATGTCTGAGATTTCTCTACATGTGGATTCATTCCTCTATTATTTTTATGATTTTCTATCTTATGATTAAGTCCTTTATCCATTTTTAGTTTATTTTTATGTATGGTGTAAGTTGGTGATCTACTTTCATTTTTGTGGATGTATCTGTCCTATTTTCCCAACACCATTTATTGAAGAGACTCTCTTGACTCCATTGTATGTTCATGCCTCCTTTGTCAAATATTAATTGAGCATAGTGGTTTGGATCAATATCTAGGTTCTCTATTTTAATCCATTGGTCTATATGTCTATTCTTGTGCCAGTACCAGGCTGTTTTGAGAATGGTGACCTTGTAATACAGCTTGAAATATGGTATTAAGATTCTACCTACTTTGTTTTATTTTCTCAGGATTGCTGTGGCTATTCGGGGTCTTTTTTTATTCCAGATGAATTTCTGGATAGTTCTTCCTAGGTCTATGAAATATACCACTGGTATTTTAATGGGAAGTGCATTGAATCTATAGGTTGATTTGGGTAGTATGAACATTTTAATGATGTTGATTCTACCAATCTATGAACATGATATGTTCTTCCATCAGTTTATGTCTTCCTGTATCTCTTTTTTCTCTTGTAGTTTTCTGCTTTTAGGTTTTTATCTCCTTAGTTAAATTTATTCCTACATATCTTAATTTTTTTGGTGCGATGGTAAATGGGATTGCTTTTTTTAGTCTCTCTATAAATTCACTATTGGTGTATAGAATGCTATAGACATATTGGCATTAATTTTGTATCCTGCTACATTGCTGAATTCATTTATTAAGTCTAATAGTTTTTTAATGGATTCTTTCAGGTTTTTTATGTACAATATCATGTCATCTGCAAATAAGGGCAGCTTTACTTCTTCTTTTCCAACTTGAATGCATTTTAGTTCTTCTTCTTATCTAATTGCAATGGCTAATACTTCCAGTACTATGTCAAACAGGAGTAGTGAGAGTGGGCATCCCTGTCTTGTTCCTGTTCTTAAGGGAAATAGTTTTAGTTTTTGCCTATTGAGTATGATGTTAGCTGTGGGTTTATCATATATAGCTTTTATTATGTTGGGGTATGATCCTTCTATTCCCACCTTGCTGAGAGTTTTTATCAAGAAAGTGTATTGGATTTTGTCAAATGCTTTTTCTGCATCAATTGATATGACTATGTGATTTTTATGTCTCAATTTGTTTATGTGATGTATCATGTTTATTGATTTGCAAATATTGTACCATCCTGGCATCCTTGGATAAATTCTACTTGGTCATGGTGTATGATCTTTCTGATGTACTGCTGGATTCGATTTGCTAGAATTTGCTAGAATTTTGGCATTTATGTTCATGAGGGATGTTGGCCTGTCATTCTCTTTTATTATGTTGTCTTTATTTGGTTTTGGTATTAGGGTGATTCTGGCTTCATAAGATGAGCTTCGAAGCATTCCTTCCTCTTGAATTCTTTGGAATGGTATGAGGAGAATAGGTTTTAGTTCTTTTTTGAATGTTTGGTAAAACTCCCTTGGTCTTAGGCATTAGTTTTCTCTACACTTTTTGATGACTGCTTCAATTTCTTCCTTAGTTATTAGCCTGTTGAGATGTTTAGATTCTTTCTGACTGAGTTTCATAAGGTAGTATTTTCCTAGGAATATGTCCATTTCCTCCAGGTTGTCCAGTTTGTTGGAAGAGAGTTATTCATAGCATTTTTTAACAATCCTTGGTATTTAGTGGTGTCTGGTGTTATTTCTCCTATTTCATTTCTGATTTTGTTTATTTGGGTCCTCTCTCTTTGCTTCTTGGTGAGCCTAGCTAGATGTTCATCAATCTTATTTATCCTTTCAAAGAACCAGCTCTTGGTTTTGTTGATCTTTTGTATTTTTTTGTCTTTATGTTGTTTATCTCCACTCTGATCTCTATTATTTCCTTCCTTCTTCTTACACTGGGCTTTTCTTATTGTTCTCATTCTAACTCTTTGAGTTGTAGAGTTATGTAATATATTACCATTGTTTTTGATGGTTGTTTTTTTTTTTGCAGTAGGCTTGTAGAGCTATGAACTTTCCTCTCACGACTGCTTTCACTGTGTCACATAGATTTTGGATTGTTGTATTTTCATTGTTGTTTATTGCCATGATGCTTTTTATTTCTTCTTTGATCTCTCTGGTAACACAGTCATTGTTTAATAGAATGCTATTTAGACTCCATGTGTTTGATTTTTTTGGATTGTTTTATTGTAGTTGATTTCCAGTTTAATGCCACTGTGATCTCAGAAGATGTTTGACATGATTTCTATCTTTTGAAATTTGAAGAGACTTTGCCTGTGGCTCAATATATGGTCTATCTTTGAAAATTACTCATGTGCACTTGAGAAGAATGTATATTCTGTGGCTTTGGTGTGAGATGTTCTGAAAATGTCAATTAATTCCATCTGATCTAGTGCATCATTTAGGATTGATGTTTCTTTGCTGATATTTTGTTTATAGGATTTGTCCAATGTTGATAGTGGAGTATTAAAATCTCCTATATGATTGTATTCCTGTCAATCTCTACCTTGATATCTTCCAGGAGTTTTCTTCTATATTTAGGTTCTCCTGTATTTGGTGCATATATGTTTACCAGAATTATTTCTTCTGGTTGGATTGCTCCCTTTAGTATTATGAAATGGCCTTCTTTATCTCTTTTTTGTGTCCTTCACTTTGATATCTAATTTGTCATATATAAGTATTGCTACCCCAGCTTTTTTTCATCTACATTTGCCTGAAGAGACTTTCCCTGTAAAACCTTTTTCTATCCCTTCAACTTCAGTCTGTGTGCATCTTTTTTTCTGAACTGGGTTTCTTGTATACAGCAGATATATGTGTCATGTTTTCTTATCCAACCTATTACCATATGTTTTTTATTGGGGGATTTAATCCATTTACACTTAAAGTTACATATTTGTTTTTCACCACTTTTATTCTTTACCCCTGTGTTCTTTCACTTCTTTCTTTCTTTCTTTCTTTCTTTCTTTCTTTCTTTCTTTCTTTCTTTCTTTCTTCCTTCCTTCCTTCCTTCCTTCCTTTCTTCCTTCCTTCCTTCCTTCCTTTCTTCCTTTCTTTATTTCTTTCTTTCTTTTTTTTTTTTTACAGCAGACCATTTAGCATTTTTGCATTGGTGATTTGGTGGTAATAAACTCCCTTGGTCCTTTTTTGCCTATGAAGCTCCTGATTTCACATTCAATTTTGATTGATAGCCTTGCTAGGTACTGTATTCTTGTATTCAGACCCTTCCTTTGCATGTCTTTGTATATTTCATTCCATTCCCTTCTGACCTGATGTGTTTCTGTTGAAAAATCAATTTCTAGTCTGATGAAGGTTCCTTTGTAGGTAACTTTCTGTCTCTGGCCACTTTTAAGATTCTTACTTTGTCATTGGTGTTTGCCAGTTTAATTATAATGTGCCTTGGCATTGGTATTTTGCGGTTCATTTACTTGGGACTCTGTGAGCTTCTTGGATTTGTGTTTTGTTTTTTTCTTCCTTATATCAGGGAAGTTTTCTGCCATTATTTTTTCAAACAGATTTTCTATTTCTTTCTCAGTTTCCTCTCCTTCTGGACCCCTGTTATTTGAATGTTTTTTTTTGTTTGTTTGTTTTGTGTTGCCCCAAAGTTCCCTTAGGCTCTCTTCTGCTTTTTAATTTTTTTTCCTAATATTTGCTCTACTTGGATATTTTTTCCAGCCTTGTCTTCTAGCTCACTGATGCAGTCTTCTACTTCTTCTAGTCTACTTTTGATGCTTTCTATTGAGTTCTTTACAGCAGTGATGTCATTTTTCATTTCTTCTTTATTCTTTTTCATTTCCTTTTGGTTCTTACACATATTGTCTAATTTGTCTTCAATTCTTGTCAGCCACCTTATGACCATTTCTCTGAATTATTTCTATGACAAGTTGCTTGCCTCCATTTTGTTTACTTCCTTTTCTGGTCATGCCCGCTTTTCTTTTATATGCAGGCTATTTCTTTGTCTCCTCATGTTCTCTCTTCTTCATGTATTTGGTTATGTAACTCTCTCTGTCTTTTCTGTGGTGGAGTGTAGAGCTCCCCTGAATCCACATGCTTGTGCCACTTGGGAACCAATGTTCTCTGGTTTGCAGCTGTTTGGTGGGTGCTATAGCTGTAGATTCCCTGGGCTTTTCAGGCTCCTGATAACATCCACTTTTTTTTTTCTCACTTAGCACTTTATCTGTACTATTTCTCCTTGTTCTTTTATTTGGGGCCTGTTTCTTTTTCTCCCCATGAGGATGCCTTTTATTTCTTCTTCTTGTTAGATTGCTTTGCTTAAGAATTCCAGTACTATGTTGAATAAGAATAGTGAGAGTGGACATCCCTGTCTTGTTCCCATTCTTAGGGGAAATGCTTGTAGTTTTTGCCTATTAGGTATGATGTTGGCTGTTGGTTTGTCATATATGGACTTTAATACATTGAGGTATGTCCATATTATCCAAATCAACCCATAGATTCAACACAATTCCTATAAAGAAACCATGGTGTATTTCACAGAACTAAAATTTTTATAGAACCACAAAAGACCCTTAATAACCTCAGCAATCTTGAGGGGAAAAAAATAACAAAGTTGGAAGTATCATGCTACTTGATAATCAAACTATACTACAAGGTCATAGTAATCAAAACAGCATGGTACAGCCATAAAAATAGACATATAGATGAATGGAATAAAATAAAGAGTCCAGAAATTAACCCACACTTAAATGATTGACCGATATTTGAAAAAGAGGCAAGAATATACAATGGCATAAGGACAGTCTATTCAATAAATGATGTTGGGAAGATTATACAGATACTAGTACATGCAAAAAAATGAAACCAGAACACCTTCTTACACCATACAGTGGTACCTCGAGATACGAGTTTAATTCGTTCCGTAACCTTGAGGCGTGGGAAACTAGGAGACGCTCGAGTCGCAGTAAACTGGTGGGTAGTGTGCAGCCGGCTGATTCGCGCGATTACTCCTATCTCAAATGTTGCTCGTATTTCAAAGCAAAAGTCGCTCACTCGATGGCTCGTATCTCAAAAATCTCGTATGTTAGGGCACTTGTATCTCGAGATACCACTGTATACAAAAGTAAACTAAGAATGGATTAAGTACTTATACTAATGTTAGGACTAAAAGTATTAAAATCCTAGAAGAAAACATTGGCAGTACAATCTTGGACATTACACATAGTAATATTTTTTTCATGTATATCTCCTCAGGCAAGGGAAACAAAACATAAAATAAACAAATGGGACTACATCAAACTAAGTTTTGTATAGCAAAGAAAATCATCAACAAAATGAAATGATAACCAACCCACTGAAGGGAAGAATGTATTCTTCAATATAAAGATTTTATAAAACTCAACACCAATAAGTCCAATAAAAAATAGACAAAGAACCAAATAAATACTTCTCCAAAGGAATCACAAATGACCAACAGGCATATGAAAAGTTTCTCAATGTCACTAATCATCAGAGAAAGGAAAAGTAAAACTACAATGAGATATAACCTTACACCTGTTAGAATGGCTATCAACAAAAAATAAACAAATGCAAGTATTGGGGAGGATGTGAAGAAAAGGGAGCTCTCATGAATTGTTGGTGGGAATGAAAATTGAGGCAGCCATTATGGAAAGCAGTATGGAATTGCCTCAAAAAATAAAAAAAAATGTTATTTCCTTATGATCCAGTGATTCCACATCTGGAAATATATTTGAAGAAATCCAAAACACTGATTCAAAAAGCACCCATATGTTTACTGTAGTGTTATTTACAATAGTTACAATTTGGAAGCAAACCCAAGTGTCCATCAGTAGATGAGTGGATAAAAAAAAAAAAACCTCTGTGGTACATTTATACAATGGAATATTACCTAGTTATATAAAAGAAAGAAACCTCATCATTTGCCACAACATGGATGAATCTGGAGAATATTATGCTGAGTGAAATAAGCTAGTCAAAGACAGACAAGTACCATATGATTTGACTCATGTATGGAATCTAATGAACAAAATTAACTAACTAGCAAAATAGAGAACAAACTAATAGATAGTGAGCAGACTGACAGCTGTTAGGAAGGGGCCTGAAGGGAGAGGAGTGAGTAAAAAAAAAAAATTCGTGGACCTGGGCACAATGAGAGGATTGCTGGGGGGAGGGAGATTTCGGGTGGTAGAGGAGGGTAAAGTATAAGTGTTGAGTAATGAAGACTTGACTTGGGGTAGGGAACACACAATACAGTGTACAGATGGTGCACCTGACACCTGTATAACTTGTTAAGTGGTGTCACCTCAATAAATTCAATGAGCTGAGACCAGTTTTGCTCAGTGGATAGAGCGGTGGCTTGCAGACTGAAAGGTCCCAGGTTCAATTCTGGTTGGGGGAAAGTACCTTGCTTGCGGGCACATCTCCACTGTGGGGCGTGCAGGAGGCAGCTGATCGATGTCTCTCTCTCATGATGTCTCTCTCTCATCGATGCTTCTGACTTTCTATCTCTCTCCCTTCCTCTCTGTAAAAAATGAATAAAATATATTTAAAAAAATAAAAAAAAGTAAATTCAATGAAAAGAATAAATTGAGAGATTAAATGTTCAGAAAGCCAGAGATGATAGAAGGGCTCTTAAGAGAGTTTAAAAAGATACAGAGGGAAGTGTCTGCTGTGAGGGAATCTCTGGGAATTAAGTCCTTAGCACTATCTCTGGGACTGCTCTTCAGGTTGCCCATGGATGTTCTGCATTGTGAACACCATCATAGAATTCTAATTCATAGGTATTCTCTATTTCACTTAAACTACTAGAGGCCTAATGCATGAACTTCATGCAAAAGGCTCAGCCCTCGCAGCCCCTACTTTGTCCGGAAGGTCATCCAGAAGGTTGTCCAGACAGTCATTCTGCTGTTCAGCTGTCAGATCTAATTAGCATATTATGCTCTTTTTATTATAGATTCCTTATTTATGCATTTCTAGATTTCTCCCCTTTTTTCTTATTATTGTTACTTGCATGGACAATCTGATACATATATTTGTAGTGTTGTGTAAATTTTTATCAATCAGATATACTCCCACCAGTGGAGTTGCTGAGTCAAGGGATGCACTTTACATTTGAGATCATCCACACTGTTGTCAAAGTAGTCTATACTCCTCCCAGAATTAGAAGAACATGTCTGCTCCTTTGCACCTTTGATAACACTAGGTATTAGTAAGCTTATAAATTTGTGCCAGTCTGGCAGGTGAAATATGAACAATATTTGTTGAATATTTATTTATCCCACTGAGTGGGACATTTCAGTAACTACTGTGTTTGTTTGTTATGGTGCTCCTTTTTTCCCTTTCCTTTTATTTTTTATTGAATGTATTGGGATGACATTGTTAATAAAAATTTTTAGGTTTCAGGGGTATAATTCTGTAATATGTCATCTGTAAGTTGCTGCTTTATGTATCTTTTCTATTTTCCACAGGGTAATTATTCATTTTCTAATTGAGTTATGAGTTATGAGTATTTTATGCATTAAGGAAATTAATATTTATCATTTTCCCAGTTTTCTAATTGTCTTGGGTAAAGCAACTTGCAAAACAGCATAATCTCATTTCTATTTGTTCCTTTTTAAAAGGTGGTTATATACTTGTTAAGTGCTTAGAAATTTTCTTGGAGCATATATGAGAAATTTAACATTAGCTATCAAAATATAGGTCATGAAGGTAATTAATTGTTCACATCTCCTTATTTTGTACTACAGTTTTTAAATAATGTGGCTGCATTGCTCTTTAATTTAAAAGGCCACCCCCTTTCTCTGATGGGATATTTTAAACCAATGAACAATTTTTAAACAGACAGATACAGTGGCCTCCTCTCTTTCTTTCCCGTCTCTTCTTGTTACTTTAATCTCCCAAATTGTGAGTTGAGAGCTCTTCTGAGACTGGAGAACTGAGCCCTAGTAAACTTTTTCTGTGGGGCCCACCTATGTGAATGGTAACATTTGGGGCAAAGATCTCCATTGGTTCTATATCCGCAGCTTTGTATAGACCTCACCTCCCAGATGCCTCAAAATTTGAAGCCAGCAGGGCCTAATGTGCATTAGCAAGAAAAAGAGTGTAGGAGGAAAGATGCAGGGAACCCCTGTAATTTACTGAAGTTTTATTAGACCTCGTGAAATCTGTCTGAACCACCCATTTTCTACCTCATCTGCCCACATCAAAATAGGATGGCTTTGTTAGTAGGTGATGATCATTTAGAATTACCCAGCAACAAATCTCTGCTTAAAAAAGCAGACCAATGGAGCAGCATGTCTGAGAGAGTTCGTGGTTGGGACACAGAGCCTGAATCTGGAAATCAGGAATGTGGGAATTCTCAGGCCTCTACAGGCCCCCTGACTTGCTGTGGTCTGAGCCCTTTGGTGTGGTTTTCTCTACGTGAGCATGTGAATAAGGCTTGAGAAGAGCCACGGCAGACATGCTTTCAGAGCGGCCTGTAGCTTAGAGGGTGACTTTCAGAGAAATTTGTTGAATTTCCTGCCTTTTGAAAAAATGCTGCCCAAACCTTACGACTCAATGAAGCATGTCCAATAAGACTTAAAGGTGCACTGCACTCATGAGCATGAGATGTTTCTGGAGCTGCATGAATATTTAAAAAAAATGTCTCCCTAATTTGAATGAAAGTGAGACGTTACTGGGGCTTGAGTTTCCACTTAGCTTTATGCTTGCGGTTCATCAATAGGTTGTTAGAAAATTCTCCTGTATTTTATTACTAGGAACTTCCCTTTGGGCTGCCTCCTGGTGCCAATCTCACAAGTCCCTATTTGCCCATCTATGCAATGGGTAGTTGTTGAAAGCTTCATGACAAAGTCAAAGTGTGAAGGCTTACTGATTTCTCCCCATGGATAATGACCTCACTCCAGTCAACTCAACTTCGGAACTTAAAGGCTATAAAGCAAGGGCTTTGTTCACCTTAATAGCATTCTTATCATTCTTATTGCTGATGTGATGTGAAAAATATACACATTCCTAAACTTAACCAGAAGAGGGATACATTATGCCTTTTGATGGTTTTAAAAGTATTAAGTAGGGCTAACGAAGTGCAGCCACAAAGGAAGGACACAGTGGGATTTCCAGTTGGGCCCTTAACATCAGAGCATCAAGCCAAGAACTCTGCATTCTCAGCCTTGACAGAGAATTTTGAGAAAGCAGGACGACAGCAAACATGCTGCTCTAAGCCATGCTTGGTGACTTAGTGACTTTAGTATGGAGGGCCCAAAGCAAATAGTTTAAAACAACATTTAAGTTATTCCTTTTCCCATCAACATAATAATAATCTGTTTGACTGTGGGTTATAGATGCACATCAGCTTTAATCTGTCATTGCCAAAATCTCCTCTACACAATGGGGCAGTCCTCAATTAATGCAAATTAAACCACCGTTGTCTTGTCTGTAATTGTCTAAACTAGTAAAGTGCCTTTCTTTGGTGAAAAGAGCCGTCCAAAACTCCTTGCTCTGTCTACCCCTAGGGCCTAGTACATGCTTCATGCTTTATCTCTTTCTTGTGGCTTTTATCCACACAACATTAAAGGGACTCTATTTCCTTTATGCAGGCAAATAAAAAGTAGATTTAGAGAACAAAGATGAAAAGATTTTCCACTGATGGTGTACTTCACAGTCTGCAGCCTGGTCTTCAGACACTGGCTAAGTTAAAAGTTACACTGGGTTCCTTTACATCAGAAATTCAGATGAAAAAAATGAAACCAAACATGTGCTCATAAGGACTTGTAGCCCATTAGCATGAAACTGTGTCATTGGCAGCTCTTGAAAAGGGATTTCCAGGCCTGCCTCCCAGCCTTGGTTAATGGGGAGGAAGAGCTCCGGAGCTGTGTATTTGCCAGTGCCCTCTCAATCTGGTTCCATTTAAAGAATGTTTTCTCTAAGACTAAAAGCAGACAATTGAGCCTCAACTGCACCATTAGCTCAGAAACAACACCTTCCCCACCAGTTCAGCAGTTCTCAGTAGGCATGGTCCATTGGAAATTTCAGGACTTGTGTTGTTTTTCTCAAGCAGATAAACATCAAACAAATCACAATTAAAATTCACTTAGCTCTCCAAATGAGAAACATTGGAAGAGAGGATTTGAGTTTGTTTTGTTTTTTTTTCCCCCAAAAAGAACACACCTCACTTCAGAGAGCAGACATGGCACAGAGGTAACGGGTCTATCTCAAGATTGTTCCATGCAACGAGCTTTGCATCAGACAAGGCCCTTTGAGACCCACTCATGGTGTACCGTCATGCTCTGACAGCATTGGACCTGCACTTTTAACAGTTAGCAGGTACATGGACATACCTGGATTCAGGTGACATAACTATTCTAGATTTAACTCTATTCTTACATAGCATTTGATTGATACTATCTTCCTCATCACTGCCACATGACTTCCTGTACTCCCATAGCCACAGACCTTACATCCTTGGCCAAAATGGAGCACTCTGACGTTTGCTCCAGGTATTTACTCTTTTCTGCTCTACTCTCAGCCACCCATTACTGCTCATCAATATGCAGCTCACTCTAGTGCCACTCTTCTCAGATAGCTCCATCTTCTTTCCTCCTATATGTCCTGGGGGCTCAGCCACAATGGAACTGGGCCAGCTCTATTCCAGCATTTACTCACCTTGGAAATCCAGGCTACTTTGGGACTCCTGCTGCCTGATGTCCTTCCTCCAAAGTCCCAGTTGAAGTAAACTCCGTCACCTGCACTGGAGCTCATGGTGCAGTGGGCAGAAGGTGGACTCTGGTGTAAATGGTCCTGAGTTTAAACCTTAGATCTCTCCCTTATCAGATTTTGTGCCTCATTTCCCCCACATAACACCACAAGGTAGGTGACAATAAAAAGAGATAATAAAGAGGACCTGGCACCCTAGCAGGTTTGGCTCAGTGGATAGAAGATAGGCCTATGGACCAGAGTCCTTGGTTTGATTCTGGTCAAGGGCACTTCAGTCGCAGGCTTCTCCCTGACCCTGGGGCCCTGGTCAAGGCTCATGCAGGAGGCAACAATCAATGTGTTTCTCTCACATTGATGTTTCTCCCTGTCTTTCCCTCTCTCTTCCACTCTCCCTAAAAATCAATGGAAAAATATCCTCAGGAGAGGATTAACAAACAAAATCAAGGCAAACAAAAAAAAAGAGAATCTGATATATTTTGGAAGGAACCTGTAAGTTCATCTCCAGAGGTCTTCACCTCCTGGTATTTATGTCCTGGTGTAATCTCCTCCTACACTGAATCAGGGCTAGTCTTGTATGACCAAGAAATTATGGATGGGCCCTGGCTAGTGTGGTTCAGTTGGCTGAGCATTGTGCCATGTACCTAGAGGTCACTGTTTCCATTCCCAGCCAGGGCACATGCCCAGATTGCAGTCTCCATCCCCAGTGGGGGGCATGCAGGAGATGCAGACAGCAGCCAATAGATGGTTCTTGCTCATCATGTTTCTCTTTCCTATCTCTTCTTTAAAATAAATAAAAACAATTAAAAAATGAAATAAATGATATGTATTTAATAAAGGAGATGATGATATGTTACTTATGAGGGTAGATTTTAAGAGGCATTGTATTTTCTCTTTTTTCTCTAAAATCAATGCTGTGTCAGCAGGACCCTCGGGCAACCCTGTGGGAAAGTCTTAATGGAGAGAAGCTGGGAGCCTCCTACAAACATCCCTTATCAAATTGCCAGTCATGTGAATGAGTTACCTTGGAAAGGATCCTCCAGCCCCATCCAAGCCTTCAGATAACTGCAGTCCAGCTGACATCAAGATGACATCTCAAAAGAGACTCCAAGCCAGAACTATCTAGACAAGCTTCTCCTGGACTAGTGATTCACAAAAATTATATGAGAAAGTAAAATTTATTATTGTTTTTAAGCCACTACATTTCAAAGTATTTTGTTATGCAGTAATACATAACTAATACATAAGCAGTTAGGACTTAGATGTTGTGTTATTCCTTCTCCATTAAATGTTGTCCCCTTTTTTTTTCTAAGCACTTTATTCCTTGCAGCACCTTATCTCCCCATGCCAGTGGTAACACAATTATTCTTGGTAATGTGTTATATAATCTCCCTTACATGTGTGGCACATGCACTGCTTCTCTCCACTTTTCTTCTGCTCTCCATGGCTCACTGGGGCATGATTCAATAAATACTTCTTGCAGTGAGAATCTTCTACAAAAGTGAACCATTATAAAAGGAATGTGGAAAAGGTTCAGGGCCCATTTGTGAATCCAAGTTGCATGTTAACAGTCATTGCATATCAATTGATCCCTACTTTTTCTCAAAGATACCTTTGAGGAACATTGAATTCTCCACTGAGGATGCCCAAAGGTTTGAAAATGCTGTTAGTTATAGGACAGAAAGATGTAGGTTAAGAAAAATCCTACTTAGTCTTCAGCACATGGCTGAACTTTGTTATCACAAAAACAAGAGGCCATGGGAAATGGTTGAAGGTGCTAGGGAACAGGTGGTGACTGACTATTAATGAGAACATGGGCCAAGTAGCCTCCTCTGTGAGCTACCTGGGGTTATCAAAATATGGTTGTTTCAACCTCTCTTACCTTTTCTCCTCTGACCTGCCACTCCCACTCTCTATCTTGTCACATTTCTGTATCCAGGCAGAGACTGGGAGTACCATGAATCATTTGAGAGGTAAACAGGGGCAGCAAAATAGGCACTTCTTAGTGCTCCTGAGAAGAGAGGAGCTCTAAGTCAAGTGGAGGAAGAGATCGGGAGGGCTGTGGCAGTTGATAATGGTAGGTTAACAGGACTTATATCCAATCAGAGAGCAAGAGGAGCAAGCAATAACAACAGTGAAAGATGCACCCTCCTAAAGATATATATCTCCTAGTATATCTAGTGCAAAGACTCAATAGATTCTGCTAGAAAATGGTTGAACTTGGAGCTATGTACAACACCTTGCCTCCTAACTGTGGTTTTGAGAAGCAGATTCAATCATTGTACAAGTGGAGAGGAGGCAGGTTCTGGCACCAAATGCAAGTTACTCATCCCAACTGGTCAATATAGTCCAGATGAACATTTGTACAAAGATGAGGACAAGAGAGAGGAGCACCACCAAAGGGATTTGAAATAACACCTGGAAGTTTGAAAGCAACAGCGTGGCTATGAAGAGAATATAATTTAGATTTAAAAGTACTAGAAGCCTTGGTTTTCTATGAAACAAGAACTGATAATCATGAGAGACGAGGTTAGTGAGAAAAGATCAAGACATTAAAATGTAATTGTCAACTTGCAAAAGCATTTGCTGCAGATGACAGGTGGTTTATATCTTTTATGTAAAGACCTAATTTATGCCAATATAAAATGAGTACACAGTAATAATTACATAAAGGATATAAATAGTCCATTTGCCAGTTATCAGAGGAATGAAAATTTGAATATAAATAAAATCATTCTTGCCTATTTGATTGGCAAATATTTGAGAAGTCCAGTGCAGACTGAGGTTTGTGTAAACAAAAATTATAATGCTATTGAGGATGTGAAATATAAATTTTCTGAGAAAAACTTAACAATAGGCTTTTAAAAGCCTTTATCGTGTTTGCAAATTTTGACCTAAATTTTTTGGGCTAGGAATTTGTGCTAATAAATAAATAAGAATGGATAAATTGTGGTACATCTATACAGAAAAAAAATTTGAGGACATTTAGCAATGAGGATATGTATATGTATATATATATATAAAATAAAACTTCCTTGAGTTTTATAGCACAAAGCATTTATCTTCCATTTCCACTGCCTGCTCTGGATTTTAATATATATATATATATATATTATTGATTTTAAAGGGGAAAGGAGAAGGAGAGAGAGATAGAAACATCAATGATGAGAGATAATCATTGATCAGCTGCCTCTTGTATGCCCCACATAGGGGATTGAGCCCACAACCCAGGCATGTGCCTTGACTGGGTATCAAACCATGACTTCCAGGTCCATAGGTCAATGTTCAACTACTGAGTTATGCCAGCCCAACAGGATATGTATTTTTTTACCTACAGGTTAACCTGAAGGAGAATTTAAAGCACTATGTAAAGTATAGCTGGCCCTCCATGTTTATTAGTTCTGAATCCATGAATTCAACCAACCCAGATTGGAAATACATGGGGGCAGGGGGATGGTATGTTGCTTCTGACATGTCCAGTGAGGCCCATGATGGTGGTGTCTGTACTGCACACATCCAGACCTTTTTCTTGTAATTATTCCCTAAACAATGCAGAACAACTATTTGTATGGCACTTACATTATATTAGATGTAATAGATAATAGAGATGATATCAAGTACCCAGGAGAATATGCATAGGTTATATGCAAACACTACGCCATCTGTAATAATAAAAAGGTAATATGCTAATTAGACTGGGTAGACCAGACATCTTCTGGTCATCTGGTCCTCTTTGCAGAAAAAGCCACAGTGGTAGGGGCTGAGGCAGAGGTGGTTAGGGGCGATCAGGCTGGCAGGGGAGGTCAATTAGGGGTGATCAAGCATGCAGGGAAGGGCAGTTAGAGGTGATCAAACCAGCAGGGGAGGGTGGTTAGGGCCAATCAGGCTAGCAGACAGAGATGGTTAGGGAAGATTAGGCCAGCAGGCAGAGGGGTTGGGGTGATCAGGCAGGCATGCAGAGTGGTTAAGGGCAATCAGGCAGGCAAGCAGGAGAGCAGATAGAAGCCAGCAGTCCCAGATTGTGAGAGGGATGTCCAACCACTGGTTTAGGTCTGATCCCTGTGGAAACAGGCCTAAGTTGGCAGTTGGACATTCCCCAAGGGATCCCGGATTGGAGATGATGCAGGCTGGACTGAGGAACACCACCCCCCCCCCTCGATACCCATGCACAAATTTCATGCACCAGGCCTCTAGTTTTATATAAAGTCCCTGAGCATCCATGAACTTTGGTGTCTGTGGTGGGTCCTGGAACCAACCCTCTTCAGATACTCAGAAATGACTGCATAAGGCAGAAAAATGAAAGACTAACAGTGGTATTTTTGGGGAAATAGGAATATAAATAATTTTAGTTTTTTTTTTTCTTTTAGCCCTACATATCTAACATTTTTTTATAATTGGCATTTATTCCTTTCATAATTAAAATGTATTTACTATTTAGTTTTCCATTGCCTACAGTCATCTATCTTTACACTACATACCCATTCAAGTAAAAAATAATTTACATTTTTTGCATTGATAGACTAAGTACTATAAAAATGCTGTCATAAGAATGTAATATAAGTCAAAATGAGAAGAAATTATTATGACAATTGCTACTTTACACCACAATGCAGGTGTCTGAAATGAAGATCATTCTGTATGATAACAGCTAGATGTCTGCTTGTGGATACCATTTTTTGGCCTCACAGGAAAGCTATTGTATAAATACTATGAACCTTCATTCACCAACAAATCATATTTGATGCATTAACGTACCTATAGTCTGTGTTTATACTTCTTTATAATTCAAAAACAAGGTGAAAATTTCTTTCAATAAAAATGTCTCCAGTCAATAGTGGTTTTAAATTTTTATTTAGAAACAAGATTTTTAGCATTGAGAATATACCTCTGGATTAGAAAGAATGTCTTAGCAGTAACATGAAAGAGCTATCATTTCATATTACTGAAATGAAATGTTTTGAGATCATTTTTTTCAAAACCTCTCCATCTTCCATACATACTCATATATACACTTATTGAATCTCCCACCCAATTTCTGGTACACAATATATGGTCAATATTTATTAGTTTAAAAAAATGAGTGAGTGGAGTCAGGGAATATCATATTGACACTCGGATTTATTCAACCCAAAGAAAATGCAACATCTTTTTCTCCCTTCACTTCTTCCATTTCCACTGCCTGCCCTGGATTTTCAAAACACCTTCATTCAGTTTCTCTCTTTGTGAATGCATGATTAAAAACCATGGGTGTGGATGGAAGTAGCCCTATTGAGGGATTGTAGAAAACTGTGTTCTGACACTCATAAGTCCTGTATGACCTTGAGCAAATAATTTACACTTTTGAACCTCAGTTTCTACATATGAAGAGGAAAAAGAACCCTGCCTTTTACATCCCCATTATAATATTTTGAAGATGTAAGACTACACAAATGAAATGCTTTGTGTTATAAATCCCAAGGAAGTTTTATTGTAGGCTATGCTCTTTTTACTTGATAAGATCTGTAACTAACCTGGCCATGCTTTTATCTATAAAGCTTAGGAGTTCTATTGCTCCAAGTGACATCATCTTGGCTGGCAAGGACACTCATATCTGCAAGCGTGCAGCCTCCACATTGTATCTCGCTGTCCACCAGTATCCCACAAATTCTTTTCCTGGCCGTTCACTTCTTAGTCCTTTGGAAGAGGCAGACGATGAGATGTCTTGAGTCTCTGCTCATTTGAGCCAGTTCCTCCTCATGTTATTTGGGGAGGCGCATTGTTCAGGCTGATTTTATTTCAGTCCAAATGACAGGCACCACAGTAAAAAGCAACAAACTCAAGCCACTAAGCATTTAAGCAAGCAGGGCATTATCCAATAGATTGCCTTTCCTATTTTGAGTTCAAGCTTGAAATGCCACAGAGAAAGAGAATAAGTACTTCTCTGACACAGTGAATGAAGTCTAAACCAAGCACATCCTGCCATTGGTGAGGCCTACAGGTTGAGCTTCTCTTGGATGGGGCAGATTTCAGTGGGTGCATGGCATCCCCATGGCTGGCCCCACAGAACGAGTTGGTGTCCTTTCACCTGGCCCACCTTTTCCTAAGTGACAGTCCACTTTGTCATTCACAAAAGTTTATTCCTTGATTTTAAAAACAAATAAAAAATAAAAATGCGTCACCAAGAAAAACATAGTGTCAGCATTGCTGGACATTCATGTGTGTGTGTAAATATAAAACAGTGCAATTCATCAAGAAGCTCTTTGAACATCAAATATCTGATATCTGCCATATTTTAATGGCTCCCAGTTATTTGTATGGTAGTCCTCTACCTGTTAAACTAGTTTATACTGCTGGGAAGGTGAGCAGTTTCTAAATTTTCACTGAACAAACCACACTATAACGAACATTTCTATAACTAAATCGTGTTATGTCTTGACAGTAAACTCCCTGAAGTGGAATGACTTGGGTCAGCAGAAGGACATTTTAAAGATTTTTGAAACATCTGTCAAACTGCTTTCCAAATCAGTGGCCCCAGTTTTCACCTCCCCTACCCAGCCATGTATGCACCCTTCATAGTATAATAATATTTAAAATACGTGTCAAACAAGTTTCAATGTTTATACTTAAGTAGCTTTGATTACTAATGAAGAACAGCATCTTTTCACCTTTTGGCCCTTTATTAGTTTGTGAGGTGTGTGTACTATTTATGTACATACTAGAGGCCTGGTGCACAAAATACATGCACTGGGGATGAGGGTGTCCCTCAGCTCAGCCTTTACCCTCTCCAATCTGGAAAACAGGAAGTCAGACATACCTCTCACAATCCAGGACTGCTGGCTCACAACTTCTTACCTGTCTGCCTGCCTGATTGCTCCTAATCACTTCTGCCTGCCAGCTTGATCACCCACTAACTACTCCCCTATCAGCCTGATCAATGCCTAACTGCTCCCCTGCTGGCCCAATTGCCCCTAACTGACCTCCTCTGCAAACATAGTCCCCCCCAACTGTCCTCCCCTGCAGGCCTGATCACTCCCATCTGCCCTTCCCTGCTGGTCTGATCATCCACAACTGCTCTCCCCTGCTGGCCATCTTGTGGTAGCCATCTTGTATCCATATGGGGGTGGCCATCTTTGACCACATGGCAGTGGTCATATTGTATGTTGGAGTGATGATCAATTTGCATATTTCCTCTTTATTATATAGGATTAATATATATGGACTCATTGTTACAGGGTAATCTTTTAATTTAATCTTTCATTTTATTTTTTTAAATATTTTATTGATTTTTTTACAGAGTAGAAGGGAGAGAGATAGAAAGTCAGAAACATCAATGAGAGAGAGACATTGATCAGCCTCCTCCTGCACGCCCCACTGTGGAGATGTGCCCGCAAGCAAGGTACATGCCCCTGACCAGAATCCAACCTGGGACCTTTCAGTCCACAGGCTGACACTTTATCCACTGAACCAAACTGGTCTCGGCTAATTTAATCTTTTAAGGGGTCATTGAATGTTACTATCTACACTAATAAAAGAGAAACATGCTAATTGACCATACATCCACTACACCACAAGCCATGCCCCCCAGCCAATCAGGAGCAAGTATGCAAATTAACCCAACCAAGATGGCTGTGGCCACAGAGCAAGCAGAAGGCTTGGGTTTCCCTGGAAATGGAGGAAGCCAAGCTTCCCACCCTGGCCTCTGCTCAAGGCTACAAAGTTTTAATTATAGAAGATAAATAAATTCCAGATACCAGGGCCTCTACTTGGGTTGCCAAAGGGTGTGGCTGGCCTGCAAACCACCATAGGCCCCTCGTCCAAGGGAAGTGCCACCCTGATCCAGGACACCCTTCAGGGTAAACCAGCCAGCCCCCACTCAGGCACCAGGCCTCTATCCTATCTAATAAAAGAGTAATATGCAAGTTGACTGACACTCCAGGAAACAAGATGGCTGCCCTCATGTGGACACAAGATGGCCACCACAAGATGGCCAACAGGGAAGAGCAATTGGGAGGGAATAGGCCTGCAAGTGAGGGCATTTGGGGGTGATCAAGCCTGCAGGGGAGGGCAGTTAAGAGTGAGCAGGTCAATAGAGGAGAGAATTTGGGAGCAACCGGGGCTTCAGGGAAGGGAAGTTGGGGGGGGGGGTCAAGCCTGCAGAGGAGGGCAGTTGGAGGGGACCAGACCTGCAAGGGAGGGAAGTTAGGGGCAATCAGGCTGGCAAGGGAAAAGTTAGGCATTAATCAGGCTAGCAGGGGAGTGGTTAGGGACTGATTAGGCTGGCAGGCAGAAGTGGTTAAGGGCAATCAGGAAAGCAGGCAAGCAAGCAGTTGGGAACCATCAGTCCTGGATTATGAGAGAGATGTTTGGCTGCCCATTTAGGCCCGATCCTACTGGGATTGGACCTAAACAAGCAGTCAGACATCCCTCGAGGGATGTCAGATTGGAGAAGGTGAAGGCTTGGCTAAAGTACACACACCCCTTGCATGAATTTTGTGCACTGGACCTCTAGTTAACAATATTAGTTCTATATTGAATTGTGTTACAAATATATTCAATATGCCATTTGTTTTCATTTTGTTTATCTTTTTTTATGTTGTCAAAAAATATATTTTTCCTTATGAGTTCTGTCTATTGAGAGCTAAACCACTATCTTGAAGACAGTGTCAAATGTTCAAGGAAGAGATGGGCATTTGGGGAGAGTCTCCCAGTTTACACATTGTCCCATAACCTTTGTTCTCCCTGGGGTGTAGCTATCTCCAAATGTACTGATCTTTAGAGGGAAAGGGGTCTCTAGACAAAGTTGCCCCTACTCTCCCACTTTGCTGCCAGGACTAGCTCCCCCACATCAGACAGTGTTAGTGGCCTCCTGCCAGGATTTTCTCCACTTACTTCTCAAGATGTTATACTGATTTTTCATGAAGCAGATGTGTTACTTAGCTTTTGTGAGTTCATTAAAGTAGGCCTTATATACACTGTGTTTTATGGAAAATTCCTCAAAGTTTGAGGCATGACACACACATGCCTCCTTATCTTAATGTTGACTATGGTTTGTGCTACTTAGTTTAACTTGAACCATTTCAGACAGGTATTAATACTGCTTCTTGTATCTCCATCTTTCCCAGAACATTGTTTTGGCATCATATTACCCATGATACATCTATTTCTCCATTGTTTTCTCCTTCTTTCTATGTCTAATAAATAAAAGAAGTATTAATGGTTTGCTTTTTAATCAGAAGACTTACTCTTTCAGTTTTCCAGTTGGCCCTTGGACTACCTGGTTAGACAATTGAATCTTGTTAAAATAATCCTTTTGTCTCCTTTTCCAATATTTACACATTTTTGTTTTCATGTACAATTGCATCTGCTGAGATTTTTAGGACATCATTAAATGATGGCTATAAGGGTGAAAATAATGGTCACCCAGATTTTAATAGGAATGTTTCCAGTGTTTCAGTGCTAAGTAAAATGCTTGTCTTACATTTCCTGTGTCAACCTTGCAATGGTACTGGCATTAGTAGGCAGGGACAAGGACATTTGAAGCACTGCATTTTCTTTAATTTTTCTAAATGTAAATTTGGGGTAATGTCTTTTTATCAGCAATAGATGACCATACATATTCAGGTCTTTTTCCGTCAATAAAAGATGATACTAGCAGATTTTCTGGCATGGAGCCATCCATCATTTCTAGTTATTATGTACTATTCTTTAAAACACTACTACAACCAATTTTTAAGTTGTTTTGTGAATATTTTTCACACTGTGCTACACAAAATTTAGCTGTATTTTCTTTTATTCATCCTACCAGTAGCATTTCTAAGTCTAGAGTGATGCCATCATTAAACAAATCTCTCAAACTAGTTTGGGAGAAACCCAGTGACAAGGCAAATATTGAATTAAAAGCTTCACAACACATCCTAATAGAAACAAAAAATCATGTCAGATAATACTCCTTAATGATAAAAATACTAAGTAAACTAGGACTAAAAAGTAATGCCAGAGCAAAGGCCTAGGTTCTGGGTGCTGGAGGGAACCCAGTGCCAGCAGCCAGGGGAAGGAAGGCCTATTCTTGCACAAACTGTGCATTGGGCCTCTATATATATTATAAGGAACTTGTATCTACAGTATACAGGCTTACCTCATATTATTGCTTCTCACTTTATTGCACTTCACACATGTTGCCCTTTTTTTATAAATTTCTGGCAAGATCATTTTATTGCAAAAAAAAATATGACTCACTCTATTTCGGTGGTCTGGAACTGAATTTGCAGTATCACTGAAGTAGACTTGTATAAAGAACTCCTACAACTCAATAATAAGGCATCCAATTGAAAAAATATATATAGGAAAGGATCCAAATAGCAATTTCTAAAAACAGAAAAAAATATATACAAATGATCAATAAATCCATGGAAATATGTTCAAGATCAGTAGTCATCAGGGAAATGCAAAGCAAATTCACAATGATATACTCACTAGCCTGAGATAATAAAAAGTATCGCTGAAGATATGGACTCAGTAAAAATCCTCATATGTTGCTGGTGGGTATGTAAAATGGCATAACTGCAGTTTCCAAATGTTAAATATAGAAGTAGGAGCAATTTAACTCTCATCTATATAACCAAAAGACATCACATTGTTGAGTTTTGTTGGTCAAAGCCAGTCATATAGCAAAACTCAACTTAAAGGGGGGGAAAAAAAACAGCATCTTACCATATAACTGAAGGAAAAATCAGAAATATTAGTGTACTATGCTAATACCAACTATAATTTGCTCTTATTTCTGCCAAATAGTCTTTCACAAGCAGAACACATCTATTCCTCAAAGGAAACAAACTGACTGCATCCAGCTCATTGTCTGGCATCTCTAAATAACACTCCTTGTTTCTCTAGCAGGACTGAATAGATTCTTCTTGGTACAAAACCCTATGAAATACACAAGTTATCTGTCTCTACATACTCAATATAAAATAATGAAACAGGGAAAATGGGAGAGAAAGAGTACCATATTTTCCGGTGTATAAGATGACTGGGCATATAAGACGACCCCCAACTTTGCTAGTTAAAATATAGTTTGGGTTATACTCACCCTATAAGATGACACCTGGCATATAAGACAACCCCTGACTTTTGAGAATATTTTCCTGGGTTAAAAAGTTGTCTTACATGCCAGAAAATATGGTAATCATTACTCTGGCAATTCTAAAATCCTTTGGGCAGACATTAGGAAACCTCTCCCCTAGGGTGACAGAATGTTTTTGGCTTGGGTCCTGTTCTGTCTACTAGCTTGGAACCCTTAGAGTCTTGGATCCACCCTCTTCAGAAAGGTTCTTCCCTTTCCAATCCTCATCTTGGCCACTTTTAAACAGGGCATCAGAACATTCTTGGAATATGCCTAGGATAAGGCATCAGAACTTATGCCTTCCTTGGGGACCATATCTTGCTATTAGTTCATTGGGATCTTAAAAGACTGTGTTCAATAGCACAGCCTTTTTTTTTTTTTTACCAATAAAACTATCCTCAAAATTTCGTCAGCATACATTCTATTTAAGTCATCAGTAGATGCCAATAACTCCTAAACATAACTCATATTTGTGACATTTAATAGCTTTTTAATCCCCCCTTCAGCCTATCAAACTTTTATGGAAAAGCTGTACCTTTATTCTCTTTTTGTGACATAATACAGATTTAGTTAAATTGCCAGGCCTTCTTCTTTACCTTCCCTTCCTCTGACTACTCTTCCTCCATCTCTCTCTCTCTCTCTCTCTCTCTCTCTCTCTCTCTCTCTCTCTCTCTCCCTCTCTCTCATTAACTGCAATCAAATTCATGCAGATTTTGATACAAACTCTTGACAATCTGGGTCATAAGCCTAATATTTAATTCCTGCAAACATACAGAATTCTGTTCAGGGAGGTCTACTGAAATCCAGAATCAAATATACTAAAAAGGATTGGAATCATTGAAAATAAGGTATCTATGAAATAGAAATTGTAATGATTTGTCTATGCGAGGGATAATGATTCATAACTTATGTAGTGTACTTTTAAGTAATTTTTACTTTCTCTACTTACTAAATGAAATTTACAGAACTTGGAGTATAATTAATAAATATTTTAGGTTAAGTCTTATGCTGCTTTGAATTGGGAAAATTTTAAATTAATGTTATAATTGGAAATGATTTCCCATTTAACCTCTGTAAACATATTAAAAGGTCTCTTAGGCATTAGATGAAGGCACAACATGTTTATGCAGGTTCCAAGTTGGCTGCAGAGTAGATGAAAGCAACACACACCTCTCCACACCAAACCAGATTTACAACTAAAATTTAGAGCAAACAACCTGACTAAGCAATAGAAATTCCTGAACTAGAGTATTATGTCTGAGGATTGAACAAAGCTCTACAGAGACTGGTAAGAAGGCCAGAGACACAGAGGGGGCTGACTCTTGCACCAGGGATAGGGACTAAGAAACCAGAGAAATGTCATGGCTGCAAAAGTCCCTCCCTGAGGAAATTGGGGTCTTAACCCCATGCAGGGATCCCCAAACCAGAGCACAAGGTCTGGGAAGAAGAACCCAATTAGCATCTGGCAGCAAAAATAAGTGGGGACTTTGTCTGCTGGAAAGAGGAGGGTGTCCATATGAATACCAGGTTCTCTACTTAAGGGCCAAAACACAGGAGCTCACTCTTGGGCACTCACATGAGGCTCTGGTAGAAGGAAGGAGACTCAGGATTTATGGAAGCCATAAAAAGAAGATTTGGTTGGCATAGTTCTGGATATCTGAAAGGTAGGTTACTGAGGTTCCAGTCCTGAGTTGACATCCCACATTGCAGTCAGGCACCGTACCACCATATCCCAGGGTTGATCACTTCTATTCTTACAGCACTAGCTGGAGAAAATGCATTAAACCCCTACTCCAAACATTGACAGTACTATCCTGCCAAGCCCAAATATGGTGTAAAGGGTTGTTGGCTGCACCCAACAGGGACTTGAGATGTGCTCTTTTTCTGGAGAAACTATAGACTCGCAGAAGATCACTGAACTGAGTGGCCTTGAACAAGAGCCAATCTTTCCCCTCTCACACAAGTTAGGCAGCACCCGCCAAATGGAGGACTCCCCTGTCAGGGTTTCTGATAGTGAGCTGCAGGGCTAGGGAGAAGTGAGCAGTTCTCTTCTCTCCCAGTGGCTGACATAACGCTCAGCAGAGGGCAGCGTTGATCTGTCCCTCCAAGTCCCACAAGCACTGTCCTGCCAGTGCAACCCCACAGGGGAAAGAGGACACAACACAGGACTGGGACATTGAGCATTACCCTCATGTCAGGGTCTCTGGCAGAGAGCTGCCTAGCTAGGGAAAGGATAGCAGTGTACTCCCCTTCCAAGAGCCAAGGGCTGGTTCCATACGCAGTTAAGAGCTGTCTTGATTTGTTCCTCTAAGTCCCACAGAGGAAAAGTGTCAGAGAAAGTTCCTCCTTGAACCCTGCTTGCTATATTAACTGTTGGAAGCACAGGTCCTGATCCTGCTCTACTAAGCCAACTGTGGGTTCTGAGCCTCTCTGTCAGGTCTCCTTCTTGGACCCTGGGTGGTAGATGGAGAAACCACAAGAAGTCGTGAGTGTATAAGAAAGTCTTTGTTGTAGGAGCTATTGGCCCTGTAACCATTGCTAACAAGAAGCCACTAGACAAAACGGTTCTTCAAAGCAAAGCCCCATATAGCAGGTAGCTATACACTGGGCCACATACAAATGTAGTTGTTTTAATATTTTTATTCACCCTCAAATCTTCACCCTACCAGTAGCATATCTAATGGCTGCATCCGTGTACCAGCATATAGCATCTGATTAAGATTCTCACACTTTAGAATGGTGTTGGTCATCTGGTATACTCTGAATAGGGCCTTCACATTCAATTGGCCTTGAGCATCCAGCATACTCTAGACAGAGCCCCAGAGGAAGGGGAAAGGGAGTTATGGAAAGTGGCTCAGACAGGGTTTCTTAATGACCCAGCTGTGGAGCTAGGGGGAAAAGGCATGCAGCTTTCACCCCTCACATGGCCTAGCGCCACCACCAATAGAAGACTGCCTTAATCTATTTCCCCACTCACACCTGGTCCTGTCCTGCTCAGCTCAGTTTTGAGGGGGAAGTAGGCACTGCTAAGAATTAGGACATTCTGAGTTCCTCTGCCTCTGAGGCTCCAATTCACAGCTTGAACAGGCTACAGAACTAAAAGGAGGAGTACAGGTCACTCCCCTCCCATGGCACAGTTTGTACCACCACAAAAGAAGGTTTTTTTTAATCTTTGAGAATGCTCCCTGTGCACTTGAGAATTATGTATATTCTGCTGCTTTAGGATTACATGTTTTTTAAATATCAATTTAATCTATCAGATCAAGTGTGTTATGTGTTTCCTTATTGATATTTTGGCTGGAATATCTATCCACTGATGACAGTGAGGTGTTAAAATTCCCTGCTATGACTGTATTACTATCAATCTTCTTAAAGTTCACCAGGATTTTTAAAAAAATACATTTGGGTGCTTCTATATTGGGTACATATATGTTTATAAGAGTTTTATCTGCCTGTTGTAATGATCCCTTTAGTTTTATGTAGTGACCCTTTTTTGTACTTGTTCTGGCTTTTGTTTTGAAGTCAATTTGTCAGACATTGTTAGGATAAAAAACTTTATCACATTTGTTTGTTTGTTTTCATTTGCATGCAATTTTCTTTTTCTATCCCTTCACTTTCAACCTGTATGATATGATTTTTTTGTTCTGAGTTAGGTCTCTTATAGACAACATATATATTATGTTTCTTATCTATCCCATTATCCTATGTCTTTTTACTGGAGCATGTGATCCATTTTCATTTAAAATTATTTATTGCCATGTTTTTCTTTGTGCCTATGTTCCTTTCTCTATTTTTTCTTCTTCTTAAAACAGTATTAAGCATTTCTTGTAATGCATGTTTGGTGATACTAAACTCCTTTAGCCTTCTTTTGCTTGGGATATACTTTATTTCACCTTTAATTTTAAATGATAGCCTTGCAGATAAAATAGTCTTGGTTGAAGGTTCTTTTCATTACTTTGAATACATCATGCCAATCCCTTCTGGTCTGGTGTGTTTCTGTTAGAAATCTGCTTGACAGCCTAACAGGAGCTCTTTGTAGGTAACTAACTATCTCTCTCTTGTTGCCTTAAAATTCTCTCTTTGTCTTTAACCTTGGCCATTTTAATGATGATGTTTTTGATGTGAATCTTTTTGGGTTTGTGCCTCCTGACTTTGTGTGACTTTTCCTTTCACAAAGTTAGGGAAATTTTCTGTCTTTATTTTTTCAAACAGGCTCCCTATCCCTTGCTTGATTTATTCTCCTTCTGATACCCCTATGATGCAGACATTATGTTTCATGCTGTCCCAGAGTTCCCTTAAAGTATCCTCATTCTTTTAAATTCTTTTTATTGGCTCTAATTATTTTTTTCCACCTTGTCTTTCAAATTGCATATCCAATCCTCCATTTCATCCAGCCTATGTGTATTTTTGATGTCAGATAGGGTATTTTTCATTTCCAGCTGGTTCTTATTCATAGTTTCTATGACCTTTTTCATGCTGATGTAATTCTGACTAAGTTTCTTGTAGTTCCCATTAAGTTTCTTGTAGTTCCCATTAAGTTTCTTGTAGTTATCACTAAGTTGTTTTGAGCATCCTTAGAAGCATTACTTTGAACTGTATGTCTGATATATTGATTGCCTCCATTTCATTTAGCTATTTTTCTGGATATTCCTTATTTTCTTTTTCCTTGGGGTTGTTTGTTTGTCTCCCAATTTTAGCTCTCTCTTTGTGTTGTTTATATGTATTAGATAGAACTCCTATGACTCTTAGTCTTTGTGGGGGGCCTTTTGTAGTAAATGGGACCCAGTAGTGAAATTTTCTTTATATCCTGAACTGGATACACTAGTAAAGTACTTTGTGGAGGTTACCTGGGCCTTCTTGTTATAATTGGGTCTTGACTAATGTTGGCCTTTTCATGGTTGTGATCAACCACAGACTTTCTGGCTGAAATGCAAGCTGACCACAGCATCTAAGCTTGCTGAACAGGTACAGTTTCAAGGTATCTTATTTGGCTCAGTGGCACAATCTTCTAGATCATCTGTGTTCATCTATGGAGTAATGTTTCTTGTGAGTTATGTGCATTCCCTGTTGTAGTTGATGAATTCTGTTACTCCTTTTATGAATGGAATTAACCCTAAAGGCTAGGTAGTTATAAGAGTCAACCTCAATCACCATGTATGCAATGTTGTGCAGAGAATTCCTGCAAAGGCAGAGTTGTTTCCAGCAAGGTCTGATACCTACCCAGTTCTTCCTTTGGGTATGTTATTTGTGTGATCTGAAGCCCACCACTGGTTGTATTGGTTCTTGGTCCACTTGGGTGGGGTCTATGTACAATAGAATAAAGACAGTCTCTTCAAAAAATGGTACTGGGAAAATTGGACAGGTACATGAAAAAAATAAAACTAAACCACCAACTTACACCATATACAAGAATAAACTGAAAATGAATAAATGATTAAATATGTCATGAAATGATAAAAATCCTAAAGAAGACATAGGCAGTAAAATCTCAAGAATCTCTATTAGCAATATTTTTGCCAATATAACTTCTAGGGCAAGAGAAACAAAGGGAAAAATATATACAAATAAGACTACATCAAACATAAAAACTTTGCAAAGTAAAAGAAACAGCAACAAAATGCAAAGGAAACCTACTGTATTGGAGAACATATTCACCAATGATACATTTGATGGGTTAATTTCCAAAATATATAGATAATTCATGCAACTCAACACCAGGGAGACAATCCAATTTAAAAATGGGCAAAGGACTTGAATAGAGATTTCTTCAAAAATGTCATATAGATGGCCAATAAACAAGTTTAACTAATCATCAGAGAGATAAAAATTAAAACCTCAATGAGATGTCACCTCACACCTGCCAGAAGTTGCTACCACCAATAAATCAATGAATAAGAAGTGTTGGAGTGGATGTGGAGGAATGGGAACCATAGTGCATTGTTGATGGGAATGCTGACTGATGCAGTCACTGTAGAAACAGTATGGAGTGTCCTCAAAAAATTAAAAATTGAATTGCCTCTCTATCCTGTGGGTCCTACTTCTGGGAATATATCCTAAAAATCCCAAAATACCAACCAGAAAATATATATGTACCCTTATATTCATAGCAACATCCTATCTAATAAAATAATTATATGCAAATTGGCCTTACCTCCACTATACTCACAAGCCACGCCCACCAGCCAATCAAGAGTGAGTATGGGAAATTAACTCAACCAAGATGACTACCTCCACAGAGAGAGCAACAGGGAGGCTTAGGTTGCCCCAGTGATGGAGAAAGCCAAGCTTTCCATAGACCCTGGCCTGCCCAGGCCTCTGCTTAAAGCTACGAAGTTTCAATTGTAGAAGACAAATAAATACGAGATACCAGGGCCTCCACTTGGGTCCCTGGGGGGCGTGGCCAGCCTACACACCACAGACCCCTTGCCCAGGCCCTCCATGCCCAAAGGGAACTCTCACCTTGATATGGGAAACCCTTCAGGGCAAACCAGCTGACCCCCACCCATGTACCAGGCCTCTATCCTTTCTAATAAAAGAGTAATATGGAGATTGACCATCATTCCAACACACAAGATGACTGTCCCCATGTGGTCAAAATATCCTTTTCCCATGTGGATACAAGATGGCCACCACAAAATGGCCATCAGGGGAGGGCAGTTGTGAGGGACCAGGTATGCAAGTGAGGGCAATTGGAGGTGATCAAGCCTATAGAGGAAAGAAATTGGAGATTATGGGAACTGCAGGGAAAGGCAGTTGGGGGGGGGGGGAACCAGGCCTGCAGGTGAGAGCAGTTATGGGTGACCAGGCCTGCAAAGGAGGGAAGTTAGGGGCAAACAGGCTGGCAGCGGAGCAGTTAGGCATCAATCAGGCTGGCAGGGGATGATTAGGGGGTGATCAGGCTGGAAGGCAGAAGGAATTAGGGGTAATCTGGAAAGCAAGCAGATGAGCAGTTGGGAGCCAGCAGTCCTGGATTTTGAGAGGTATGTCTGACTGCCTGTTTAGGCCTGATCCCACTTGAGGGGTCCCAGGTCTGAGAGGGTGCAGGCTGGGCTGAAGGACACCACACCCTGTGCACAAATTTCATGCACCAGGCCTATAGTCCTATATAATAAAAGACTAATAAGCAAATCGATCAAATAGCAGAACAACTGGTCACTATGATGTGCACTCACCACCAGAGGCCAGACACTCACAGCAGGAGCTTCCCCCTGGTGGTCATTGTGCTCACACAGGGGAGTATTGCTCAACCAGAAGCCATGAGCCAGGCTCACTGCTGGTGAGTGCAGCAGCACTGGCAGAAACCTCTTCTGTGTCTGTGGCAGCACTAAGGACCCCTTGGGGGATGTCAGACTGATAGCTTAAGCCCTTCCTCCCAGGGAGCAGGCCTAAGCTGTCAGTTAGACATCCCCTGAGGACTCCCAGATTGCAAGAGGGCACAGGCCAGGCTGAGGAACACCCCCCATCCGAGTGCATGAATGTCAGGCACTGGGCCTCTAGTTATTTATAATAGCCGAGATCTGGAAACAGGCCAACTGCTTCTCAGTAGAAGAGTGAATTAAAGCACTGTGGTACATTTACACAGTGGAATATTACCCTTTATAACAGCATGGATGGACCTAGAGGTTACAATGCTATGAGAAATAAGCCAGTTAGAGAAAGACAAGTACCATATGATCTCACTTATATGTAGAGTTAAATGAACAAAATAAACTGATGAGCAAAACAGAATCAGAGTCATGAATACATGATACAATCAGAGAGATGTCAGAGGGCAGGTGACTGGGGTGGACAGGATAAAATAAGTTAAAGAGAATAGCCAAAGAACATATCTGCATAGCCAATTGATACAGACCACAATGTGGTTATTGCTAGAGTGAGGGGAGGATGGGGTCTGGATGGAGGCAACTGGGGAGAAAGTGGCAAACATTTGTAATAATGTCCACAATAAATAAATACTAAAATATTTTCTTACCATAGCCAGTGTTGCTCAGTGGTTTCCGTTCCAGCCAGCAGAACAAAGGATTACAGGTTCGATTCTCATTCAAGGTCACAAACCTTGGTTGTAGGTTCAGTCCCCAGACTTGGTCTGAAGACAAGTGGGAAGCAACCAATTGATGTGTCTCTTTCACACTGATATTTCTCTCTTTCTCTTTCTCTGTCCCCTCTCATTCTCTCCTTCTCCATCCCTTCCAATTTCACAATGGAAAAAATATCATCACTCACTACATAAGGATTAAAAAGGAGCTTTTTTTTCAAAACAAACAAACAAAAACCCACCATCCCAGCCAGTGTTGCTCAGAGGTTGAACATCAACCTGTGCGCTAAGAATCACCAGTTTGATTCCCAGTCAGGGCAGGTGCCCATGTTGCTGGCTTCACCCCCAGTAAGGAGCATGCAGGAGGTAGACGATCAATGTTTCTGTCTCATCAATGATTCTATCTTTTCTTCTTCCTTCCTTTCTCTCTAAAAAAGATCAATAAAAACATTTTAAAAAAAAGTCAAACTTCATCATGCAGTCCACAAAGCCTTACTTGACTGAACTCCCTTTCCTTGCCACATCTTCATCCATGTGATCCTCCACTCTGCCTTTACTATCCTTCCAGTGTCTTCCTTTAGTTGCCCATATAGAACATGTCCCTATTAAACTTAAGATGTGTAAATGCCCATCTGTCCATACTTCCCCCCAGAATACTTTTCTAGTACTGGTAACTCCTCTTCCCCAAGATCTCTATTGAAGCATCACATTGCTTTAGGCCAAATGTTTGTGTCCCCACAAAATTTATATGTTAAATCCAAACACCCAATGTGATGATATTGGAAGTGAATGGAACCTTTGGGAAGTGATTAGTTCTTGAGAGCAGAGCCCTGATGAGTGGGATTAGTGTCCTTAAAAAAGAGACCCTTAAATGTTCCCTGTCCCTTCCACCATATGAGGACACAGGAAGAAGGTCTTTTGTGAACTAGAAAACTGTTTTTTACCAGAACCAAATCTTCCAGTGTTTTGAGGTTGGTCTTTCCAGCCTCTAGACTGTGAGAGACAAATTTCTGTTGTTTATAAGCCATGTAGTCTATGATATTCTATGGTAGCAGCCCAAAAGGTCCAAGACATGCATTTATCTGCTGGCCTTCTCTGATCTGCCTGATGTGGGCCACTCTCTCTTCTGTGCCTCCCAACACCTTCCACTTCTCTTGCAGATTGCTCATGGCTACAAATAATTTGTTCTTGTTTCACTGGGTGATTATTGGTTAGTATCAGGACTGTGTATCTGATTCTATAACCATAA
>JAAGEH010000039.1:9613377-9672108 GCA_011751065.1 Lasiurus cinereus
TATATATATATATAATTCTTTTTTTGCTATTTCCACTAATTGTACTATGCAGGGTTGTTTTTTGATTGTTTGTTTTTGTTTTTGTACTGCTTTAACTGGTTTAAAGATAAATATCTGTCATAATATTTTTCTGAATTGACAAATATCTTCATGAGTATTTTGATCACAGTTCTTTTACTCATTGGCCAGGTAATTATTAGGTCATTTTGTTGACCTAAATTATTATTTTTTAAAATATTTACTTTATTAAAAATTTCAAAATATAGTACAAATTTTTACTTTTTTATTTGACTCCTGGATACTTAAAAATCTTTAGTTCTAATTCTTTTTTTTATCTTTACAAATGTACATTTTTCCATTAAAAAGATACATATATCTTTCACCTCAGAATGAAAAGGCAATGGAAAGGAAGCTTTTAAAGAAAGTTTGGATGCAGCTGTAATATCCTTAAGTTGAATGTCAAAATCCTTATGGCCAATTATTGGAAAATCTGATTTAATGTTCCTCACTTAAAACAACTGCATTATTTCTTACTAGAGGCCCGGTGCACAAAATTTGTGCAAGAATAGGCCTTCCTTGCCCTGGCTGCTGGAACTGACTTCCCTCTGGCAACCGGGACTTGCTCTTCTCTCCAGTGGCTGCCAGGCACCCGGGACCTGAGCTTCCCTTGCAGCTCTGCTTTATCTAGAAGGTCACCAGGAAGGACATCCAGAAGGATGTCCAGTCTAATTAGCATATTGCACTTTTATTATTATAGATGTTTAGTTTCTGGCACTGCATCTAGCCTTTAGTCTATATCTATTGAGTAATAGAGGCCTCAATGCACAAATTCATGCACAGGTGGGGTCCCTCAGAATGGCCTGTGGGGATCAAGCCTCAGCTCACATCTCCAGACTCGTAGCCCCAGCTCACGCTCCCAGCCCCTGCTTGGCACCCTGCCATGGCCTGGTGCTACCCCCTCACCTGCTCCACCATCTTGCCTATTGGGCAATGGATCAGGGCTGGGCCCCCCACCTGGATCCTCAGTGCCTGGGAGCCAGGCAGCAGCCCTAACCCCCATTGCCACAAATGGTCAAATTCTGCTGGACAATTGGCAGGGTGATGGGGCCCCATTCACGCCTGCCTTGGCCTAGTGCTGCCCATTCACTTGCTCTACCATCCGGCCATGGTCCCACTGTTGTCGGGGCCCATCAGAGCCAGTAGCACCTTCACTGGCACCTGTTGCAAGTGCCACATTGCCAACACCCACCACCCACCATGTTCTGTGCTGGCCTCTGGTGGCCAGCGCACATCATAGCGAGTGGTTGAACTCCCAGTTGCACTCTGGGTCAAACACTGCCCCAGGGTACAATTTGTATATTAGGCTTTTTTTATATAGGATTTTTTTTAAGCACTCTATGGACACTTATGGCAGATGGTTGTTATAAGATTTTATGAAACAATAGATAAAGAAAGCTTGTTTTCCTTTGCCTATGGTAAGCAATGATATCCAGCCAAAGCCACTAGATAGGAGGAAACTAAACCAGCACTTTAGGTTTATACACTAGAAGTGAGTGAGAAAAATGCATGACAGTGTGTGCCTGGTATTGGCACATAGTTGGCACTCTGGTTTTACTCATTCACTTCTTCACTAGATCAAGAATAGGAGTTGAAGCAAATTTACTTCCTAAGGTAGAGCCACAAATAGATTCTCTCCCAGGACTTACTCTGCACACATTCAGTACCCCCATGTTCTGACCCACATCTGCATTTATATCACAACACATTTGGATTTCTCAGCATACCAATGCAATGGGTACAATAATATGCTCTCATCAATCATCCCTATATCAAATATTAACCTTTACTAGTAGTCTTCAAGAGACACAGCACCCTAAGGTAAACACTGAGAGAAAGGCTTTTAAAAAAATATGTATGCTAAATTGTCAGCATAAACCTTGACCTAGGTTACTAGCTGTTCTGACCAAATGGCAGGCAGGACCTAACATCTGACTATTTCAGTCTTCTCATAAAAAGGACAATAAAATGAATGTTTGGTGAGAAAAATGCTTTTATGGAAACTTGTGTAATTCAAACTTTTCGTGGTGGTTTAACATCAGATTTTACAACAGAGTAGTTAAATAGTTAGCTTACTTTTTAAAAGGTCTGGGGAATTTATAGGCAGAAAGTATGTTCTTTATAGTTTTGTCAGTCCAGCGAATAAGGTAGTGAATCTGAGACTTCAGACCTGGGATACCTGCTGCAAAGCTTCTGGGTCTCTCTCAGATAATCTTCCACCCTGCAATCTTCTGTGCTTACATATTTCATGAAGAAAGTAGCATATAGTTAGGAGGTGCTGTTGGTTTTCCAAGAGAAGAGTAAATTAGTCTCGAGTCCTCCAAACCCTGGCAAGCTCATCTGTAGTCATAAATTTGCAGCAAAGGCCTAGGCCGTTGTCTGTGAACAGAATAAAGCTCATCTTGGAGGCTCGAAGATGCAATCCTCACTGTCCAGTGTCAAACTAACTGAGTTTCATGCTAATGAACCAGTTGTTCCTTCATGAATGAGGAGACCAAATGGTCACCAACCGGTCCTCATGGGCACCTTCTGGACAATACAAACAAATGAGGCTTCAAGTGGGTTTTACTACACTCAGAAAAGAATGAACATGAAGCAGCACAGATAACAATATTCTTGAGAAAAATTATAAAGGCTACTTCTATACCATTCCCTATGAATTGTAATTAACTAGAGCATCTATTCTGAATTAAAGAGAGTAATCATCTGTAAAAAATAAGATATTTGTTTATGCACTACATTACACATTCCAGCATTCTACAACTAGCTCTTTTCATTGTTACTATATTTCTATGTTTATCTCTTGCTTCAGTAAATTAGTGCAAATGTAGGATTATGGTTTTCATCTTTGTGGGGTAGATAATTCCAATTTAGAAGATGAAGAATGGGGCAGCATCATTTTCTAAGGTAATTCCACTGTCCACTTTTAGAAAAGCGGCACTTACGCTTTAAGTTGATTGTCTTGATATAGAAAGATTAATTCTCTTATGTGGACCAAACATTGGCAACATGCCTGGTTTGGGATAGGTATAAAGGAGGATCTGAGGGTCTAGAGAAAAGCTGATAGAAAGGAACATAGACACTCCACCTCCAGCTACTTGAGTCATCATAATTCATCAAACCCTTAAACTTGTGTGTTTAAGAAAAAAAATCTCTGAATGAAGTGAAAACTAAGAGTTTGCCATTATATTATTATTTTAATTATATATATATATATATATATATATATATATATATATATATATATATAATTGCAGTTGTAATGGACATGGAAATAAGTCATAAAATTGTAATTACTACATTTAAGCACAGGTGAATTGTAAGGTTTTGTCTATATTTCCAAAATGATTGGTTGCACAATGGTTGTACAATTTACACTCCCCCGTGCCAAATACTGAATGCAGTATACTTATGTACTTGCTTATCTCACTACAACTATATAAATGTATATTCTATATATGTATTTCTATATTTATTTCTTTGATAAGTAGTGAATTTAATTATGTTTTTATATTTTCATAGATTATAATTTTCCCTATTTCTATTGGAGAGTTCAATCTTTGTTGTTTTATATTTAGTGAAATTCTGAGAGTGCTAGGGGTTAGGACTTCAACATATGATTTTTTGGGGGACACAATTCAACCCATAACTGGAACTCAGTGGAAAGCAAGCAGGCCAATCTGAGAATAGGGTTAGGTACACCAGCCCCATGCAGTAAAAAATTCTTATGTACCTTTTTACTCCTAAAAAACTCAGTTGTACCGCAGCATCCACAGGAAATTGGTCCCAGGACCTTCATGGATACCAAACTCAGCCCCTTATATAAAGTAGCATATGACAGTGCATATAGTTGGCCTTTCACATATCCAGATTCCCAACCATAAACTGAAAATGCTCTTTACCATGTGAGGTGGTTGAATGCACAAATGTGAACCCTGGGGATACAGAAGACTGAATAGATGTGATAGATAGAAGAGAGAGAGAGAGAGAGAGAGAGAGAGAGAGAGAGAGAGAGAGAGAGAGAGAGAAGAGATTTAAATCTACATATAGGTAGGCCTGTAAAGTTCAAATACATATGTGCTTTCCAAAGATCAACTCTATATAGTGTCTTGGACAGGGAAGATATGGAGAGTACTCATAGAAATTACTATCAATAGCTGAAAAGTTTTCTATATAACAAGTGCTATATAGTAAAATATCCCACTGGAAGATATAGAGTCTGCATGCAATCCCTTGTTATTCCAAATACGTTGTGCATATTCCATCATGAATATATGATTATATGTAAAGGTAATTTTTTAGGAGTAGAAATGCTGGGTCAGAGGATACGGGCAGTTTAAATTTTAAGAAAACCAAAAGTGGTTTCACTGAAAAAAAAAAACCACAAGATTTAGAGAAAATGTCTTATTATATTGAGGATAAATCACAGTGTTTTTACTAATAATATATTTTAACAAAAATGTTTTTATAATTCTTATAAAATAACCTTTGTTATCTCCTTATCTTTTGATGTGACTGAGTACACAAATAATTTTTCTAGATGTTAAACTATCTTTGCATTACTAGAAAGAGCCAGTCTTGAACTTAATGTGATATTCTTTTCAAATATTACTATATTGAGATAACGAGATATTACTTGATTGTAACTTTTCAGGAATTTTACTTTTACAATATGTATACTTTTCTTTGTTTTTGCACCTTTTTTAGGTTTCTGAAATTACCTAAAGGTAAATGAGAAGCATAATAATTTTTATATAAAATAAAACATTTTCTATAGAATGAGACTTATTTATGATTCACTCAGAAATTGTTCTGAGCTGGGAATCTTATTTGAAGCTATTTCTTTGAAAGAAATTGAGTAATTAAAACCTATCCTCCTCAGACTATCCAAAAATATTCAAGAAGAAGGAACACTTCCAAACACCTTCTATGAAGCCAGCATCACCCTAATACCAAAACCAGATAAAGACAACATAATGAGAGAGAATTACAGGCCAATATCTCTCATGAACATAGATCCCAAAATCTTCAACAAAATTCTAGCAAATGGGATCCAGCAGCACATCACAAAGCTCATACACCATGTCCAAGTAGGATTCATCCTAGGAATGCAAGGATGGTACAATATCCGCAAATCAATAAACATGATGCATTACATAAACAAATTGAGAGACAAAAATCACATAGTCATATCAATTGATGCAAAAAAGCTTTTGACAAAATCCAACACCCTTTTTTGATAAAAACTCTCAGCAAGGTGGGAATAGAAGGATCATATCTCAACATTGTAAAAGCCATATATGATAAACCCACAGCTAACATCATACTTAATGGGCAAAAACCAAAACCATTTCTGCTAAGAACAGGAACAAGACAGGGATGCCCACTCTCGCCACTCCTGTTTGACATAGTACTGGAAGTATTAGCCATTGCAATTAGACAAGAAGAAGAAATAAAATGCATCAAAATTGGAAAAGAAGAAGTAAAGCTGTCCTTATTTGCAGGTGAAATGATACTGTACATAAAAAACCCGAAGGACTCCATCCAAAAACTAGTAGACTTAATAAATGAATTTGGAAATGTAGCAGGATACAAAATTAATGCTGATAAATCTATGGCATTTCTATACACTAATAGTGAAATTACAGAAAGAGAGACTAAAAAAGCAATCCCATTTACCATCACACCAAAAAAATTAAGATACCTAGGAATAAACCTAACTAAGGAGGTAAAAAACCTATACACAGAAAACTACAAGACACTGAAAAAAGAGATAGAGGAAGACATAAACAGATGGAAGAGCATACCATGCTCATGGATTGGGAGAATCAACATCATTAAAATGTTCATATTACCCAAAGCAATCTACAGATTCAATGCACTACCCATTAAAATACCAACAACATATTTCACAGACCTAGAAAGAACTCTTCAAAGATTCATCTGGAACAAAAAAGACCCCGAATAGCCACAGCAATCCTGAGACAGAAGAATAAAGTAGGTGGAATCTCAATACCAGATTTCAAGCTATATTACAAAGCAACTGTTCTCAAAACAGCTAGGTACTGGCACAAAAACAGACATATAGACCAAGGGAATAGAATAGAGAATACAGATATCCAACCAAACCACCACGCTCAATTAATATTTGACAAAGGAGGCATGAACATACAATGGAATCAAGACAATCTCTTCAATAAATAATGTTGGGGAAATTGGACAGATACATGCAAAAAAATGAAAGTAGACCACCAACTTACACCACATACAAAAATAAACTCCAAATAGATACAGGACTTAAACATAAGATGGGAAACCATAAAAATGCTAGAGGAATCCACAGGCAGCACAATCTCAGACATATGCTGAAAGAACTTCTTCACTGATACTGCTCCAAGGGCAATGAAAACTAAAGAAAAAATAAACAAATGGGACTACATCAAAATAAAAAGCTTTTGCACAACAAAAGAAACCATCAACAAAACAACAAGAAAGCCCACTGTATGGGAGAACACATTTGCAGATGTTAACACTAATAAAGGTTTAATCTCCAACATCTACAGGCAACTTATACAACTTAATAAAAGGAAGATAAATGATCCAATAAAAAATGTGCAATGAACCTAAATAGAACCTTTTCAAAAGACGAGAGAAGGAAGGCCAAGAGACACATGAAAACATGTTCAAAGTCACTAATTATCCAAGAGATGCAAATCAAAACGACAATGCCATACCATTTCACACCTGTCAGAATGGCAATCATCAACAAATCAACGAAGGACAAATGTTGGCGAGGATGCGGAGAAAAAGGAACCTTTGTGCACTGTTGGTGGGAATGAAGACTGGTGCAGTCACTGTGGAGAACAGTATAGAGTTTCCTCAAAAAACTAAAAATGGAACTCCCATTTGATCCAGCAATCCCACTCTTGGGAATATATCCTAAGAAATTAGAAACACCAATCAGAAAGGATTTATGCACCTCTATGTTCATAGCAGCACAATTTAAAATAGCTACAATTTGGAAATAGCGTAGGTGCCCATCAGCAGATGAGTGGATCAGAAAACTATGATACATCTACATAATGGAATTCTATGCTGCCATAAAAAGAAGGAATTCTTACCATTTGCAGCAACCTGGATGGAATTGGAGAGCTTTATGCTAAGTAATATAAGCCAGTCAATGAAGGAGAAACACCACATGATCTTACTAATTTGTGGATAATAAAGAACATCATAAATTGATGAACAAAAGGATAGATACAGAGGCAGTTAAGCATCAAACAGACTGTCAAATTACTGTAATTTTTTTCAGTGGATAGAGCATCGGCCTGGGGACTGAAAGGCCCCAGGTTCGATTCCAGTGAAGGGCATGTACATTGGTTGTGGGCACATCCCCAGTAGGGAGCATGCAGGAGGTGGCTGATCGATGTCTTTCTCTCATCAATGATTCTGGCTTTCTATCCCTTTCTCTTCCTCTCTGTGAAAAATCAATAAAATATATTTTTTTTAAATTACAGCAAGAAGGTTAAGGAGAGGTGGGGTAGATAAGAGATCAACCAAAGGACTTGTATGCATGCATATGAGCACAACCAATGAACACAAGACACTGGGGGTTTAGGGTATGCCTGGGAGGGGGCAGGCAATGGGAAGATATTTATACATGTAATACATTAATAAAAAAATAAAAAAGAAATTGAGTAAGTAGTCACAGCCATTAATCCAGTGTTGTTTTTCATTTTTTGAGTTTCCTGCAAAACATCTATTTCAAAAACAATTTTCATTTTATAGTATATATAGATATATTTTTATATTTCTCAAAATTCTGAAACTATATACATCTTTTCATATATGTGTGTATTTTTTCATTTCTTATTATATTATACCAGAGGGCCAACACACGGAATTCATGCAAGGAGATCAGCCCTCACAGCCTCTCTCAGCCTCGAAGGTTTTCCAGATGGTTGTCCAGTCATTCCGCTGTTTGGTCTAATTAGCATATTAACATTTTATTATATAGGATGCATTTCCTTGATTAGATATGAGAAAGATTTCTCTTCTTTTAATGATTTTTCAAAATATCAGTGCTTGAATTTATCAATTCTATCACACTGTTTTCTAATTCATTAATTTCTATTTTTTCTCTTTTATTCTTTACTTCATTGATCTATTTATAATGATGAGTACATTTACTTTTGTTCTATTTTATTGAAATTACAAGGCAATGGATTTTCTTCTGACTAACCCTTTGATTATATTACTATATATTTTGAAAAATTGTATTTATTGCTATTATTTTCTGAGCGGCTCATTATTTCTAATTTTATTGCCTTTCACCAATAATTAATTGAGAAATATTTGTAATTTTTATCCAAATGGTTTGAAGTTTAAAAACAAATGTTTATATATATTCAAAGATTTATATATATTCATTGAATTATGTTAGATTATGTCAGAAAATGTGACCAAGACAAATTTTATTCTGTACAAATTAGTGAATTAATATATACTCAAACTTTATAAGTTTTATTAAAAACTGAAAAAAATAGACTGAATATGTTGCAAAATTTTCTGAAATGAGAAACTTAGTTATAGGTTATTTTTTTTCTGAATGACTTCATGTGGAGAAATATTCTGTAATGAGATTCAAGTGCATAACACCCCATACCCACAGTCTCCTTGACTCTCCTCTCCCCAACATCCCTGCCCAAGGAGTGACACAGGTATAAACTGAGCCACTCAATCATGAAACTCTTGTTGGAAGTAGTGGGGGAAGTGTGTTTTCTTTCCACAGGGGTTGCCAAGCCAAAGCTGCTGTGGTCATCCTTGTGGCCACACTGTGAGAGCTGGTCTGAGAACGCAGCTACCATGAGCAGAGCAGGGAGACAGTGCTTCTCAAAGGCAGCTGGTGCCTGGCTGCAGCCATTCCTGAAGCTAGGTGCATCCTGGCTCCCCTTCAGCTCACTTAATCGCATCAACAGGCTGGATTTGGATTTTCTCTTTAGCCCAGAACATCTTGATTGATATAGGAACTAATTTGTCTCTCCACAGAAATGAGTATTGATCAAATAGACTTTCAGGGAAGAAGTTACTGCTCTGATTGGTATTCCAAAGACACCTGAGTCCACGCAGAAGACTAAATTTCTTTGCTGGAGTGTTTTGCTCTTAGCTTGTTAAGGTTTTGTTACCTAAAAGAAGAATCTTGCTGGTGTTCCTGAAATAGTACACTGTACTGTCACATTTTGACGTGGCACATATTGCAACATGATCCCAACTCACAGAAGAACCAGTGGTGTCAATGTTATCATTGTCCCAATATCACTGGTCCTTAGAAACTTCACAGGGACCCCAGTGCTTTCAGAGTAAGAGCATCAGTCATCCACACAATAGCTCAGGATTCATTCACAGCCCAAAAGCATCTGGGCCTGACAAAGTGTGTGCCTTCTAAGGGTGACTTTTTGAAGCTTATGAGATCAGTAAATGTCCCAAAGCACTGAGGACTCCAAGGTATCTTTTATGTTTTCCTTTGCATAATGACAAAAACAAGTCTAGGGCATGTGGAACAGTTGTCTACAAAGAAACAGTTTGGGGTGGTTCTATTGGTAAATGCCTTGAACAGGTAAGTTTTAATGCCCAGAGAGGAAATAACTTTCATTTTAAGGATCAGATACTAAGAGTGGAACCCAGAAAAGGAAACATTCATTGACTTAAAAAAAAAACTTTGGGGAAAAATAATCTGACTATGGGATCATGATAACTTCTAGCAACAGGGCATAAATATGTCTTATTTTCTCAAAATAATGCATTTAAGAATTTGTATTACTCAAAATACAAAATCAGCATATTGTTTTAAATAACTTGTTCTTTCACTAAATTGATTGTTTAATTCAATTAGTCACCTACTTCTGTGTGTGCATGTGTGCGTGCACATAGGTACATGAGCATGTCTTTGTAGAGTGATTCTCTGAAGATAGTTTGCAGAACCTTCAAACATTTACAAAATCCCTTTGAAGCATCATGTACATCTTTCTTTAATTTTGGAGATGTTACTTTATCCACTTTAGATTTCTTGTTTTAGCAAATTAGATAAAGAAACTTTCTACCAAAAGAAATAAAATCTATTTTTTTAAAGTATGTTCTTCCCTGCTCATGGTAGTTCACTAGGACCAGGACAGACATAAGCACTTCTGAAGGGAGTCTGTGTGTAAGGCATTGGAAAACCATTCCTCTTAAGCGTCAACTCAATCTTTGATAATCTGCAGTACAGGTCATTAGAAATCTATGTAATAAACCATATTGTGTAGAAAGGAAAGAAAAGTAGCTAGTTCAGACAACCTATGCTGTTTGGAATGAACTAGTAGCTGTATTGGAACTTTTGAGTATTTCATTATTTCAAGCCGGCTAGACTCTGAACTCAATCTCTTAAATTCTTCAATGGTTATTATTCTCTTTCTACTATTTTATACATTTTATTATATAGAAAGTAGTATCTGAACTCTTCTTTAAGATAGTTTTCATATGAGAAGGATAAGAAAGTTATTAAAACTTTCTCTAAATTTAGATAAAACTGGGAATAGAAGAATTTTTTGTTTCATTTTACTTCTTTTGCAAGATGGTATTGTTTAGGTGTCTGAGTTGGGGGTAATTTCAACCCTATAACTTAACCATGACTGAGTGAGCCTCTGAGATGTGTTAATTATGCACCATGAAGAGCAGCATTCCCTGGTTAATGTCCTCAGTGTCCATTGGCTAGAGAACCAAGCAGATGTGATGCCTGATGAATCATTTTATAATGCACGTGGTCCTGGGAGAAATTGTGTCCTGTGTATCCCAAATCCTTTATCTCTTTAACCATTTCATATCAATGTCCTCCATGTAACATTTTAAAAGTTATTTTTAAAATTGTTTCCTTAGAGAAAAGCCTTATTGTACAAGTAAAGAAGGTCACATGACCAAATCACAAAAAGGTAACAAAAAAGTAACAAAAGAAAATAAAGGAATATTTTTCGAAAAAAGTTTACCATTAGTTTGAAAGAGAAAAATAAGACTATTTCACTAGTCTACATGATCCAGGTCTTTAAAGATGAAAAATAAAAATCTTTGAATGCACATTTAGTAACTAAATTAATATTTTAAAGGCTTATAATGTGTATAACCTCCAGCTATTATGAGAAATGACCCTTGGGAGCCTGTCAGATGTAGAGGAATATCAATAACCCAATAAAATAGGGGAGAATAATATAGTATATTGACCTAGCTTTTCATTTAAAATAATGAGGAAAAAACTGTTTCTTTTTCATTTTGTCAGATTATCTTGATGCTATTGATTCTTTGATAAGGAATCTGTTGCATTTTTTTGTTTGTTTGTTTCATGAGCTCTTTATCTGTCAGTGGATAGGTAGCAGTTTCTAGGAGGTTTATTTCTCTACTAGAGGCCTGATGCATGAAATTTGTGCAAGAGTAGGCCTTCCCTCCCCCACTGCCAGCACCAGCTTCCCTCTGGCACCCGGGACTCAGGCTTCCCTCAGACTGCTGGCAGGCACCCAGAACCTGGGCTTTCCTCCCAGCCCTGGGTTCATCCAGAAGGTCATCTGGTATAATTAGCACATTATGCTTTTACTATTATAGCTCTTTTCATTCTCCTGTTTTTCTCACCTTACAGACTCATACTTGTGAAAAGCACATTATTATTAAACTTCTTTCTCCCTACCCTAATTTTCCTGTTTGATAAACCATCTTTTCACTAATTTAAAGTATCTTTCCTCTGTCATAAAATAGGCCACCTTAAAAGTGACAAACTTGCTCATTTGTGTTTTCACTATGTGAGCACCACAGTTTCATCATCTGCTCCTACACTTTTCTAAAACTTGTTATGCTATAGTTATTTCTATCAATTCTCTCTTTTGCCCATAGGGGTCTGCCACATCTCAGATTTCCATGTAACTTACAGATTGCTGCCTGCCCTCTAGACTCTCTTGCCCCTTGCCTAACCTATAACTTCAATGCCCAGTTCCTCCCAGGATGAGCTGCAAATTTTCAAATATTTGAATTAATCACACATATTCTAAAGGGAGATCGTAGGCCTCTTAACAGCTCTGAACAGGACTTTAGTCTCTGGCATGTGCTTCTACATGGTAGACAATGATGTGGTCAAGTGATTTTCAAACAGAATGTAAGGAGAGGGATCTTTAAAGCATTCCTCCTCCATTCTTATTTTTTTCCTCATTATCCTTCCATTGATTGATTTCCTACAAGATTGTCTTCCATGGATCCCATCCTGAACTAGAAAGGGAAGGAAAAGTTAGTTACAAACCTTCTATCATTTACATAGCAGCCATCACTCAGATCTGCAAAGTCTGGGATTATTGTGGGTAAAAAAGAAAATTATGCTGTTTTAAATGTGAATTTATATCATTTCACCCTGTGTATGGATAATAAATATGCTTAGTAATGATATTCTGTATTCAATCCAGAACAAGCTGGATGTGAGGATGTTGAAAGAGAAGAAATAAATAAGAGCAGTCCCAGGATGGGAAAGGAGAAAGGTTTGTAAAATCTGGCAGAAAGAATTCAGGACAAGAGCCCTGCTGGTCTGTGTGGTAGAACTCTGAGGGGCCCAAGTGTCTCATACAAGGCCAAAAGATCCAAGAAGAGAACACCTGGAAGGACAAACAGCCAAAATGGAGTCCTAATGGCTTCAGAGGACCTATTTTTAAATTAAATCCAGCCTATATAAGTTCAGTCATAAAGCTTCATGTTTTTTTTTTTCTCTCAAGGATCAATGACTGACAGAAAAAGATCAAACTATACAGAGATAAAGATATGAAGCAAGTACTGATGGAGAAATATTCTTAGCTATTGATTTGAGCAAATAATGACTGTCACTAAGTATTGTATCTATAATTTTTTGACCTGGTTATAGCATGAGTTGAGGTACCATAGGTATAGGAGCCTATGCACTCAATATGGTGAGTGAAGTATAAAATGAATGAATAAACATTCTTTAAGAGTGTGAAAATCCAGACCATTATTTCACAGTCTTAAAGTCTCTCCTTTTTATGACTTGCTTTAGCATCAAACATATGGATAGCCAACATGGATTAGTTGATCAGATTAGCAGTTTTTACTTAGAAACCAATCACAAGGCACAGGCATATCTTGATTGTGTTGAGGATAAGGATAAAACAGTTAGACATACACAAACACACACACACACACACACACACACACACACAAAACAACAACAACAAAACAGTTAGACACATACATGAGCACAAGAAAGGAGGCTTGGGAGGTCCACTGGGCAGCAGCTTGAGTATTTGGGGTAACGTGAAGACAGAGCTTAGGGGAGGATGTCTTCATGAAAAAGGTTCCTGAAATCACTGTCACAAGAACTATGTGAAAATATGATTATGGATACAAGGACTCTCACTGATTTCATTTTGTAGAGACAAAGGTTTTCTTCCATGGCACATTTTTGAAAAGACAAACTCTGCTTGCTGCCAAAGGGAAGCAGAAGATATTCACCTTAAGAAAAGTATTTCTTTAGTAAACAGCCTGTCTATTGTATGTGGGTTCTTTAACTGGCCGTGAAGTGAATTTCACCTTGGGCATTAAATAGAAGTGTTTATTTTCACTAACCCCATTGTTTTAATGTTTATATAAGATATAAATACTGAGGTGACCTGTATTATGCAACCAGTAAAATAGCAACTTAAGTTGATCCAGAAAGAAACCAATTCCATTGTGGTGGGGGCTGCATGTTTCAGAAGCTCATCAGAGAATTATCTGAATCTATGGATTCAAAGCTGGATGGATGAGAATATGTGAGCAGGAGCTTCCGGGGTGGTTGACATTTTCAGCGCTGTCCTTCAATCTTCAGCATTACTGGTGTAGATTGTTTTGACTTCTGTCACCAGTAATAAGAAAAGACCACATGGAAAGCTGTATTTATGTACACATCCTGTCCAGACAGAATTACCCGTGATAGAGAATCTTGGAAGAAAGCCTACTTTGGAAGATATGAAAACTAATTACTGAAAGCAAAAGGGTTCAGTGCTCCTTGGGAGATCAGAAATGTCACAAGTGATATAAACCACTCCCATCCTTGGAAATTTGTAATCTATCAGCTTCCTCTTCAATTAAAATGAAAAGGAAGCTTACTGCATGCAAATCAGAGTCATGAGACAGGTTTCTGGAAACAATGGTAATGAGCATACATATTTGATTCCCCCAACCCACATACTTGCTGAAATGACAGAAAGAATAGTATGCTGCCATGAAAAGTATTGTGAAAGTTTTATATATAGTGACATGGAAAACATATACAAAGATAGATTACTATCCAAGTTTTAAAATATAAATATGTATAGGCATAATAAATATGTAAGTTACTAAATATGTAAATATGTATACAGTTAATGAGTCGGTTAATAAATATTTTAATACATGTATAGAAGATATAAAACTATAGCAGTCACTTTGGGATTTGAGATATTCATTAAACATTTGTTCTATGCAAATGTATTTCAGTCAAGCAGTATTATATGAGAAAAAGTTTTTATAAAATTTAAGTGCCATAAGACTGTAACAGCACACATATATGTTCTTCTTTATCCCTTACCCTTTCATACTTAAACTCATATTCTTCTCTACACTTCCTGCAGACATTTGGATTGTTTGCAACAAAAACCTTACTCTTATAACCAGAAAAATATATTTAAAATAGTAAATAAGCAAAGCAATATACTTGTCAAATACAATTTTTATCAGAATCAGAAGCTATGGAAGAGTTCTATTCATTTGCAGAAATTCAAAAGAATTTGGGTTTAGATATTATTAGTAAGACCAAAACAAGAAAAGATTGGTCTCACTGACAATTCAACACACATCAGGAAAGCCAAGAGACACATGAAAACATGTTCAAAGTCACTAATTATCTGAGATATAAAAATCAAAACGACAATGCCATACCATCTCACACCTGTCACAATGGCAACCATCAACAAATAAACAAATGACAAGTGTTAGCGAGGACCCAGAGAAAAAGGAACCCTTGTGCAGACTGGTACAGCCACTGTGGAGAACAGTAAGGAGTTTCCTCCAAAAACTAAAAATGGAACTCCCATTTGATCCAGCAATACCACTCTTAGGAATATATCCTAAGACATTAGAAACACCAATCAGAAAGGATTTATGCACCTCTATGTTCATAGCAGCACAATTTACATAACTATAATTTGGAAACAGCCTAGGTGCCCATCAGCAGATGAGTGGATCAGAAAACTATAGTACATCTACACAATGGAATTCTAAGCTGCCATAAAAAAAAAGGAATTCTTACCATTTGCAGCAACCTGGATGGAATTGGAGAGCCTTATGCTAAGTAAAATAAGCCAGTCAATGAAGGAGAAACACCACATGATCTCACTAATTTGTGGATAATAAAGAACATTATAAACTGATGAACAAAAGGATAGATACAGAAGCAGTAAAGCATCAAACAGACTGTCAAATTACAACAGAAGATTAAGGAGAGGAGGGGTAGATAAGAGATCAACCAAAGGACTGTATGCATGCATATAAGCATAACCAATGAACACAAGACACTGGGGGCTTAGGGTATGCCTGGGAGAGGGGGGGACAATGGGAAGACATGTATACACGTAACACATTAATTTTAAAAAAATAAAAAAAGAAAGGTTCTTCTGTCTTTTCGCAATCCCTGAGTTAAACCCTTTGGTGAAAGAATCTCATATTGCTTTTAGAAAGAACACAGCTAAATCAAAATGAGTCTGGTTGGTAAATATAAATTAAAAGAAATCAGAGGATATATGGGGGAATCTTAAATGTGGTTTACTAAGTGAAAGAAGGCAGTCTGAAAAGGCTACAGAGTGTAGAATTTCAACTGTAGACATTCTGGAAAAGATAAAACAATGGAGATAGTAAAAATATTAGTGGTTGCCAGGGGTTGAGGAAAAGGAAGAAGAGAGGAATGAATAAATGGAGCACAGACGATTTTAGGGGCAGTGAAATACTATGTATGATACTATAACAATTGATATATATCATTATACATTTGTATAAACCCGTAGAATATACAACACCAAGAATGAACCCTAAACTAAACTATGGACGTTAGGTGATTGTACTATGTTAATGGAGATTCATCAATTGTAATAAATGTACTACTCTGGAAGGGGATGTTGGTAATTGGAGAGGCTATGCATATGTAGAGGCAGGAGGAATAAGGAAAAACTTTATCCCTTCTCCTCAATTTTAAAACTTAAAACTGTAAACTTAAAACTACTCTGAAAAAATAGTAATAAAAATGAGTCAAAGGTAGAAATACTAATACCATACAAAATAGAATTTAAGCACATTGAATGGCTCAGGGTATTTTTGGAGATATTTTGGATAATTTTTTTAAAAAGATAAAAAGACAGAGAAAAAATGTAGACTTCATATTTCCTTTCTTTCTCTCATATGTCTTTTCTGCATGTGACCTTTAGAACCGTGGACAACCATGTTAAGAACATGAGGGATACCAACCTAGTGCCTAAGTCAGAAAGTAAAAACAACCTGTATCCATGATTAATTGGATGTTTACTCACTGGATTAAACAATTCCAGAGCTAAGGTCTCCTTTGAAAATAAAATTCCCTGTATTGTTTCATCCATTTAACTCAATATTCTGTTACTACAATCAAAAGCTTCTTAACATCAGACTTACAACAAGTACACAAAGACTTTAATTCAATTATGCTAAATATGCTTAAATAGCTGAGCTAAAGAAAACCAGAGAAGGATGTATGAAAAAAAAAAGAGTATCAATTAAGAAGGAAACATAAAAGAGATAAAGATAATAAAGAGATAGTAATTATAAGTGAACTTGGAATTGAAAAGTACAATAACTAAAATGAAAAATTCAATAAAGTGGTTCTATATCAGATATAAGCAGGCAGAAGAAAAAAACCAGTAAACTTGAAGATATTCCAATTGAATTTATCCATGCTAAAGAGTAGAAAAAAGAAAATGAAGAACAATGAACAGAGTCTAAGGAATCTCTAGGATACTACCAAGCATATTTACATATACACTGAGTAGCCAGATTATTATGATCTCTGAACACATAATAATCTAGCCACTCAGTGCATATCCTATATAATAAAAGGCTAATATGCAAATTGTCCCCTTAACTAGGGGTTCGACCAGCAGTCAGGCTAGCCAACTGTCCATATCCCCTCGTCCTTGGCAGGCTGGCTGGACCCATGCACGAATTTAATCAAGAAGTCTATATCAAATAAAACAATCTTTTAAAAATAAATGAGAAATTAAGATATATTAAATCATTGCCAAAATATCGAAAGCTATCACAAGAAAGCATGCTTCACGAGAAAAAAGAAATTTCTTTTTTAAAAAAATATATTTTTATTGGTTTTAGAGGGGAAGCGAAAGGGAAAGAGAGATAGAAACATCAATGATCAGCTGCCTCCTACACACTCCCTACTAGGGATTAGGCCTGCAAGCTGGGCCTGTGCCCTTGTCCTGAATCAAACGCAGAATCCTTCAGTCTGCAGGCTGACATTCTATCCTTTGAGTCAAACAAACTAAAACACTTAAAGAGATTTCTTCACACTGAAATTAAAAAGACATTACACAGTAATTTGAAGTTATATGAAGAAATAAAGAACTTTGATAAAGGTAACTATATAGGTAAAAAATGAAATTAGTACTATTATATTTTTAGTTTGCAATTAAAAGGAATATATACCATGACCAGGGATGAAAGGGTAGTTCAACAAGAGAAAATTAATCGATGGGATATACCACAACAATAGAACAATAAAGCAAAAATAAATAAAAAGACTGATAATCCAATTGATATAGCAAGAGCATTTAACAAAGTACAATGTATTTCATTATAAATACACTCAAAACTAGGAATGAAAAAATCCCTCTAAATGATTAGTTATTTACTTAAAAAAAAACTGATATACCTAATGATGAAAGACTAATAGCTTTCCCCTAACATTAAGAACAGAATAAAAAGTGGGAAAGAATTCTCAATTCCCATTTTCACCTCTATTATTCAACACTAGAGGCCCAGTGCAAAATATTCATGCATGGGGGCTGGAGGCCCCTTTAGCCCAGCCTACATCCTCTCCAATCTGGGGCCCCTCAGGGGATGTCCAACTGCTGTATTGTGAGAGGGATGTCCAACTGCTGGTTTAGGCCCAGTCTTAAATCAGCAGTTGGACATCCTCTGACAATCTAGGACCACTGGCTCCTAACTGTTCACCTGTCTGCCTGCTAATCACCCCTAACTGCCTCTCCTTGCCAGCCTGGTCACCTCCAACTGCCCTCCCACTGGCCTGGTCACCCCAATTGACCCCTGCCACCTAATTGCCCCAACTGCCTCCCTGCCAGCCTGGTTACCCCAGCTGCTCCCCTCCCATCCTGGTCACCTCCAAATACCCCCCACCCCTGCCAGCCTAGTTGCCCCATGCAGCCTGCTATTGAGTCATTTGGTCATCCCTCACTAATCCCCCTGACAGCCTGGTCTCCTCACACAGCCTGTGTTCAGCCATCCATCTGGTTGTTACGGTAGTGACAGCCCCTGGTTTTTTATATTTTAGGAATATACTGGAAGGTCTAGTTAGAACAATTAGGTAAGAGACAGAAAGAATAGTCATTCAAATTAGAAGACCATATATAGAGAATTCTAAAAGATATACACACACAAAATAAAGAAAAAATAAAACAACAAGACCTAATAAACAAATTCAGCAAAGTTTCCATGTGAAAAATCAACACACAAAGATGAATTCGTTATGAACAATATGAAATGAAATATTACTCAACAAATAAAAAATAATTCTACTTACAACATACAAAAATAAAAATAAAAATCCTATGTATAAATTCAACCAAAGAGGTAAACTTGTATACTGACAACAGATATTGCTAAAAGAAATTTAAGAAGAACTAAATAAATAAAAAGGCATCTGTGTTTATGGATTGGAACATGTCATATTGTTATGATTGGCAATATTATCCAAAGCAATCCACAGTTTAATTCAATCTCTATCAAAATCCTTATGATCTTTTTTGCATATATGGAAGTCAATCCTCAAATTCATGTGTAATTGCAAAAGGCCTTGGACAAAACAATCTTTAAAAATAAAAGAACGACTCACACTTTCTGATTCAAAATTTAATGCTAAGCTACAGCAATCAAAACAGTGTGGTACTGGCATAGGATAGACACATAGAACAATGGAATAAAATTAACAGTTCAGGAAAAACCTCATATGTTCACGACCAATTATATTTCACAAAGGTGCCAAGACTGAGCAACAAAATTTAAAAAAATAAATAAATTGGACTTCATCAAAGTTAGAAACATTTGTGCAGCAGTTTTTATTAAGGAAGTAAAAAGACAACCTTCAGAATGAGTGAAATATTTACAAATCATATGTCTGATAAGAGTCTAGACTCAAGAATTCACAAGGAATTCTTACAACACAACAACAAAAAAGACAAATAATCCAATTTAAAAATGTGCAAATTATTTGAATAGGAGTTTCTGCAAAGAAGATATACAAATGACTAACCAAACAGAAAGTGAAAATTCTCAACATTAGTCACTAGGGAAATAAAAATTAAAACCACAATGAGGTGCCACTTACATCCACTAGACAAGAGTGGGAAACCTTTTTTCTGCCAAGGGCCATTTGGATATTAATAACATCATTCTTGGGCCATACAGAATTATCAATTTAAAAATTAGCTGTTATATTTGGTAAAACATTTGATTAACTCACTCCTAATGCTTTGGCAGAGCCTTATATTGCCCAAGGGTGAGATGCCCACCCCTGCACTGGAATGTCTATAACATTAACAAAAAAAATTATAAAATAAATAATAACAAGTGTTGGTGAGGATGTAGAAAAATAGAAATTCTCATGCAATGCTGGTGGAAATGCAAAAAGGTTCAGCCACTGAGGAAAACAGTTTGGTGGTTACTCAAACGTTAAACATAGAATTACCACATGACACACACTAATTCTACTCCTACCTACATACCCCAGAGAACTGACAATGGCTACTCAAACAAATACTGTACAGAAATGTTCATGGCATCACTTTTCACAATAGTGGAATAAAATATCAAAACCTAGGAACCTCCTAAATGTTCATTAAGAGATAAATAGACACATAATTATATATTATGTTTTGGCCATAAAAAGGGATGAAATGCTGATATATTCTATAACATGGATGAATCTTGAAAACATTATGCTAAGTGAGAGAAGCCAGATACAAAAGGTCGCATATTATATAATTTCATTTAGATGAAATAACCAAAATAGATAAATCTATAGAAATAGAAATCAGATTGGTGGTTGCCAGGATCTTGTAGGGGGAGGAACAGTGAGGATTAACTGCTCAATACATATGGGATTTTATTTGAAATTGATGAAAATATTTTGGAACTAGCTAGAGATTGTGGATGCACAATATTTTGAATGTACTGTATGTCACTGAATTGTTCTCTACAACAGTTAAATCTATTACGTAAATTTGCCTTTGATCAAGCAAAAAAAAAAAACCCAAAAAACAAACAAACAAAAAAAACACCACCTTCATTTAGGCAGTCATTAATCTATAATTTCTATCTTCCATAAATTCTCCAGATACTAGGAGTCCTCACCATTGTTGTTGCAAATCTTTAGAAGTGATTTCTGGAGTAAAGGGCTGTGGAGAGTAATGCATGATGGGAGACTGAGGGAATCCACCAAGATCCACATGTGAATGCTAATGAGGTAAAGCATTTACTGGGCTCAATTTTTTCCTCACTGAGACATGTGGGAAAACAAAAATGTCCCTCGGAGTTCTTTATCTGCTTTGCTTGCACTCAGGGGAAGGTTCTCATTACATTGGGTTTGAAGAGATAAAAGTAACAACAGAAAGAAAAATGAGAAGCTGAGTAGGATGCACACTTTTTTTTAAAATAAGTCAGTTCATCCCAAATTCTTAGGCTATTTCCATGCCTGTTTGGTGAGTGACAGAGAAGAATTTGATAATTAAAAGATGAAGAAAATCATAAAACAAAACAGTTTTTTACAACTAGTGATATCATACTTCCTTGAAATTCTGCCTCAGCAGATCAAAGGTAGACAAACAGCGTGGACAGGAGCAAGGTGGGAGCGAAGGGAATAAACGCCCCCTGAGAGCTGAGTATCTTTTTCCTTTCCCTACGGTCAGAGCCTTCCATTTGGAACATTAATGTTTTTAAAACTTTCAATAATGACAAATGTATAGAGAAGAGAAGAGTTTTCTTTGCAGTGGGTTATCTGGGCTGACCAGTCAGCCCCCTCAGATGGGTAAGGGCCCCAATTCTCAGGGTTTTAGAAAAAAATGTGTTAAAATGGGGTGGGAGTGGATGAGAGGAAGCTGAAATGTGTGTGGATGGTTTAACATACAAATGCCCTAAGTTTCTTTTAGGTGGAGGATCAAGGTTTGGCTATTTTCACTTCTTTTCCTCTCTCTCTCTTCTCATCCCAGTTTAGTTTCCAGCGGACTGTAGATGTGACAAGGGCTTTGTGTAGGGAATTCAGGCGAATGAAAGGACCAAGGAGACCCGGTTGAGGGAACAAACTTTTGGGGGTCAGTGGGGTCAACTTAGAATAAATGTGTGGCATTGTTGTTATTAAGGACATGCTCTCAGCAGGGTGTCCTGCACGCAGGCCTGTTGATTCAACACTGGAATACCTCCAGGCCTGGCCTCCTCTGGAGAAAGGAACTGCAGTAGCAAAGCCTGCACCTTCCAGCACCGGACTTTCTCTGGAAGCACAAAGACCCGCTTTTGCCTAATTACAGAGACACCACGCTTGTGCATAACCCAACATTAATTGATTAACTAACCAATGCATTAAAAGAAGAGTTTCTCTTAGCATTTTCTTTCTTTCTTTCTTTCTTTTTTTGTTTTGTTTTATTGTTGTTGTTCCTTGCACTTTTTTTCTCCTCCACTCATGCATAGTCCAGGTCATTGAAAGCCTCCAATGGAAACAGTTTCTTAACGATGTTTGAAAACAGCTTTTGTTTCCATGGAAGTGGTGCAGGCCCTGTGTGGTGTCCTTCCAGAAAACATTTACCTCTGCAGAGAGGTGTGTGTGAAAAGATTAAATGAGAGAAGGTGCTTAACACAGCCTGAGCCCATAGTCAGAGCTAACTAAATATTAGTTGTTGCTAATATGTATTGTTCTTATATTGCCATGAAGAGGTCAGGGAGAAAGATGGGAGACACAAGTAGTAGAGACTGCCCCAGTTGAGGTGAAAATCGGATTAGCAAGGAGGGGACATGGGTGAGGCTAAGATCTTGGCTGAGAATGCAGTCTTTTAGGCAAATGAGATGTAGAGAAGGGGTGTTTCCAAAAGCTGAATTAAAGAATGACTCAAAAGTTTAAAATACGAAATACATTTACCTAGAGGACCTCCCATTCTAAATTTTTAAAAAGCCATGTGAATTTGCCCAGATCTATCTTGAGGCAAGGAGACTAAGACACATGAATTATTAAAAAATGCAAGTGCTAAATTAGGTTTTACTGACAGAATTTCAGGACATCAGAGGAGAAAATAGATAAGATTACCACATGGTAATCCTTCCAAACAAGTAACAACAAAATATTAATAAAAAGAGCAATGAAAAGAGCAAGAAGCATTGGTTGTGGGGTCAGGAGTAGCACCTGAGAGGAGATAGTTATGGCAGTAGATCATCAGGTTGGCAGGAAGGAATGATGATAACATGGGAGATTTATAGGGTTGACTATGAGTATAAGAAACTGAATTTGGGGTTAAAGTACATAACAGTTTGGCATGTGAAGTGTGTGAGTAGGAAGACCAGTGGACGGGGGGGATATGGCTATACCATACATAAGGTGGTTGTGATGACAAGAATGGTGATGGTACAATGAGTGTAGAGTGTTTTTATGGAGTAGAGAGATTAAAATGATCTCAGAGAAATACCAAGAGAATATGTGATTGACAAGGTGGGTGTCTGGAACTAGGGGTTAGAGAAAAGGGAAGAGACAAGAATATAACTCTAAGTTTTGTGTCACAGAAAACTGTACAGTAGCAACATTATTGGAAGAAAAGTAGAATTTGGGGAAAGTTGTTATATTAAGGGTAAAACAAATTTAAATTTAACTCAAGTAGGATTATAGGTAATGAATACTGGATAGTGGTATTGGGGGAGAGGAAAAATATCAAGCTTTGAATAATCAAAATAAAATGAATTGATTATAAATTTAGGAGGCACATTATAAGTTATCAAAAAGGCTTCCTGGAAAAGTCAAACTAAAAGGGAGGATTATGCATGATATTTTTATTCATGAGAACTTGGGGTGAGAATATCCAAGCATAAAGTTGGAGTGTGAACAGTTGACTGAGTGCTGGCCCAGGGCCACTCTCCCTGCATCATTCCAGGTGCACCTTCAGCATGTTCCCTCTTTATGATGATGGAAAGGACCATGTACAGATGTGGCCAGAAGTCATGAAAGCAGCAATATCCAGCTTGTTTTGCCTTAGAAGATTTTGGGGAAATTATAGGACAAATCTGCATCACATCCTAAAGATGAGATTAGGTGGAGGAGAATTTGAGTTTTGGTATAGAAGATAATAAATTGGTCCTATTTGTTTAGATATATGATGGATTTTTACTGACCTCATATTTGCTGTTTACTTTAGTTATGGCCACTCTAAGTAATAAACTCATGCACGGTTTTGTATCCATATTGCATCATTTAATGCCATTACTGCATGGAATAAACTCTAAAAAAGAGAGTGAGCGAGACACTTCAAATGGCCATGCTGTGAGTAGCTAGAAGTACGACAAAGGACCTGAATAAAAGATTAGGTCTGATGCCCCTGAGGGCAGAAACTGAGTCTGATCTATCAGGACATCTCCAGAACCTAGAACAGTGCACAGCACATAGAAGATGCTGAATAAGTAAGCAAGTGAAACTTTAAAATTGGGATATTAGCTCCTAAATGAGAAATGTAAAAAGGAAGCATGTCACCAGGCTGCCATTTCTAAGCAACATGATGTTTTTAGGAATAATTGTAGGATATACATGTGGCTGAATCAGAAACCACAGTCACACACAGTTTCCAGCCACAGGAAGACTGTGTAGAAGGCCTGCATTCATTCCCTTGGCTAATGGGGGTTAAAGTAATATGGGGAGGTACTGAGATATGATATAGAAGGCAGTTTAGGATGTGATGTTGGGTGTTCCCATTGTAGACACCCCTGTCCACTATGCTAGGTAAAACCAATGGTTTACCACCATCAGAGAATTAAAAAAAATACATTGTATTAGCTTTGCTGCTTACCTTTATCTCCCCACCCTATAATTCCCTTACCTTGGCATAAATTATTTCAGCTATTTAACAAACATTAATTACACTAACATGGGTCAGGAATATAGTGTTGGTGATGCAATACCATTAAAATGTGGAGCTCTGTCTGTTGTCTGCAAACAAATAGACAAGTGGCAACTGCTCTGCCCTAAAGAATCATAGGATGCATGACCAGTCTCTCTCACATATTTCTTTCACCACTTACATCTCTGCATCTTATTGAACAGGAGTATGGTGCTGCCGAGATGATGGGTGAAGTTTGTTCTGTCAGTACGACTGGAGTGCCAGAGGGTGAGAGATTGGCAAGTATCACCTTCCTTGAAGGAAAAAGACCGTGGAGCTAAAAAGCCCTCTTTCTGAATGACTTCCGTTTTCTGAAAACCCAGAAAGAAAAGCATCACAATTTACAAGGTAACCTTCTGCTAACAATACAACTGCTGGGACTCAGCCAAAGTCCTGGCATGGCTTCCCAGGCCAGCTCATGATTAATGATGTCATTGCTCACAAGATGAGATCCCAAGAGAATGAGCTTTGGCTTTTAACAAAAGCCTTGACTAAGCAGAGTATTCCAAACAGAGACTCAAAAAAGAACACTCATCCAAGGTATGGGCAGGAGCAGAATCTGACAGGAAAGAAATGACACCATCCTTTGGAGATATTCAAGGTTGTTTCCTTCTCTGTACCTGGGTAAGTACATCACTGGAGCAGTCTCCTTTGTGGGGTGCAGACATTAAGGGCCAGAAGGTAAGGTGCTCACTCTTGGGCAGGTAAGTGGATGGTAAACCAGGACTGAATCTGGAGCTCTCTCCACTACACCACACAATTTTCATAAAGCTCATTAAGGTCTGATATCCTGTCAACACTTTCTAGTCTGAAAAATCATCACAGGCATGGCTAACTTTCAGCTTCTCCACTTTCATGAGTTACTGAATTTCATAAAAAAGATTCGTGTTTTTGTTTTTGTTTTCAAGAGGGAGTCATGAGAATATTTCCTACATTCTCTTATGTTGAAGAAATACTACTTGCCATTTTCATTCTTGAACAATGTAGCTGGGTGTAATACTGTTGAATCATATTTCTTTCTCTTAGACCTGTAGACATTGCTCCATTTTCTTACCATGTTGAATATTATTTATGGAGAAGCCTGAGGCCAGCATGACAATATCCTGCTTTACAGATAGCATAATAGTTTTTCCTAGATACATTTTTTCTAGTTTTTTTAACATTGAATTTCAATATTATAATCTGAATTTGTCTACTGTTGATTATATATGTCAATTTTTTTATTTTTTTTAATTAATTTTTATTAATTTTTTATACATATCTAACTGACGTGATTTCTTCAACTGCATGTTCAACTATATATATATATATATATATATATATAGTGATTTCAAAGAGGAAGGGAGAAGAAAGGGATAGAGGCATCAATGATGAGAGAGAATCATTGACTGGCTGCCTCCTGCACACCTCTTGCTGGGGATCAAGCCTGCAACCTGGTATGTGCCCTTAACTGGAATTGAACCTGGGATCCTTCAATCCACAGGCCTATGCTCTATCCATTGAGCCAAACCAGCTAGGGCTCAAATTTTTATTTCAATGAAATGCCCATTTATTTTATTCTTACATATAGTTTCCATTCCATTACTTAAGTTCTTTATGTGAGGAATAGCAGTTATCCCTTTAACTCATATAGAGGTATTGGTATGTTTTACTTTTCAAGTGGGAAAGTTAATATGTGGGAAAACATGCCAATACCTCTACATAAGTCATCCACTCATAGCAAGTCAATAATTGGAATAATCTCTCTTGAAACTTCTCCAGAACCTTGCACAAAGTGCTGAGGTTGATTTTTTTTTCCTGCTGGGGGAGTTCAGGAGGCAGACTTGTTCTCAATATAAGGAGCACTATTTTTTACCTAGCAAAGGAAGAGACTGTCTTAGAAAGTGGTAAAGCCCTTATCTGCCTTTCTACAGTCTTACAGTGGAAAGTTGTACTTGGTGATCACAAGGATGCCTTCCAGCCCTGTGGCTCTATGAAGAGTAACATCAAGTGAGGTACTTGCCATTTCAGTCTTTGGTCAAGGGGGGACTGCAGGGCTAGTGGGTAATCTGGCTTCCTCTCTGCCAGTGGCTGTCCTTTTATTCTGAATCTGTACTTGGTGACAGATGTCAGAAACAAATTTTAAAAAACACTGTAAGGCTAGGGCCCATGTGACAGAAGCCAGTTTTTAGTTACTTCTGCTAAGAATGAGACAGTGTTCTGACAAGTTAAAAAATTAGACAATGGACTTTTTAAAATATGTTTTCTTTATTTCTTGTCCTCCAATGACAATTATAAACTTTATGCTTGCTAAGATCAAACAATAGTATTGACCTTTTCTGCTACTCTATTACCAATGTCTAGCATTGGCTTTGACAGCCAGTTAAATACCTAATCTTTACTAAATAAACACATAAAAGAAGTAATAGATTTGAACTAACAAGTTTTCAAGCCAGAAAATAAAGAAATGCAGTATCTCCTATTTCCATGAAGCCTGTATCACCAACATTTTAACCAGCTCTCAAACTTTCGTTTGGATAACTCCCATGTTTTTGTTTGTTTTAGTAAGTGTGAGAGCACTAGTAACCCTTTAAGATTCTTTGGCTTCATGGAGACAGTGTTTGCAAAGAGAGATGCTTTGAAAGCTCATGACAGTATGGGGTGGCTGTGTAGGATGGTGGTGTGGGATGCTGGGCTGGAGTGGCTGGGCAGGGGTGGCGGGGTGGGGTGGTTAGAAGACCGTGGAGTAGTATAGTGGACTAGGTCCCAGTTTCGATCCGGGTATACCACCTAAGTGGTGTTTGATATATACTTAAAAGTTCTCCGAGGTTTAGTGTTTTTATCTGCAAGATAGTAAACTAATACCTTATAGAATAGTTATGAGAATTAGGAAAAGGTTGTTATAGAAGGCATGTAGGATATCATCTATCATAGGCTATTGGTGAACTTGACAGTCCCATATCTGTTGCCTTTCCTCCAATTCTATCTCCACTCTGTTGTGGACGAAGGCAGGGAAAGCATTAATGTTGGTGCCTGGATAGTTACGTGCAGTGAATTGTTTTCAGTTGACCCTCCCAAACTACTCCCTGACACTATATTTATAGTGCCATAAGTGGAGAGAAGAAAAGTGCTCACTCTCCCAAATGACTCCACATTGGGCTTCAAGAAAGAGGAGGAAGATCTATTAAACTTGCACCCAAAAGGAGCAAATTTATTAGTAGATCCTGACTGTACTGGCTCTCAGGAATGAGCAGACTTCATCTTACACACTCACGTGGTTTAAGACAATAGACAGTTCCATAGGTTGATTGATTAAGTTGCCTTTGCTCATCCTCATAAAGTCAATTTACAAATTCAACCTCTGAAGTCTAGTACCCCAATATACTACCCACAACCTGTTCATTCCCATGTGACAAAAACCCATCAAAAGTTTTGTGATAGAATTAATCTCAGTGAGGGAATCATTGGGTCCTGAGGGAGAGTCAACCATGGCAGGACAGTCATGAGAATACTTCTTACTTACTTACTGACTACTGACTACTTACTGATTAAGTAGTCAGCCCAGTTGGCAGGTGAGAAGAAGGCTGGTCCAGCTCACAGCCATTCAGACCTTAGGGCTGACACCAATTGCAACTTAAAGCTTGCTAAAAAAAAGACACCTCCTGAAATCATAAAGATATTTAACCTCCCTAAAAGAAAGTGGCTCTGTCTACAGGTGTCAGGAAAGGCTCCTACACACAATGATGTTTCCCTGCGGTTTCTTTTGAGTGCCAGCTGTGAGCCCGACACTGTCTAGAGGGAGGGATAAAATAGTGTGTGTGGCAAAGTCTGCTTTCATGAAACACAGATTCTAGTAATAGGAGGGGGAGAGACCAAATAAGTACAAAAATCAATAATATTACCAATAAATTTAAGTGAGATGCAAATAATACAAGATGGTGGGATAAGGAGTGACTGGGCAAATGCATACATCCACTAGTGAAGAATAGCTGCATGGAGGCAGAGCTGAGACTGAGAAGAGAAATGCCTAGCCATGTGAAGATGAGAAGGAAAGAAATTGCAGGCAAAGAGAACAGCTAGTGCAAAGATCTTAGTACTGGGATGGGCATGAAATTCTAATGGATGACTACTACCCGAGCGGTGAAAAGGCACAGAAAAGCCCTGGCCAGTGTGCTCAATAGTTAGAGTGTTGGCCACACATGGAAGGGTCATGGGTTTGAGTCCCAATCAAGGGCATGTACCTGAGTTGTGGGTTTGATCTCCAAACCAGACTGGACCTGTGTAGGAAACAATCAATTGGTGAGTCTTTAACATCAATGCTTCTCTCTCTGTCTCTCCACCTCCTTCGCATTTTCTCTAAAATCAATGGAAGAAATATTCTAAGGTGAGAATTAACAATAACAAAAAGGCACAGAAGAGGGTAGCAGCAGATCTGGCAGCATATGGTGAACACTGGTAAGACGTGTGAATTTCCCTTTTATAATCTTGTCTCCCAGAGTTGGCCTGGGGTGGTGAACAGTAGAAAATAACAACTCAGAAGGAAGACAATGGCATGCATGAGAATCAAAACATTATGATGATCTATGTAAACTAAAGCCATCCAATTTAAACCCCAGTTCTGAATTTAATTCCTATCTATGCAACTAGGTGTTCCCAACCCTTCTGAAAATCTGCATCAATTAATCTTACTGCCAGTGGCTCTCCCTTGTGAGCTGGGTTTACTCAGGTACTGTTTACAGGGGTTTCCCAGTTAGAAGTTAAATGGGAGGACATGGGGAATGGTCAACAGCCAAGTTTGACACCCATTCTTCTCTTAACTAATTGTCCAAGGTCTTTGCTTGATCAGAGATTGATCTTCTCATCTGTATATTGACCAGTATGTGCTAAACAATCTCCAAAGTCCCTGCTAACAGTCTATGGTTGTATGATTTCATGACATCTGGTGGAAGCTCATATGGATTTTGTTATAGAAAATTAAACACATTTGATCTCTTCACAGAAAAAGCTTGTTAATAGCTGAGAAAGCCACATGCCAGTGACCACATTGTAAGCGCTGAATCAGGTAAACACCTTGCAGAGATTGATAGCCTCCTGCATGGAATCCACTCCAACCCCAGTGGACCAGAAGAGCCTTGCTTTCATCTTTTATATGATGGACCGCCAAATCCCCAACACTGCTTCTAAATTTTTCAGGAAGGCATTCTCTTCTCCACAATTCAAGATAATTGCAAAACGAAGAGAAAATGGATTATCCCATTCTGCTACCAATTTGGCAGCTGGAAAGTAAAAGGTAATGAAATACCTGAACCCATTATAAAAGTTTCTGAGACTATTGTTGATGGTTAGGCGCCCTCTACTGGCTGCCTCAACATCAAATCACCAAAGGCTGAGGGGAAAAAAAAATATATACACACACACATACACACACACATATATTTTCTTCTAATGCTAGGACCTCTGCTTCCTAGGTGACCTAGAATGCAAATGTTTATCTTCAAGGATTTCCAAAAGGAAAACAAAACAAGATGACAATGACAAAAGGCCATTCCTCATTCAAGAGACATCTCTCCTTGCCTTTGCAAACGCTGGAGGTGTCTCAGAAATTTTTTAATTGAAGTGAACAACAGAAAGAGCATCCTGAGCTCTTTGGAGATGAAAAATATTGCATTTATGAACTTTTCAGAAGGGGTGATAACATACATTAAAAAATAAAATCTTAATGTAATTTAAAAATATTACTTTTAAAAATTATGGACTATAAGGTTGTAGGGAAGAAAAGAAGGTTAGTATTCCCAGAATAGAAATGGGAAACATCTTAGTGACCCAGATACCTATACATGATTAAGGAAGTGCTACCTATTTTGTAGTTTTGAACTGAGCCTGAAATGTGGTGTTGGGTGCTGGGTGAGTACAGGATTCAGTCAGACCTGCTTTGACCTCTCATTCTGCTCCTTTCTGGAGCAGTTACATAAAGGCCCTAGCATTCCTAGTATATGTGATGCTCTCTCAAGTTTTTTAGCACAGTGCCCAGATAAGTCCACTAGATTCAGTCTCCTGCCATCAGAGCCATTGTCCTCATTCCGTAGGAACACAGAAGAACTCCAGAGTAGATTACAGAGTTTATTTATTTATTCCCTCATTTGTGCTTATGGAGTGGCCTCTCATCAGGGCACTGAGCTTAGTACTTAAAACAATTAATTAGAGTGGATCCTGTTCTCAAGATCATATCTAAGAGGAAGAATAGATATGATAATCTGCAATAAGGCGAGAGATGCCAGTAACATGAAAGTACTTCTGACCAATGGGAGTACACAAAAAAATAAATTTCCAGTTCTCAGGAACCAAAGAAGGCTGTCCTTCTGGTGTTACAATATTTCTATAATTTCTGAGCTTCCCTAAGCACTAAAGATAAGATACAGATTACTTTAATAATTCTGTTAGAGACCTTGGAAAGTATTAGTGATCTATAATAATAAAAGCATAATATGCTAACTAGACTGGATATCCTTCTGAATGACCTTCCGGATGGGGCTGCAAGGGAGGCCTGGTTTCCGGGTACCTGCCAGCAGCCAGAAGGAAGCTGATACTAGCAGCTGGGGGACAGAAGGCCTACTCTTACATGAATTTTGTGCATTGGACCTTTCATAATGATATAAAAAATGCAAAGAAGTAAAAAATAAGGCAATTACAAACTTATAGAAAAATTGCATTAAATGGAAAGCATATATGTAGTTCACTACTTGGCTCAGTAAGAATAATACTTACATTATTATAACATAAGCTTAAGTTGATAAGTTAACCAAAAAGTATGATTTTACTATATTGGAAAGAGAAAAAGAACAATATGTATATATGTGTATATAAGGGAATTAAATATTCACTTTAAAATGTTAATAGATAATGTATATAATTCTTATTTTAAGAAATATAACCCTTATAAATATAAAATTTGGTAATGCGGAGGATTAGACTAAAAGAATCCGCTGAAAGTTAAAGGTGGTTGTTTTGAGGGCAGGGATCCTGGAAGGGGGGTGCTGAGTGCTGGTGATTTTTATGATGAGCAAGGCCAACTATTTAACCTTTAAAACACCTATGTACATTTAGTTAAATAAACATTTAATTAAAAAGGAGAGGAGTGATATAGTAGATACTTATTTGTTGGTTGGGTTTTGTCTGTCCATCTTCCCACACTTACTTGGTAATATAACCTTTGTTTTCTCAACACATTTTACTCCTATACTTATAAACACATGGTTTCTATGGAGGATTATCTTTTCTGGCATACCTGTATTCCCTGGCTGCAACTGATGGTCCAGATTTAGAAAGGAAAGTGGGGGGAGGGAGAAGGGAGAGAGTTAGATAGAGATACAGGGGTGTGTGTGTGTGTGTGTGTGTGTGTGTGTGTGAGAGAGAGAGAGAGAGAGAGAGAGAGAGGGAGGTGGGGTGTGGAGTGAGAGAGAGAGAACAAAATATCACACAAAGACGGAATGAAGAGGAATTTGAGTGTTGTTGAAATCCCTGGCTCTATTTAATCCTGAAGATTAGCAATATTCTTGCCTTTCCAGTAATCTATATATATAAAGGCCTAAGCAATCATTCCACCATTTGACGGGTAGCTATGACACATTCTGACTACCACGGGGCAGATGCTCCAACTGGTTGGTTAGCTTGCTGCTGGGTCTAACAGATCTGGACTGGGCAAGATGGCCCTGGTCGGCCTTCATGGAGACTGGGCAAGACCAGCTGGACAGACCCTGGAGCCCTCCAGTAGTTCCTCCCCAGCCCTTGAGTGGGCTTCCTCAGCCTAGTTGTGTCCTCTCACAATTCAGGACCCCTCAGGGGATATCAGAGAGCTGGTTTTGGCCCGATCCTTGCAGGCTAGGCTGAAGGACCCCACTGGTGCACAAATCTATACACCAGACCTCTTGTATGGTTATAAAGCTTATTTCAAGTAGAAAACCCCATACATTCTTTAAACTTTCTTTTCCCAGTTATTTTGAGATTGTTTGTGTGCTTTCTTCTCTGCAGAGGACATTGGCCACACTCCTTGTCTAAAATGACACCTGAGTAGCAGCCCAGTGGGGGCAGCCTCTTCAAACCTCTCAGGAAACATCACTGATGATACAATGGGGGCTTTAAATGGGGTATTTCCTGTAACTAGCAGGAAATTTCATCTTTGATATTGAGAAGAGCCCTTGCCTTTTAAGTCAGGTGAAGATAAACTGAGAAGCAGCCTCATATGGACAGAAAGAGTCCTGAAAAGGCAGGAAGATGTGTCAGCAGCAATCTAGAGTCCATGTAAACCAAACTGTGGGCACCTATGTGCTCAGCACATGAGCAACTTTTCCTGAGGCATAAAAAGTGCGGTTGTTTCTTTTCCTCCTATCAGACTCATCATCCGCCTTTCTTTCTTCTTTCTTAACTGAGGTACCATTAGTTAATAGCATAAATAAGTTTCAGGTGTACAACATTGTAACTCAGTATTTGCATGTACTATAGTGTGCTCACCACCAAAAATCTAAGTTCACCACTCTACACTTAACCTTCACTCATTTCACCCTCCACACACTCATCCAAGCCTCTCTAAGTAACTTCCACTCTGTCGTCCATATCTATTGTGCTTGTTTGCGTTCTGTTTGCTCATTTCTTTCTTCTTTTTTGTTTGTTGTATATTCCACATATGCATGACATTTATATATATTTTATCCTTTCAGTCAAATATGGCAATATTTCTTTTTAAATCGTTTTATTAATGCATTACATGTGTACATATTTTCCCATTGCCACCCCCTACTCCCATGCATGCCCTAAGCCCCCAGTGTCTTGTGTACATTGGTTATGCTTATATGCATGCATATAAGTCCTTCGGTTGATCTCTTATCTACCCCACCTCTCCCTAATTTTCCCACTGTAATTTGACAGTCTGTTTGATGCTTTACTGCCTCTGTATCTATCCTTTTGTTCATCAGTTTACAATGTTCTTTATTATCCACAAATGAGTGAGATCATGTGGTATTTTTCTTTCATTGACTGGCTTATTTCACTTAGCATAATGCTCTCCAGTTCCATCTAGGTTGCTGCAAATGGTAAAAATTATTTCTTTTTTATGGCAGCATAGTAGTCCATTGTGTAGATGTAACATAGTTTTCTGATCCACTCATCTGCTGATGGGCATCTAGGCTGTTTCCATACCTTAGCTCTTGTAAATTGTGCTGCTATGAACATAGGGGTGCATAAATCCTTTCTTATTGGTGTTTCTAATTTCTTAGGATATAGTATTCCTAAGAGTTGGATTGCTGGGTCAAATGGGAGTTCCATTTTTAGTTTTCTGAGAAAACTCCAAACTATTCTCCACAGTGGCTGCATCAACCTGCATTCCCACCAGGAATGCATTCTCAGCATCCTCACCAACACTTTTCATTTGTTGATTTGTTGATGATTGTCATTCTGACAGGTGTGAGATGGTATCACATTGTCATTTTAATTTGCATATCTCAGATAATTAATGACTTTGAGCATGTTTGCATGTCTCTTTTGGCCTTTCTGTCTTCTTTCAAAAAAGATTTTATTTAGGTCTGTTGCCCATTTTTTTATTGGATCATTTATCTTCATTATATTAAGTTATATAAGTTGCAAATATGGCAATATTTCATCATTTTTATAGCAATATTTCATCATTTTTATGGCTGAGTTATATTATATTGTATATACAGTTGACCCTTGAACAATGTGAGGATGAAGGACACTGACCTCTGTGCCAGCAAAAGTCCAGGTATAACTTTTGACTCCTCCAACCAAGTTGTCCCTCGGTATTCATAGGGATTGGTCTTAGCACCACTACAGATACAAAACCCACAGTTGCTCAAGGCCTCCTTATAAAACAGTACAGATTCATGCTCACAGGTGGCCCTTTGCATTAGTAGTCTCCCAACCTTGGATCATAAAGATTACAGACATTTGTTGAAAAAAAATCAAGGGTCAACTGTATATGCCATATCTTCTTTATCCAATTCAGTCAATGTACACTTAGGCTGTTTTGAACACAGGTGCATATATTTTTTCAGGTTAGTGTTTTTATATTCTTCAGATAAATACCCAGTAGTAAAATAGCTAGACTATCTGGTATTTCTTATTTTTTGATGAACCTCCATACTGGCTGTACCAGTTACAATACAGTTTTTCCAAGGGAAACATACAGTAGGCACATGAAAGATGTTCAATATCACTAATTATTGGGGTGGGAAAATGCAACTCAAAACCACATTGATATATCACTTCATATCTATTAGAATGGCTATTATCAAAAAGTCAAGAAATAACAAGTGTTGGGATCGATATGGAGCAATGGGAACCTGCTGCCTTTGTAACATCTATTTGGAAAGTAAATCTGTGCAAACATTAGGCATAAAGTTGCAAGAATGACTGGTTATGGTGTAACATGTTCTAAGAGGAAGAGCCTAGCCAAGGAAAAAATGGGCGGGAGGAGGGGCACAGAGATGGGAAGAGCCAGAGGCTGTTAAAGCAACTAATTCTATTTCTTCATGAAGCTCAAAGATCAAGATAGCTGCATAGGGAAAAGATGTCAAATTTGTAGAATAGAGCAGCTCTGCATGAAAACCTGCTAGAAATTATGCTTTGGGGAGTCAGAATGAAAAATGGGTGAGACATAATAGATGCTGAAAAAGAAATTAAATCCATGCAGAGGATGCAAAGGAAAAGATCTACAGGAAATGATGAGAAAGGAAATGACAGACATGGAAGACCACGAGTGGAGATCAAAGGGAGAAAAGGCTGGAATAAATGAATCATAAGCAATTATTTAAAAAAAAATACAAATCAACTCTCAGTTCTCCAAAGTTAAAAAAAAATCTATTAGATTGCAGGTTCCCATGCTGTCGTAGGCAATGCAATATGAATATATTCCCTTAATTCTGCAATAATGTTTAAATTAAAAAGAGCAATACAATTTTAAAGCACTTCAGGAGAAAGAAAAGGTTATTTGTGAAAGTAGAAATTAACAAGCTAAACTCTGGGTTCTCATTTGCAACACTAATGCCCAAGACAACAGAGCTACACCTTCAGATCTTGGAGCAAACACTACTGAGAGTAAGCTGTCTTTTATAAATTAAGGCAATAAAGGGTATTTTTATTTTAAAAAATCCATGAAAAACAATTATTTGAAAATTGTTTCCATCTAACTGGGGCTACTAAAAATATTGCAAACGCAAAAATGAGAGTCATTTTAAAAAATGTGATGAGATTCAGCACTAAAACCAGGGAAGCATGGACCACATTTACCTCTGCAGGAAAGATATAAATCTACATGTGAAAATGAATCTAAAATCAAAACATCTGTTCCTTTAAAAATAATGTAAAATTCATGATTATATGAAAAAAATCTGAGTTTACAACGTCAGTTAATATTAACAAAAACTGAGAAATTTGAGGAGAAGGGAAAGTGGAGGATTGTGTACTCAAAAGATCATTTCCTTCTTGACTCTGAGAATTAGTTCATGTAAAGAAAAATATGTCTTTTGAAATATTAAAAGATAAACATCAAAGAAAGTAAAAGCAAAGGAAACACAATCCATTGAGTAAATAGGAGTAGCAAATGAAACTGCATAAAACAATATTTAAAGTGTATAAAAGTATATGTCAGAACATGAAATAGATCTTTTTGTGCTAATAAACATTGATGTTAAGCACCTCTCTTAAAAAGCAACGACTCTCAAGTTGTTTTCCCAAAATCTAGCCAATTACTCTCTATGAAAGAACACTCAAAACAAAGGTATACAGAACATTTAAAGTAAAATAGTAATGGACAAAGACACATTGGGCCAATTCAAACAAAAAGGAGAAGCGGGGTACAAGCATATACATCAGACAGTAACTTTCAGACAAAAACATAGCAGGGAGCAAAAGTTCACTTCTTTTGATGAATGATACCAATGTTTATGAGATTAATTAAAATAGCAAGATAAATTTAACAAAACCTCTAAAAATGGGCACACAGTAATACTTGCAGATATTAATATATTTCTCCATTCAGAACAATTCAAATAAGCAGAAATTAAACACATACATAGAAATAATAAGATTTACTCAATAAGATTTATTTCTACTTTCACACCTCTTACAAATGAACAATGAACATTCATATTAAAATATGTAGAATAGTTATTTTAACCAAATATTTCAGATCACAAAAACATTTCAAATTTTAAAAATAAAAAATGATACAGTATTCTCTCCTATCGTTTTTATACCAGAGTAAACTAAAACTAAAAATGATCAAAATATTAAGCCATAGAAATAGAAATTTTGAAAAAATATTATTCTAAATAGTTTATGAACAAAAATAATCTGTATCACAATTACAAAATAGAAATACAAAGGGACAATTACACTTTACCTCTCTGAGATTGAAAAAATTATTTCCAATATTTGTATCTTATGTAGAAAAATGATTCTTAGGGAAAGATATCAATGTATTAGCTTTGGGTAGTGTTTATTGTTTGCATATGTGAATTTGTTTATATGCATGCATTGCTTTTCTACATGGAATGAGTACTTGGTAGAGAGCATATGTTTATATTTTTGAAGTTGAAAACTATTTGGGGCTGTCACACCTTCAATCATAAGCCATAGGTACTTGTATCTGCTGCAGGATGGGTTCATGAAACAGTAAAGGTGATCTGGGCTAGGCACCAACAACAACTATTGCAGTCCACTCCTTTACCACTCAGCTCTATGTGCTTCTTCCTGACTGTAACATTCCCTTCATCTAGATACAGCTTCTATAGATTCCGATGGGTCACAATTTCTGGGAAACTTATAACAGCATGTATTATACCTTATTGCTATACTTAATCTCAAGGCCTAACTGATTTTATCTACTTCCCACTTACAGGTATAACTGGGCTCAGGGTTACCAAGAATACTGCAGTAGAGCACCTCTATGATTGCTTTATTTAGCTATAGTTCCACCTCCTGAGTATGATCAGACCTCAGCCCTTCTCAATATACATGGTAACTACTTTTTTTGGCTGCTGGTCTACCAACCCAAGGAATCCAGAGTGACTAAATGGTAGCTACAGCTTTAAGCTTACTTGGATTATGACTGTGTCTTTTGATGGAAGTATAGGCCTTCCAGGAACCAGGGCCTTGAAAGTCATAGTCAAGAGCAGGAAGCACAAATTCTTCAGAAGGGTTACTGGGAATGATAGTTATAGGGGGTACTGCGACTTTCACTGCTTGTTTCCTGGACACATGTATTCTACCTGTTGGAGATGGAATCTATTGGAGCATGGGCTCCATCTTTAGATGTATCATCTGAAAGTTGATGCCTCATCCATACTTTTAAGAGGCCATTCTACTGTTCCAGCAGGCTGATAGTTTCTAGATGACATAGTATGTGGTAAGACAGGTGGATGCCCTGCTCATATGCCCACTTCTAAGTCTCTTCTACCAACTGTTGGAATAAGAAGATGCTATGCAAGATCCCATTTAGAAGATCAAACTCTCTCTAAGCCTTTGGAGTAATGGTGCTGACTGAGAAATTATATGTACGAAAGGAGAATTGTTACCAAGAATAAATATAAATCTTAGTTTAGATGACTTGCTCTTAGCAAACTAGAAGGGGTCCAATGTAATTGAACCGTCAACAGTTGTCATTTGGTCTAATTTATAGAATTATACCATGTATACTCAAGGTTGGTCTTTTCTACTGACAGGTTGGATATTCATCAGTAGAAGTCCAACAGTCCCCATCTTGATGACAGAGAGCCAATACTGTGGGTCCCATGAGCAGCCTCTATTTCTATTATCATGGCAATCCCATGTTTTAGTGCATTATCTAAAGAATGAAGTGTCAGAGGTTGGCTGTCATCACTGTTCTGTGGTGGTAATGAAATATACTATAAAAACCATTACTTTTGATGTGCCCACTCACACATGTCTATCCACATGTCTCTTCCTTAGACCTCCTTGTCTCTTCTTCCAGTATTATTTATTCTAGGCCATTGGCCATGAGTCCATAGATATTCTAACCTCAGTTCAATTATCTGTCCACACAAAGTGGGTGGTCATGAGGACTACCTGAAGGTCTGCCCACTGCAAAGACTTCTTTTCATTTTTGTTTTGCAGGGCCACCCATAACTGGGGCTACACTGCAGAATTTCATTTTTAGTTTACGCAAACCTACTGAGCTGACCCCAGAGTTTCTCTCTTCTGCCAGCTGGGCATAGGAAATGATTCATGACATAAAAAATGTGAGTGAAGGAGAGGTATCAGCATAATAGAGAATGGTGACATGGGATTCTGGTACCTAGTGTTGAATCTGTTCTGCTTCAATCTGGAATGTAGCACTCCTACCTTAAATGACTCCCAGGCCTTATGACTGGGTAGGTCTGACAGTATTCAGATCAATTAGTGCAGTTCTGGGTCGAAGGCCATTGGATGCCCATGATTAGATTTTCTGCCTTTATCAGGAATCAGTAGTAGACCAGTTGTTTGAATGTGCCCATGTGGCTTTAATGGTATATAGTACTTTGTTGCAGATGGTATTACTTTGCTCAAGGACCCAAGAATTCATAGAAAACCTTATGAATTTACTACTGGGGTTTGCTAGAAACTCTATAAAGCAACCCAAGTGGCCAGACTGTGTATGCTACAGCCTGAAACTGCTTCAGAACGTTTCCTTGTGCTGGACCCTCTTAAAACTATGAGCCTTTGGTATTACCAAATAAATGGGCCAGAGCAGTATTCCCGAGTGTGTAACATGCTATATCTAAAACCTGAAAAGGCACTTAAGCACAGAGAAATAGTGTGCACTTTACTTTAAAAAGAATGACTCATTTAACTCAGAACGCAGGGCCCCTAATATTTTGCTGCTGTACCATGCTTCTAAATCTTTGCAAGGTTTATCTCCCTTCTTCTAGAATGCATGTATCTTGACACTTCCTGCTCATCAGGTCCAGCTACATGATGTCAACAATATGAGCTAATATGGTGCTCTACAGACTGTCCAGATGGCCCAGGTCTTTTCAACAATACAGTGACAAAGTGAATTAACATATCTCTGGGGCAAGACCATGAATGTTTACTGCTATTCATCCCATATGAATGCAAATTGCTTCTGTCCTATTTGAGGAGTAGTGAAAAGAATGCATTTGCGAGATCAATAGCTTTATGCTGCTTACCATAGTTTCTAATAAAGATACCACTTCCAGCACAGCAGCTGCAATTGGTTGTACTATTTGGTTAAGGTTGCAGTAGTACACTGTTATTTTCCACAATCCATCTGGGTTTTTGCAGAACCACCTCCCTTGCATCCTTTAAATATTTGAGGGCAGTACAAATATGCTATTTCCTCCAAAGATGTGATAATTGTTTTACATTTACGACCTTGGCAGGGTTCAGGAGAGTTTCAGAGGCTTCCTCTTGGCCTTTATTACTATAATAACTCTGAGTTTATAAGTCAAGAAACCCGTGTAAGAGTTTGCCAATAGTTTAATATATTCAGGAACTGAGAAAATGACTAGTGGGTGTATCTAGATCCACTGTGAGGTGGCCCTCCATTGGGCATATTCTGAGGAGAGCCAACCTTACCTTATTGTCTCATGAGTTTACTGCATCCTCTTCAGACAAAGGGATGTTTTATCCTTTAACAAGGAGCAATCCTCCAGGCTATCCTGCCCAAGTCTTAGCATTCAATCCTTCCTCTTCAAGTTTGGTATAAGAGACTTGCTTTCCTGAAATCCAGCTACCCTCACAAATAGGTCCTGAACCTGGTCCTTAGAATGGCCAGCCCTCCAAACACAGATGAGAGTCTCTTGAGATGATGCCAAAAGGATCTCTGCCTTTTTTCTTTCTTTTTTGTGTGTTTGTTTTGAGTTGGTGATTTATCTCCCCAAGTCTCTCTCCAAAGCAACAGTGGTATTCTGCCACAGTGACACAATTCTGCAGTCCTTATAGTTTCACTCAGGTATCAGAGATAGGCACAGATAGAAGCATATATCCTACTATATCACATACCAGGTCACTAAAGGTGAAGACCTTAATGACTGAACCACTACAGCATGCCAAGGATTATCCACATTTTCCCCACCATCAGGAAGATTGCCAGGAAGGGCTGGGTGACCCTTCAGAATTTCATCCTTAAAATCAGCTTCCTATGACTTCTTCTGGTACCAGTTTTCTATACCAGGTTTCCTAGAAGCAGAACCTAAAACAAGAATGCATTTACCAAGTGGATGCTCTTCAGAAAAAGTCCTGAATGACAAGATAGGGCAGCAAAAGGAACCAAAAAAGAATGTGATCTTAGGCAAAGTCTAGTGCTGGTAGTTCTGGAATATTGTTTTATCATAGGGTTGCTGGACTTGAGATAGGTTGTTAGATCCTATATATCCACATTAGTCAACAGGCTACTTCTCTGGAGAGTGGTTCTATGACCTTCCCCATGTCTGCTTGGGAAGGACCCAGCCAGCCAAGGACAATTATGTAGAGAAGGTCACAGGTATAAGTGATTACCTGCAATACTTGCAGCAACTGAGGCATGAGCACAATAACCAATTAAGGAGATCCGAGTGAGGCACAAATGGTCTCTAATGCATGTGTATGTTCCAGATTTTCCATAGCAAATTTGATATATTTTTTTAATTTATCTTTATTGTTGGGAGTATTACAGGTGTTCCTCATTCCCTCCCACCATTGCTCCCCTTCACCAAGCACTCTTCACTGTGCTATTGTCTGTGTCCATGGGTTATATGCATGAATGTATATATGTTTTTTGGTTAATCTTTTCCACATCCCCAGATCTCTCTCCTATTCCTGAGGATATGTATATTCAGCACACCATGTGATCTCAATATAGCCAGGTTGGAACCTAGACCCCAGTCCCCTGGGTTCTTGCCAGTGGCTTTCTGCCTCACCTCACTTCATCTATTCTCTTCCTAGCTCTGACTTCCTGGAGTGAGAATCAACAACTATCTCCCCACTCCAGTGGTCCCTCCCCAGTGTCTGCAGAGTGAGTGGGGTCCCTCTGGCAGGTGGGGTCCCTTGGCTTCACCTACGGAGGTTGGGCCAAGAGAGCATCTGCAAAGTTGCTGTTGTATAGGGTGCGGGACACAAATGCAAGTGTGCAGTAAACCAGATTCGTGGCCAACAGTGCCCCAGCAACAACATAACCCACAGCAGACTATAGATTTAAAACTCTGTCAAGGGTCACGGTTTTCGCGAAAACCTCAAAGTGTTTCTGCAGTTGCAATGTTTTTATTAGGGTCAATCAAGCTGCATAAATATCTTGATCTCGCATTCAGGTAGCTCAGTCTGTACTGACTTAGCCTCTCCCTGGGCAAAGTGTTTCTCATAAAAGCCCAGAGCAAAGTGTTTTAAGAAGAGAAAGGATAACCAAAATACAAAGTTAAAAACAGCCCAATTTAATTAATATTTAACACTTTACATTTGTATGTAGTAGGTTGAAAATTTAAAAGCCTTTTGTGGCCAGCAAAATTAACAATATTTATTTAACATTTTAGAATCTGAAGCTACTTAACAGTAATGGAAAGGCCACCTGCTATGAAATGTGTTTAATCAAAGGGGAAAAGGCCAAATTTCCAGTTTGGAAAACCAGCCACCCACTTGCTCTTAGCAAGGACACAAGCCAAAACCACCAGACTAGAATTCAGCTCTGAAATTAACAATAGTGAGGATGCCCTTTTCCTTTTCCCTTCCTAATGCTTTATTCACACATTGTTTCCTAATTCCTAAGGACTGTGATTCTGGGATCTCACTCCACCCTGGCCATAATGACTGAATCTGCAGGCACTGGAGAAGGAGTCTTCTCCCGCATGCCCCAGCTTTCATCCTGCTGCCTTCTCTCAACTGGCTCACAGATGCCCCTCCTACTTCTGGCCCTGGATCTGCTGCCTCCCAAACTCCCATATAACAGCAAATTCTGTGCCTGTGTGTACCCAGAGCAGGGGTGGGGAACGTCTGGCCCGTGGGCTATATGAAGCCCTCAAAATCATTTGGTCTGGCCCTGCTCAGGCATTAGGGGTGAATTAATTAAATGTTTGACCAATTAGAACAAGCTAACTTGTTTATCATTATTTTTATTGATTACAGTATTAAATATGTGTCCTTATTCCTCCATTGCCCCCTACCACGCTCCCATTCATGCTCTCCTCCCCCTGGTGTCTATGTCCATTGGTTATATGCAACTTTTAAGTTGATAATTTTGTTTGGCCCTGGAATGATGTTAAAAATATCCAAAAGGCCCTTGGCAGAAAATGTTCCCCCACCCTGACCTAGATCCTTTGGTTAACCTGAATTACCTAACTCCTCCCAAATGATAGACTTTAATCCAGAATTATCAAGATTTAGGAAGCCATATTCACTCTATATTCTGCCTCATTCTGTCTTCTCTCAACACAATGTTCATGTTTTTTACCAGCTATCCAATATAATAAAAGCCTAATATGCAAATTGACTGAACAGCAGAATGATTGGTGGAATGAACGGTAGCTATAATGTCCACTGACCACCAGGAGGCAGATGTTCAGTGCAAGAGCTGCCCCCAGCCCCCAGGCCCCAAACCAGCCAAGGCAGGTGCTAGCCAGAGCCCCCTATCACCCTGCCAGTCACTCCACAGATTTGTCCTGATCACTGGCCAGTCCTAGGGACCCTACCCAAGCACAAATTTTATGCATCGGGGCCTCTAGTCTATATACACAAAAGCCCAGGGACTATAGCAATGGAATGACTGGAACAACCAGAATGACTGGTTGCTATGACACACACTATAATGGCCAACTGGCCTGGTTGGGGCCCCTTGATCACCCTCCCTCCAACCTCCTGCAACCCCTCCCCTCTACTGCCCTGGTCCTATCAGCTCCCATTGGGGCATGCGGGCCAGACACAACCTATGCACAAACTCTAGTGCACTGGGCCTCTAGTACTATAATAAAAGTGCACTCGGTCTTTGTCCCTAGTGCCTAGTACAGACCTCCTAAAACCTGAGTGATATGAACATTCTGAGTGATATGAACATTTTGTTATTTACAACAAGCCCCTTTTGACCACACTTGCATTTAAGCTAATGAGGTAAGTCAAGGTAGGTCCCCATACAACTTCAGGATGGGGGCTAGCCAGCAGAGAAACAAAATGCGTGGTTAGGAAATTAGAATGCTCAGACACATGGCATCCCTCGGGGAAAAGGTACAAGCTAGAGATTGATCACAATAGCCATTGACTTAATCAATCCTGCCCATGCAATGAAACATCCATAAAAAATTCAGAATGACAAGATTGGGAAAGCTTTTGGTTGGTAAACACACCAAAGTGCTAGGAGGGTGGCAGCTCAGAGCAGGCATGGCGCCCCACACCACCTCGCCCTCACCCCTTGCCCTATGAATCACTTCCATCTGGCTGTTCCTAAGTTGTAGCCTTTACAGAAAACAAAACAAACAAACAAAAATCCCAGTAATTATCAGTAAAGCACTTTTTCAATTCTAGCAAGTGGTCAAACCTGGGGGGTGAGTCATGGGAAGCCTTGATTTATAGTCATCTGGTCAGAGTATAGGTAGATCTGGAGACTCCTTTGAGGCTGGCATCTGAAGTGAAGGCAGTCTTATGGGACTGAGCCCTTAACCTCTGGCTCTACGCTTAATGTCAGATTGGATTGAACTTTAGGTACCCAGCTGGTGTTAGGGAATTGGAGACAAGATAGTAGAACAATTCATTTGAATTATTGGCAGGGTGTGCAGGGGACCCACATGAGAAGGAATCCTTGTCTACCTAGGCAGTGAGGGTTGGGACGGTTTCCCCACCACTGCCTTCGGAGTCAGTGTGGGTGCTGAGCTGGGGGAGGGAGGAACAGAGCTGTCAGCCAACAACGCACACTAGTTTGCCCATCTAAGGGAAGTACGTACACTGTGTGTTACCTGACCAAGTCATTGCCTTAGAATACCTACTTTGTGGGAAACCAACCTGAGTACCAAATCCTGGCACTACATCCACGTTTTTGGATTTGTTATAAAGAAAAATTATACTTTGGAACAATGTCTAACATGTTCAGACTGAGCTTAACTGGGGCTTGGTGATGGCTTGAGAGCCCTGTCGCTGCTCTGATGCTGTGATTCATTCCTTGATCTTAGTCAGTTTGACTATTTATACACCAGTGTCAAAGTGGCACCCAGCATGACCACAGAAACTGCTGGCCTTTATCCACAGGCAGACACCAGAGGATCAAGCCGGGTTGGTTGGTGTTTTGATTCAGGGGCGAAAGATATAGGAATATATGAAGAATTTATTGGTAGGACCCATACATCAGATGAGCCCCCTTATCCCCCGGAGACAGAATGTGATGGGCTAGAATGCTGCATATTCTGTGTTCTCTGAGCCTATAATGCTTCCCAGTTTTTCTAATTCCCAGAGACTTACATATTAATGGTTCACTTCTAGTTCCTGACATGTTCTCTGTTTTACTTACATCTCCAGACCTGAACTCAGTCTCTGCTGAAAGAGAGGAGAGGAGAGAGAGAGAGAGAGAGAGAGAGAGAGAGAGAGAGAGAGAGAGAGAGAGAGAGAGAGAGGAGGGCAGCTTCTGTGTTGAATGTCTGCCCTCTGATTGTCAGTGCACAACATAGCAACTGGTCTTTCTGCTGTTCAGTGACAGATGCTGAGAGAGAGAGAGAGAGAGAGAAGCCCAGAGGCTTGAGGGGGAAAGTGGGAGGAGAAGAGGACGAAGTGAGGCTGAGGGGGGAGAGAGGAAGGGTAATGGAAGAAAAGGAGCAAAAAGTTTAAAACAATTGTTTTTTACTGAAAACAAAAAGTTTAATATTTCACTGAAAGCATGTGGTCATGGGAAGGTGTTCTGTCGTTGATTTTATTCCTCTTTTACCCTTTTGGCCTTTTCCCTCCATTATAGTTGTCATCTCTCCTCCACATTCCTTCCCTCCAATAAGTGAAGAATGGATACAATTTGAATGTCACCCTTTTCCATTCCTGAATAACTTAATAGATCAGTGTCTGCATGCACTTTCTGTGAAGAGGCAGAAAGTAAATATTTTCATCTTTACAGGACATATGGTCTCTGTCAAACCTGCTCCACAGGCTGTGACAGGGCAAACAGTGGGAGCCCAGACAGGCAGCACATCCTGCTGGCCACTTGGGTTTGCTGAAGCTCGATTTACATCATGGTTATCAGTGGTTGTTACATCACCCAAAAGGGACAGACATTATGTACCTCCTGATGGCAATACACACCACTGCTAGGAGGGAGAATGGAGGGGAAGAAAGCAAACAACCTGGCTGGGTCTCTAACTCTGACTGCTCTCAGGGGATTCGGGGGATGCCATCCATCACCACAAGGATGCACACAGAACAGTGAAGACTGTCACAGGGGAGCACCACTCAGCCAGAAGCTAGGCTCATGGCTGTTGAGTGCAGCAGAGGTGGCGGGAGCCTCTCTTGCCTCCACAGCAGCCCTAAGGACCTCTCAGGGGATGTCCACCTGTGGGAAGTTAGTTGACATCCCCCAAGGGGTCCCAGACTGAGAGAGGAAGAAAACTGGGCTGAGGAACCCCCCCACCCCCAGTGCACAATTGCCGTGCACCAGGCCTCTAGTAGAACCATAAAGAATTATTTAGGCCCTAGCTTGTTTGGCTCAGTGGATAAAGCACCAGCCTGTGGACTAAGGGATCTCAGATTTGATTCTGGGTTGCAGGCTTGATCCCCAGTGTGGGGTGTGCAGGAGGCAGCTGATCAATGATTCTGTCATCAGTGATGTTTCTCTCTCTTCCTCTTCCTTTCAGTCTGAAATAAATAATTTTTTTAAAAGAAGAATTATTCAGTTCTGATGAAAATGGGAGCTCTACTCTTGCCCTGCACTTGCCAGCTTGTGAGAGTGATGGAGATTCCAATTCCACCAGTTCCAAACTCCAGAACAATACATGCCCCTCTTATCCTGTTGCACTCACCAAATCACACCATTGCTAATGACTTGGGCTTCCAGTGACAAGTCTATTGCCAGCATTTCCCCTGGTCATGGGGAAGGTGTTCTGTCATTGACTTTATTCCTCTTTTCTCCTCTTACTCTGCTGCCTCCTCAATGCATAGACAATGACTTCAAATTTCAGGCTTACTTCCCCACACACTCTGAAGCTAAATATGACCTTGGGCAAGAAATATTGAAAGAAAAAATGCATTAGACATTATTTCCCTGTGTTTAATCTGCAGTATTTGTATTGAGATCCTGGGTCTGCTTCTAAAATCCATCTGCTAGTCTCTAATCTAGCCTGAGCTTATTACCTGTTATTACCCAGAGCCTCTGTCTAACTTCCTGCCTCTCTTCCCCAGTTCCTTAGCTCGGTTTTCTGACTCTGAGCTATGGGAAGATCTGAACATTTACTTACCTAGAATGTATCTGTTATTTTTTCCTAAGCCTATTTCTTATAACTTGATACTTTTTAGCTTCCTGGCACTCTGGTCCTTACCTGATCTCACCTAGCTTAATGGATTTCTCTAAATATTACCTTTACCTATCACTATCAGTCTATGATTAAGTATTTACACCAAGGTACTGAGAGATGAAGATTAGACTCAGTTACCCCAAAATTCATTCGATTTTAAGTTACTCATAGTAAACCTACACCATGGAGTTGTGACTTTAAATGAGCTCCTGCTGAATGCACAGAGGTTGTATAATACATGCATGACAGTTGGAGCACGTAGTTGTTTTCTTCTACCTATTCAGAGCAAGTGTTTGACAGTCTCTTGGGACAAATTACAATGAAATGGTTAAGGTGGGGTATTGAGTTCAACAGATGCTATGAAAAGCCCCTTTTTAGATTTTGCTATGTGTTCATTCACTGCCTTTGGGAAAATTACCTATCCTCTCATAATCTCAATTTCCTCATCTGTAAAATGAGGATGGTATTAGTACCCACCTGTGGTATGTCCCTGGTTCCTGGTATAAAGCTTCTCAAACCTTCAATTTCCTGAGTGATAATGGTGATAGGAATACCTTTCATTGTAGTAAGATAGCTTTAGGGTGGGAACTGGTCATCAGAAAAACAAAGCCTTGATTGGAAGCTTGACACCCTCAGTTCCACCCCCATTCACCTCAAACTTGCCAGGAGGGGAGAGAGGCTTGAGATTGTTAGTCACTAATGCCAATGATTTAGTCCACCACTTCTTTGCAATAAAACCTCTATTAAAATTTTTAATCAGCTCAGCCAGTGTTGCTCAGTGGTTGAGCATCTACCCATGAACCAAGAGGTTGCTGATTTGATTCCCAGTCAAGGCATATGCTTGGAATTGTCAGCTCAATCTCTAATAGAGGATGTGCAGGAGGCAACCGATCAATGATCTTTCTATCTCATTGATGTTTCTATCCCTCTATTCCTCTACCTTCCTCTGTCTCTAAAAATCAATAAAAACATAAAAAATATGTTATCCTATACTAGAGGCCAGGTGCCCAAAATTCGTGCACTTGTGGGGGTCCCTCAATCTGTCCTGTGTTCTCTGATAGCCTGGCGCCCTTAGGGGATGTCTAACCAACTGCTTAGGCCCGGTTCCCCCAGAGAGCAGGCCTAAGCCATCAGTCCGACATCCTCAGTGCTGCTACAGAGATGGGAGAGGCTCCCACCACTGCCACTGTGCTTTCCAGCCATGAACCTGGCTTCTGTCTGAGTGGCACTCCCCCTCTGGAAGCACACTGACCACTGCGGGGGGAGAGGGAGGTTGACAGGAGGGCAGCTTCTGTGTCAAATGTCTACCCTCTGATTGTCAGCACACAACATAGCAACTGGTCTTTCTGCCATTCAGTCTATTTGCATATGAGACTTCTATTTTATACGATAATAAAAGCATAATATGCTAGGTGTCTGGTGGGCCATTCAACCAATCAAAGCATAATATGCTAATGCTATGCTAAGACTGCTCAATTGCTCATTATGATGTGCACTGACCACAAGGGAGCAGATGCTCCAACCAGTAGCTTAGCTTGCTGCTGGGGTCTAACCAATCAGGATTGAGTGAGACAAGCTGGATAGGTCCTGGAGCCCTCCTGCAGTCCCTCCCCTGCTGGTCAACTTCCCGTGCCCCTCCCTGGCCCTGATAGTGCACTGGTGGGGTCACTTGGCCTGGTCCTCTTGCAATCTGAGCTGAGGGATTCCAACCCATGAGTGCACAAATTTCATGCACTGGGCTTCTAGTTAAAAATAAAAATAAATAAAACCCATAACCAATTGGGTTAGAAAAAGGTCTGACAGGTAAATATGTGGAGATGCTAGGAGGGTGGTATATCCAGAGAGAGCATGGAAGTGCCACATCCTTGCCCTATGCATCTACATTTGACTGTTTCTGAGTTGCATCCTTTATAACAAACAGAAGATAGTAAGTAAAGTGCTTTCTTGAGTTCTGTGAGTTGTTCTCTAAATTTATAGCCAGCTGATCAGAAGTATCAGTGACAGGCTGTGACTTGTGATTGGCATCTGAAATGGGGGAGTCTTGCAGGACTAAGTCCTTAACATGCAGACTCTGACCCTAACTCCAGGTAAATAGTATCAGAATCAATTGAATTGTAGGACAGCTAGCTGGTGTAGGATAGTTGAAAGGGAACTATGCATTTGTTGTCAAAAGTGTTATGAGTAAAAACAGTCCATTTCCACTTCATAGAGTCATTATGGAAATGCAACTAGATAAAGTCTATAAAATGCTTAGAGCAGTGCCTGGGTTTAGATAATTAGGTGATTATTATTGTTATTGCTATTGTTAGTGTTGCTATTGTGATTATTAAATAAGGTTGACATTGTATTGTGAAGATCAAAGAGCCTGACCTGAACATTAATGTGAATGCTTAGCTACCCACAGCATTGAGTTTTTCTCTGGGACTTTGGAGTATTGTTTGACCATTTATTTATATACTAGAGGCCCAATGCATAAAATTCATGTCCAAGTCGGGGATGGGTGGTGTCCCTCAGCCCAGTCTGAACACTCTCCAATCTGGAACCTCTTGGACATCCCTCTTATAATCCAGGACTGTTGGCTCCCAACTGCTTGTCTGCCTGCCTTCCTGATTGCCCCTAACTGCTTTTTCCTGCCAGCCTGATCACCCCCTAACCACTCCCCTTCCATCCTAATCAATGAATAACTGCTCCCCTACAGGTCTAATACCCTGTAACTGCCTTCCCCTATAGGCCTTGTCCCCCAACTGACCTCCCCTGCAGGCCTGATTCCCTGCAACTGCCCTCCCCTGTAAGTCTGGTCACCCCTAACTGCCCTACCCTGCTGGCCTGGTTACCCCCCAACTGCCCTCCCATGCAGGCCTGGTCCCCCCAAACTGCCATCCTTTGCAGTCTTGATCCCCTTCAGCTGCACTCCCCTGCCAGCCTGGTTGCCCCCAACTGCCCTCCTCTTCTGGCCCAGTCACCTCTAACTGCCCTCCTCAGAAGGCCTGATTGCTCCCAACTGCCCTCCCTTGCAGGCCTGGTCCCTCTCAACTGCCCTCCCCTGCTGGCCATCTTGTGTGTTGGAGTGACAGTCAATTTGAATATAGTCTTTTATTAGATAGGATTAGAATCAGACTTTTTCCTAATTCATATGCTGGATTTTTATTAAAAATATCATTAAGCATGTTCTAAGACAGTTGTAAATAGAGTCCAACTGTTGTTTAAGCTGGAGCCTCCAGTATTTTGGTTCACAAATCATGTTCATGTACTGTTAGTCATAATAGTAAATAACAATTTCTTTATAAAATATTTAAATGTGAAATGAAAAGGAGTTATACTGATTTGTTTTCTCTCATCAAGTAGATAACCTTTTGGGGTGGACACACTCCCTTTACAGATAACTACTGTAAGGGCTTGGGCCAAATGAGCTCTCAGACAGCACTATGGGGTAGGGCCAGGGTTATCCTGAATGAAATTGAACTAGGATCAGAGAGAGCCAACACTGTTTGAGGGCCTAGACCACCAACAGCTCTTGGCCATCTGTTTGAATTAATTGAATTACATGGGAAGTAGTGGCCTGCTAGGAGGAAATTTGTATTTAATTGCCTGGGAAGAAGATAGGAAAACACAGAAGATGATGAGACCTATGCATTAAGATAGTCCACAGAGATGAGGACTATAGGCAGAAGCTAAGGGAGAATTCCATGAGAACTTGGGAGCTTGGGAGGTATGACACTGCTGAATGTTGGGCTCTTCCCTCTGGTTATTAGCTCTTGCTTGGGCATCATGGACAAATACAAGGAATTCTTGGTTCCCCTATGGTTGGAAGCTCTGGGAACTTTGGGAGACAGCCCCTGCTGAGACCTGGCATTTTTGCAGAGAGCACCAGGCGGCCCCTAAGTACCTGCAAATGGGCTGAAGCAGAAAGACTATACAGTGGTACCTCGAGATACGAGTTTAATTTGTTCCGTAACCTTGAGGCTTGGGAAACTATGAGACGCTCGAGTCGCGGAAAACTGGTGGGTCGTGTGCAGCTGGCTGATCCGCGCGATTACTCCTATCTCAAATGTTGCTCATATTTCAAAGCAAAAATCGCTTGCTCGACAGCTCGTATCTCAAAAATCTCATATGTTAGGGCACTCGTTATCTCGAGGTACCACTGTATATGAATGAATTCTCAACATGTGTCTAAATCATTCCCAAAATAACTTGGTTGGGGATGAAGGTAGAATTCTCATTTTAGTACATGCAACACAATAAACCCGTTAGATTTAGTCATTGGGTGCCCATAACCTCCTTGATTGTACACTTCCATTTCTAGTATGGGCACTAGGGCCAGGGTTTAATGGCCTGGATGAACATGGGAGGAAGCATCTGGAGATACAAGACCCTGGGGATAACGACTGCTCTCAAGCACTGTGGCTTCCAGAGGGTAAGTTCACATTCTATAAGGGTAAACACTCAAGTAAAGTTTCCATTTTCTTTGCTAAGGAAATCATCACAGTGAGTCTCTTATGTGGCCATAGCAGAGATCTCTACCAGAGGTCATACCAAAACATGTAACTTGGCCATGAGTTATATTTGGCCAACATAATGTTTCAAAAATTTGAATAGGATGATCTTAAATGGGTTATGTGTCCTGTCCTTCATCATAACCCAAACCACTTTTTCTCTCCTTTACTTGGTTTGCCTGTTTTCCAAATCACTTGAACTTTCTGTACCTGCTTCTTTCTAGTCCCCATTTCACCATCAGAAGAATGCAAGCATGTCAGTCAGGAGGAAGGTTCTGGAGCCCAGTTTGGAGGAGGAGCACCATACTGGGGCTGCAAAGAAGTCCACTTAGGGTGTTCATTCTTCTACCTTGGACAACTTGCTCTGAATCTCTCTGTGTGTCTCAGTTTATGTTAGTGTAGAGTGGAAGAATCAGATCAGCTGTTCTTCCAAAAAGCCACACTCCCTTTTTTTCCTACTGTGCTGTAATCTCAGAGTTCTCACTGTTAGGTCAGTAGACTGACTGGCAAAGTGAGAAGATGCTGGACCCCAAAGCAGAAGCACTTTCTGCTTTGCCATTAGTTCACAGTATAAAGAAAATGAGGGACTGCGTTTGATGATCTGTGAAGACCCTTCCAGCTCTTTCCTCCAGTGATTCCAGTTTTCTACATGTGCAGGGGAACACATTCTTATAGTGAGGGCAATTGTATCTGAAGATAATTTACCGATCTGAAATGTATTCTACTTGTAGATTTTGAAATACTTCAGCTGGATTTATTATTTTTTTTCCTGGCCAAAACTTTTTATGTAAAACAATTGCCTGAGGGACCTACACTATCCAGCATTTCTGGGAACTTCAGAATTCAGGATTCTCCAGGAAGCTAGGGTAGAATTCTTCTTTGAACTGGGAGCTGTAATGTCGAATACAAGGATGGCAGCAACAACTGGGGTGTCCTCTAGGGTCCTCCACAGGAAGCTTGTGGTAAGAAAATGTTTGGTTGGCTCAATGAGCTGTCTCTGGATAGACTTTGCTATAAGGTGCTGAGTTGGTCCGCACGGAGTCCCACACCTCTCACAGACTTCTGGTTGAGTTTCCCATGGCAATACTGATCCTTCACTCCATTAAAACATCTGGTCCCTGAAGAAAATCGATACAATTCATAAAATCCTGTTATGACAGTACACTGTATACCATGGGCTGAGAACCCTGGTTCCACAATGAACGTGATAAAAGAAAATAGATTTCCCCATCACATGTAAAATGAAGTTTGGATTAGAGGTTTATTATGATCACAAAATATGGCTATTACTGACATGGACTAGTATCCGCTGATACACAGGCCTCAGGCTCTGTTGCCATAAAAGATGATGAATTCCCAAGAACACATTTCTCTATGTTTTTGAAAGAAGAAGAGCCAGAATGTTTGGGGCCCTCTCCCTGGACTTTTAATGCAGTGGCCATGTGGCCATATTGTCCCTTTCCTCTTACAAATGCTACATGGAGGACGTCAAGCCATCCAGGAAATTAAAAAAAAACATACATAAATGAAGTTTAAGGAATACAATACTCACATGTGTATGTATACTGAGTCTTTTTGGTAGCTTTTTCCAAAAAAGGCAATGGGTGTAGTGAGCTTTCATTTCCTGCCAAGCAATCTGTCCATTGCCTACTGTTCCATAGCTGAGTGGGCTGCTTCAGGTGAAAGAAGAGGGTTGGTTCATGGAGTTCTTAGGTTATATGCACCAGAATTGTCACAGCCTGATAATCATGAAAGAAGGTGGGACTGAGAAAAAGAGAAGGGGGGTATGGAGTTGCAGTAGGGAGAGAAAAGATAAAGAGCAGAGATGAATTCTGTTGATGAATTCCCAACTGTCCTGTTAAGTTTTGGGAGAGCAATCACCTGTCTTCCACATGATTGAGCAAAATGTCCTCAGTCATGGAGAGCTGCACCAGTGAACCCAGAGCCTTCAGTGGAGGAGACTGAGGCTGCATGAGCAAGGCGAGCAATTCAGCACACACAGTGAGCAGATGTAGGGAGGGAAGAGGACCTTGACAAGGAGTCCAGGTAAAAGGATAGCTTTCAGGTCAGTGGGGCGGTTTCTAGAGCCTGGGATTGTACCAGGAATCCTTATTAGCATATATATGTGTACCTGCTACACACATGGGAGAGGCCCAGGAACACTTAATAACATGTGTACCTGCTGTACACATGGGAGAGACCCAGGAACATTTATTAACATGTATATCTCCTGCAGTACACATGGGAGAGATCCAGGGACACTTATTAACATATGTACCTGCTGTACACATGGGAGACCCAGGAAAACTGAACAATTCCCAAAATGGCCCCAAACCACCAAGTTAAATGCCATCTCTGGCTAAAGACAGATATTGGAGTAAAAGGGAGTCAGGTATGACAAGCGACCAGGAAAGCACAGTAAGCAGGGTCAGGTTGTGATGCAGGTTCAAGTCCATCCTTCTCCACTGGAGAGAATTCTAGAGATTTAGAGCCATCCCCTCTTCGTGACACAGAGAAGATACCTTAGAATGGGCATTTCCCCACCGGTATTGATGTCCAGCTCTCACCGAAGGGTAAGGTCTCCTTTTCAGAGCTTCTCCTATGGCTGCTATTCATTAAAAATAAGCTCAAAATAATCTTTTTGCCAAAGAGGCCTATTTTGGAGTTAGCAAATTCTGCTTCCCTTCAGATGGCACCTGAGGAGAAAAGCAGGAAATGAGGACAAAGTGTTCCCACAAACAGCATGTTTTTGGTCACTGAAGGCAGAGCAAGGGGACAGTGGCAGGCCACCAGCTGGAACCAGTGTGCTGCCTGCTGCCATGTCCAGCAAAGTGTGGCCATGTGATCTCAAGGAGGCGGGGTGTGGCTAGGGCCATGGTACCCAGGCCAGCACTCAGCACTCTTACTCCATCCTCACCAGGAGTGTTCCCTGCAGCTGCGCAGCAGGCATGCCACTGGACATAAGGACTATTTTGAGATGATTATTTGTAAGAAACATAGACATGGGAGAAGCTCTGAAAACAGAGTTGAATTTACTTTTTTGTAAGAAAAAAAAGTTGCATATACAAGGGAAATCTCCATTTCTAAAGGTGTCTTCCTCTATATTTTGGGAACAGAAGGTTGACTCTAAATCACAAGAAACATATCAAGAGGGAAGGCATGGCTTTAAGTCTGCATAAGTCCCTCACCTTTGTTTCTTGTATCATTTCTGATAACCTCCTACATCTGACCCCGCTTCCACCTCCCCACTTACCCTACCCCCATGCGCACTCCTCAGCATCTTCCTTCTGTCTTCAGCTGAAGGCAGTATTTAACTTATGGATTAGAGGTTTATCTAGTTTTCCTGGGTCTTCCATGTGTAAGGAGGATTGTATGTTACGAACTCTGCTTGTTTTATTTTGTTAATCTGTCCTGAGAGGGGCTTTGGAAGAGCATGAGAGGTCAGGGTGGGAGGCTCTGCCACAGAAACTAGAAAGTTGTTTTTCTCTTCTATATGGTAAAGAATATCACCATGGAAACCAGAAGAATCAGCATGCAGAAAGCGGGGCGAGGAAGTTAGCAGCCACAGTGGGGCTCTCTTGGTTGGGGGCTTGGTGGCCCAACTGAAATGCTGAGGGACAGAAAGAAGAGTGGCTGGGAACCAGCAGAGTCCATGACCTTAGGAGAACCAAGGTGGAGCCAAGTCAAGCACCCACAAAGGGAGCCAGCCACCACCATGGAGACCTAGACAGAGGACCTGGGATGGCTAGGACCTGTGAGCATAGGGACTCCCCCTTCTCTCACAGCTCCTACAGGCACCTGGGCTTCCCAGGGTTCCAAGATGCCATTGAGGAAGGAAATCTAAACCTCTGGTCATTTATCTGAAAATCAAGAACTATTTAATTCAAAAGGAACTAAAACGTCAGTAAGTGGTAATTTTCTCCCTTAACTCTCTGCTTTAATCAGCACAGTGGAGCTGGTGGAGATGAGATTTCTTATCTGAGTGGAACATGTACCAGTGCTGCTCTGTACATAGCCAGTGAATACCTTCTAAGGCAGGCTGGGCCCAGTGTGTTCCTGCCCAGCTGCCGGCTATGCAGACACTGGCAGATGGACACTGTGAGACCTGAGCCGAGTGTTTCAGCGGAGCCTGTCTTTGGAGATGAGCAGGTGTGTAGGTAGCAGGCAACCTGGGAGCAAGGCAGACCCTGAAGCCATGATTACCTGGAGGTTGTCTCCTTTCACCTGGGGCTCCACTTCACACTGAAGCATCAGTGACCCTGGGGATTCCAGCCTAGTCTCCCTGATGCCTAGACTCTGTGACTGGAATGGGGGTGATGACTAAGCACTCTGATACTTAAATCCCCACATTTGTCCTGTGCTTTCACTCATACTAGTGTTAACAAAGAACCCAGCCCCATGCTTGATCTATATATGTACTGGATACCACAGCCACTGATCTCTTATGTTCATTTGCCCATTGACCTTAGGTCAGCATTGTTCCTTCTGCGGACTCAGAAATGGGGTTGCCTATACCAAGAAAAATTAAAAGAGCATGATTTATCTTAAATAACACAAAGAAAGTATGCCCTTTAGGATCACTGAAGATCAGGGTGCCTATGCGGGTTTTTTGATGTGGTCAAGGAGAAAAAAAGATGTGTGTTGGGGGGAAGGTGGAGGTATGGGAGTGGAGATGTTCTGACTGGAGAGAGGGAAGCTACAGTTAATGTCTGGAAACCTTTTTGCTCTAAAAGGAACCCTCCAAACCACCAGGAAGGGACATAGTGTGCAACAGTGTGGGAAGAGGCTTGAGGGCAATGGTTCTCAACCTTTTTATTCTTCGACCCTTTAATACAGTTCCTCATGTTGTGGTGACCCCCAACTATAAAATTATTTTTGTTGCTACTTCATAATTGTAATTTTGCTACTGTTATGAATCATGATGTAAATATCTGTGTTTTCCGATGGTCTTAGGTGACCCTGCTAGGGGTTCTCAACCTGCACACATCTCTTAACAAAATTCCCAAGTAATTACTACGTGCATTGAAGTTGAGAAGCACTGTTCCTGTTCTGTGGTTCTCACCCCTACATTGCACATTATAACCACCTGAGCAGTTTTTTAAAGGGATGCCTAAAATCGAAACCCAAGTATAACTATTATTTTTTAAATGCCTCACAATGAAAATCAGGAGTAATCAGAGATTCTCAAAGGTCAGCGAACATCAGAATTACTTGAAAGATCTAAGAAAGCACCCAGCATTGGAACCCATCCTGGAGTCCTCAGATTCAGTCGTCTTGGGTGGGGCCCGACAATCTGCATTTTTAACAGGTTTCCAAGGGATAGAAGATGCTGGTTCTGTGACCACACCTTGCATACCACCGATCTTAATGGAGATAAAACATGACAAAAGTAGTTCCCAGAGTTTCCAGACAACTGTATCAGCATCCCTGGGAACTGACTATAAATGTCCGTAGTCAGGCTCCACACTGATGTAAAGAATGAGAAACTCTGGGTGGGCCAGTGGTGGTGTAACAAGCCCTGCTGTGACTGGGATGCGTGCTAAAGTTAGGAACCACTGCTTCGGTGTGTAGCTCCAAGCTGCTCAAAAGCCAGCAATTGGAAACAGATGAAAAATTATGTTCCCCTATCTATTTCTTATGTGCTTTGATCTATGCATATAAAACCTCCTTTTGTACATGACTTTGCTTAATGACAGTCTTGAGTTCTGGCCAGACCCTCTGGATGTTTTCCCACTAATGATGAAAGAGCAATAAGAACAATCATTCATACATATATGAATGTATATGTAAATAATATACCCATTTATGCACAAATATACATACATATATGTACACATAAAAATACACATATATCAACTTAAAATTTCCCAGTGAGCCACATTAGCCTTGGAAGTAGTAGAGTAGACAGTAGCTCACATTTCACAGCGTGCCTCTAAAGGACTGAGTTGACCAGAGAATGCTGGTTTCCTATCAAACTCGCAGAATTGTATAGGAATACACCTTCTTTCTGGTAATTTAGGAGAAACCAATGAGCTGATTCTAATTATTCTTAGCCATTGGATTTTAACACTGATAGGCTGAAGCATTTTAAAAAAAAATATGCCTGATTTTATCCACACAGGTTGACTTGATTGGTCTGAAGTGTGTTTGGGCACTGTAAGAGCTAAAACTCACTCAGGTGATTCTAATATGCAACCAAGAAGCCATACCCCTGATCTAAGCCATTCATGCTAATCTGGTCCTTTCTACTAGTAATTGGCTTAACGGAGGCTTGTGATGCTTTCTAGCCAATTAGTCACATTGAGGACCTGCCGGGGAAAGTTTTTGTTGATCTTAAGCAGAGGTGAGAGTTGTCTGTCTCTGAACACTGTTGGACCTCAGTGTGATGGCTGAAGTCACTTGCTGCCATCCTGAGGAGGGGCCACTTCTTAGGGAGCAAAGCAAGGGCACCACAGAGAAGCAGGTCTAAAGCCTGGAGCCAGCCCTGCTAACCATGCTCCTTTCATAAATGTGGGTGTGAGATGGTGACTCTGTTACTACCTATCAAAGGGGTCTTAACAGAAACCATAAGTGATGCAGCTAAAATCACACTTGAGACAAATATGGATTCTGGTCTTTTGATCTTAGCTTCAGGGCTCTTTTCACAAAATCATACTATTCTCTGAAAACCCTCAGCAGGATCTCTGGACCAGAAAAATGCCCACAGACCCACTTTGGGCCAGCAATTAAGAAAGAGAATCACTACCATTGTATTTTATGAATTAAATTGTCTTGCTCTTACAAAGTATGATGGCTAATTTTTTGTCAGCTTGACTTGGGGGAGAGATTCCCAGACATCTGGTAAGACATTATTTCTGGGTGTATTTGTGAGGGTGTTTCTGGATGAGATTAGCATTTGAATAAGCAGACTAAATTAAGATTTTGCTGGCAAATGCAATTGACACAGTCCAATTCACTGAGGCTCTGAATAGAAAGCAAGGAGGCAGAAGAAGAGTGAATTTGCTCTCTGCTTGGCTTGAGACATGCATGTTCTCCTGCTCTTGTCCATTGCCCTCTTTCTGGTTCTCCAGCCTTTAGACTTAGACTGAATTATATCACCACTTTTCTGTTTTTTTAGCTTGAAGATGATGGATATTGGGACTTTTTGCCTCTGTAATTACATGAGCCAATTCCTGAAATAAGTCTCTCCTCTCCTCTTTTCTTTTTTTTCTCCTCCTCCTCCTCCTCCTCCTCCTCCTCCTCCTCCTC
>JAAGEH010000039.1:9672208-9715459 GCA_011751065.1 Lasiurus cinereus
TCTCACCCACCAGTTTTTTTTTTCTCTAGAGAAAGAACGACAATATAAAAAGTGTTTTGAGTTTGTTCACTAGCAACTTTTGAATCAACCACATTAAACTGGGGGTGGGGTAAAGAGTATAAAGGTGGAGAATCGCATATATCATTTTCTAGACATGTAATTGAGCATGTCCCTATTTAAATTGAGGAACAACTAAGTCACTTAACAGAATTAATGAGGAGGGAAGACCTTCGGGAGTCAGATGATAAAGATGTACATAGTTTTCTGAATACACAAGAAGGGATGCTTCAAACTAGAAGCGTGAAATAATTAGAAATGGTTGTGTTAATTTCAGGCTTCCTTAGACACACCAGGGGTGAAGTGCCTGAGTGAATAGAGTCCACTGAAAATGAACACATAGTGGAGGGAATGAGTGACATGGAGGAATGTAATGGATAGTGCCTGTGGGCAAGCAGGCAGAGGAAAGTTTCAAACACGAAGCAATTTGTCAGAAGGTGAAGCCAACTGTGATGGATGACATTTTTCTCTCTCATATGAATAAACTAGTGTATCCCTGGGGGCACAAATTGAGGTGGTACTCATTTTAAAAATGACACCCTGGCTGTTTTAAAAAAAATGCAAATCATGAGCACTGCACTGGATGTATCACTGTGGATCTACCATTCAAATACAATAAAAACAGGATGTGTATATCCAGTGGGAAGGATGAATTAATCATTCAGATGACTGCTTGATTTTATGTTTTATTTTAACTGAGATGTCTTTATATAGAAGGCAATAGAATAAATTGTCATTCTGTTGATGCAATCTAATCAATTAAGACAGTTGAAAAAATTTATCATTAACTATTTGGTGTATTTATCACTTTAATATCCAATTGGATCAATATTTATAAACCCAATTCATTCTTCAGGACTCTACAAGTAAATAACTAAATGGGCACCTTATCTCTCTCTGCATTCCAATTTTTTCATCTCCAAAGGAAACATGAGTCTAACAAATTCATAGAATATGCATGTTTATTTCATTTGTTCGGAATTGCGGTGGCATGCCAGTCGTAATTGTTATGATTAGCTCATAAAATCAATTTCAAGATGAGGACCACTATTAGGCTAAGAAATAACTTACATAATGAGACCTTATGAGAAAAAGAAAACAATTCCTTGTGTCTAGGGCTTAATGTTAGGAATTGGCTTAGTAACAATAAAACCCAGTTTATTTATCTGAAGGTATGTTTCTGGTTGTCTTTATCTCAAGATTATTGACACTGATTAGATAGAAAATAAATGAGAAATCCATCCAAAGTGCCAAATATTTCTGAATAACTATTTAGGATCTTAGTAGGAAAATAAAAATCAGGATTTGTGAGGGAATGTTTGTTTCAGTGTGAAGTTAATGAGGAGTTATTGTCCTTGTTCACTCTTTCAAATTTTTGTCTTCATCTTTATGGATTCTACTTCTGACCAGATTTTCATGGCCTTTCACCAATAAAATTCTCTACAGATCAACCAAAATGATTGATTTCTGAGTCTATTCTAATGTTGATTCACCAAACACCGGACTGAACTAATTCCTTAATCAGGACACTTTATAGGAACTTAAAGATCATCTCTTCCAACCATGGTATTCTACTCAAGGCAAAATGAAAGAAAGCTCATGGGACAAATGGGTTGTCTGAAATTACCCAGTGGTTAGCAGCAGATTAGGGTTTATGACCCGGTTCTACTGGCTCCTAATTCAGTGCTCTCTCCACAGTCACTTAGCTAATCAAATGTGTTAAGATATGAAGTAGCATTTTTATTTATTAGAACAAAATAATTTGATCAATATAACTTAATATATTACATGTAACTAAATTTCAAAGAGCCACATGTTGAGAATTTTTATTAATATTCTAAATATTATTTATGTATGTATTCAACAAACTTTTTCATTACCTTCTATATGTTTTATTTCCTTCTGAAATTTTGACCTGCTATATATTTATTCAATAAATATTAAAAAGAGATAACAGTCTAGAAGGTAGTTAGATGTGTACATAAAAAATAGATTTAAATAATAATGTTAAGAAGTTAAGAATAAAATAAAAAAATAAATTAAAAATATTGAAAAGTTAGCTGAATGTCTTTAAACAGTACATAATGAGCAGCATGGGAGTTGGGGGCAGGTGGCAAGAAAAGATGACTTCCAGTTGTGAAATAAGGAAAATCTCACATGGAAGAAGGGACATTTGCACTGAGGGGTGGCAGGAACTTGAACACTAAGAGGGGGAAAGGATAATTCAGCTGGAGAGAAGAGTGTGAATTGGGCAAATTGTTCTAAAACAGAGTTTTAGCTGTTGGTAATTTAATACATTGGCAATAGGAACTGGCAGAATAGTGAGTCTCTGACATCTACACACTCTGACCTCTCCCCTCCCTTTACTATTCACCTTGATAGACTTTGCACCAAATATTCTTTATTGACACATTGTCCTTTCCTAAACTCCTGGGAATAGTAAAAATACTTAGCTCAGGGTTATTCCAAATTTCAAAGTATATAAAATGTCAATCTACTTTATGTGATCTAATTACAGAAAAACTGAGAATTCCATTACGGATTACTGTTTAACATCAATTTCAAGAAAGAAAACAGAAAACACATACACCCTACTTACCTCACCTAAGACCATTGACCTGTCACCCCTTCCCTGGGGCAGGCTTCAGCCTCTGAGGCACTCTAATTTCTTTGTTAGTCATCCATATTTCCCAGAATGCCACCTGAATTCTCCTGCTGACAAACCCCACATTGGGGTTTCCTCTGTGATTGAGATGTTTCCCTCTTTCTCAGCGCGAACCTACCCCTTGGGAGACCCCCGGGCCTCCCTCTCAGATTCTGTCTTTCAAGCCCACTTTTTTACCCAGTTACAAGTTAGTGGATCTTCTCCAGGCTCACCTGCAGAGCAAGACCAGTGGCTGCCTTCTTGGGTCTCTGGGCTTTTGTGGCTGCCTTGTGTTCTCCCTGGCATCATGTCTGCTATAAATCACTGGTTGATTTTGATTTCCCATGGGCCTCTTTTCTTGGCCCAGCCTCTCTTTATCTATTTCACTGCTGTTACCGCAGTCCAATGTGATTTTTAGACAGAGCAGCTTTTATTTCTAAGTCATCTCTATTTAAGCCTCAATCAGAGTGTTTTTTTTTTTGGGGGGCTTCCACCTTGGAAGGGGAATGTGAAGGACGAAGGCAGTTTGTGCTATGTAGAGGCATGCAGAGAAGCCTTGAGCGAGTCTAGCTATGCTGCTGTGCCTGGAAACCCTCTGTAAATGTATCATCATCAAAGGAGGACTCTGCACCTGAGCGTCCTGTGATGATTCACCCCACCTTCCCCACTATCTTAACAATCACACAGGAACCCTAATACTTACCCATTTTATTAAATCAGCAGAAATGCATGACTTTATACAGATGGTAGGTCTATACCAAACTCAGGGAAGGAAAACTTTAAAGCTAGAGTGTGCTTCCCCATACTGAGGAAAGAAAGGAGATTGTTTCTCTTAGAAGTTTCCTGCGTGGCCACCTCCGCTTTTAGATATGTACTGACATTTTTATATCTAGTTCTTTTTATCTCCTTCTAGCTTTGTAAGGTGATGCATATCAGCACCTAAAATAGTGTCTGACACGCACTCAGTTGGCAGTAAATACTGTTATAACGCATTCTGCACAGCTGCACAGGCGTCAGAGCAAGGCAAGGAGGCTCAGGAATGGCCCTTCCCTTGTGATAATGCAGTTCTTAGAAGTGATTAAACATGGGCTCAGTCACCTAAGCAGAATGAGTGAGTGTCATAGTGAGGGCAATGTTTGTTGCTTATTGCTTTTGGGTTCTTCACAATCAAGAAGCAGCATAGAGAAGGATCCTCGCTTCAGGTGCAGACTTCTCTGTTTGAATTATGAAAAGTCAGGGTCAGTGGTGAGGGAACAGGACTAATGCCAGAGTTGTAATATCAGGGCTTACAGAGCTTTTCATGTCAAAGTCCATCTTATGAACTCCTGGCCAGTACCTATCTATATTTAAAAGAGGGCACTCTTTGGTTGGCATGGCTCAGTGGTTGAGCATCAACCTATGAACCAGGAGGTCACAGTTCAATTCCAGTCAGGGTACATGTCCTGGTTGCAGGCTCAATCCTGAGTGTGGCGCACGTAGGACGCAGCTGATCAATGATTCTCTCTCATCATTGATATTTCTATTTCTCTCCCTCTCCCTCCCTCTCTGAAATTAATAAAATATATATTTAAAGAAAAAGAGGGCTCTCAAAACTTCCTTTTTTGGTCTGGCATCGTGTATCTTTTCATGGTCTCATTGAATAATTCAGATAAAATAGGTTTCTCTAATTGTCAGTGTGCTGAGATCCATGGGTTATTTGCATCTGCATTTTGCAGAGGAGTTGGTCACCTGGCTGCACTTCTTAGCTTAGAAATCTGTTTTCCTATCACTGCATGGCCTCCTGTCCTTGGAAAGAGAATGGGACACAGGTAGATGTATGCCCACAGGTGGTTCAGTTCTGCTCAGCAGGAAGAGGTCATTGGGAAGCACTGAGCCAGACACTGGAATTAGCATAGTTAAAAAATTAAGTCAGTGGCACTATGCTAGACACTTATTATCAGACCATTTTTTCATTTTCTTTCCATGTGTTTTTGGGGGAGGCTTATAAAGATGGAGCACTGTGTACTGAAGGCAGTGGGGTAGACCTCATTATTCAGGCTGGTGCTAATGGGTGTCTGGTGCCACAGGCCCCAGGTACCAACCTGGATTCTACCTCTGGAAGACCCTGGTCCCAGACCACAGTGCATGCCTTCCTCAGGATGAGAATAGGGCAGAAATGTCTTTTCCCATTAACACCTACAGGGTCTTCCAAAAGAGAGCTTAGGAAGCCAATGTTCCCTGGAATTGTAGCAACAGCAAACTAAACATAATCAGGAGAAAGTGCTGTCAGTCATCTCTGCTTTGGCCCAGCTATCTGGTACTTTGTCACTGTCAATACCAGTCTTCGCCCAGAGCATTTTTTGCACAGTTTCACCATTTCTTTTCTTTTTTTTAAATATATTTTATTGATTTTTCACAGAGAGGAAGGGAAGGTAGATAGTTAGAAACATTGATGAGAGAGAGAGACATCGATCAGCTGCCTCCTGCACACCCCCAAATGTAGATGTCCCCGCAACCAAGTTACATGCCCTTGACAAGAATTGAACCTGGGACTTTTCAGTCCGCAGGCCAATGCTCTATCCACTGAACTAAACCGGTTTCGGCAGTTTCACCATTTCTTAAAAAAAAAAAAAAAAAAAAAAAAAAAAAAAGCAAGCCCTACTTTTATGCCCCCTTCCTGTCATCCCTTTGGACTTAAAAGACTCTTTCCCCAGGGCTGCTGCTGCCCTGAGATAAGGCTGTGACATTCTCTCCATCATCCCCCAAACAAGCATTATCATAAGAAAATGCCAGGCATCCATCAGCTCAGAGCCCCTGATTTATGCTCAAAGTTCGGATTATCTACTGGGCTCCAAATCCCTTCAAACGGCCACCCTGATCAAAGAGAATCACAACTAGCAGATAAAATTCGAATATAGCTCTGTGCAATAGAATGACAGCTAGGATTTCTTAAAAATTTCCAAACTGCTTCAACCTCCTCATTTGGTCAGGAATTGTTCTTTATCCACAGTGTAGGGCCCGAAGAGCAACCTCATTGTCATCTTTGCATTTTTCCTGCTGGGTTCTGCCTGGGGATTCATTTATGGAGTTCACTCCTGAGGAAGGAGTGTTTGTCCTCCAGCAACCCCCTGCATTTAGTACAGGGCTGAATCCGCTCTGCCCAGAGCCCTGCAGTTGAGAAACATACAGGACACGAATCAGTCATACTTAACAACCAGTTGCTACCTTTGATAGTGTGTAGCCAGGAAAAAGCCAAGATTGAAAAATAGTGTCTTCAATGTTAGGAGGTATCAGAGTGACAAAATGGAATGGAATACCCCGCTAAATTCAATCATTCAGTTCATTCACTCAGTAAATATTTGTCTCACATGCAAGTTTCTGGTGAACCAAAGAAATATATCATTGAAAAGTATAATATCTAAGAAGAAACCAGTTACCTGAGGGAATAGAATAAAAAACATTGCAGATTTCCAGTCCAAGAGGAGAATCTGAACACAATGGATTCAACTATGCTCTCCTCCCACTTCCCATCCCAAGTTTCTAGTCAATTGACCAAGGAATCTAGCCTAGACTTAAAGGGAAATACATGTAGCTACTGAAACTAAGAAAGGATTGTATCCACTGCCAGAAATGTTATGAAATTTCTGGAAAATACAAAGCAGGTGAGGTTACATGGAGGTTAAGAGTTTATTAATATGCAGGTCACCACCCTTGAAAGAATGTGCAAAAAGAGTAAAGAGAAGATGTCCCACTATTTTGAAGCAGCAGGAACTGAAGATAAAGATAAACCAGAAGGCATTGGCTGGCTGTGGAGAGAAATGCAGAGCCTTCTGACAAGGCATGGAGATGAACTGTGTGGGACTGGGACCCCTCCCAAGGGACCTTGGCTAACTTGGGCATGGAAGCATATTAAGTGAAGAAAAGGCAGTTGGTGAGTCTGGCTCTCTCCCCTTCAACAGGCTACCATAAAAAATTAAATGGCATTCTCTACTACTTCTGGCTTTTTTTCAGCTTCAGCTTCTACCTGCCTGGCCACCTCTATCTCCATCTGCAACCTAACAGAATAAACCTGACGGAAATCTGTCTCTGCCTCCATTTCTCTGGACTTGGGAGATTTGAACAGCAACCCAAACACACAGGTCCTCCCCCTCCCAATGCCAGGGGCTATGCTATCTGGAAAAAAATTACCAAGAGGCATGCAGCAGGATTTCAACAGCCAGGAAGGGAGCCAAAGTTGCAGAACCTAGTGTTTTCTTTGGAAAAGACTTTGTGAAAGATATATAATAAAACTATACAATTTTTAAAAGGTGTGCTTCCAATAGGATTTTGGCAGAAATTGCATTTCTGAAACAAAAGCAAACATACAAATTCATCTTCCATATTGCAGACAGCAGAAAGTTACTTTATTTTTGGCACTAACAAAAACATATAGTTCAATTGTTTTGGTTTTTTGAATATAAAAACTGCCAATATAGGAATAAAAGCAGTTCCTGATAATTTGTGTGTTAAGGCTGTATGTTCTAAAACAGTGTGTTCCAGCCTGGATGGTTTTGCTCAGTGGATAGAGCATCAGTCTGCAGGCCTAAGGGTCCTGGGTTTGATTCTGGTCAAGGGCATGTACCTCGGTTGCAGGATCCAGGCTTCTGCAAGAGGCAACCAATAGATATGTTTATCTCACAACTATATTTCTCTCTGTCTTTTCCTTTCTCTTCCATTCTCTCTAAAAAGCAATAGAAAAATAAAATAAAATATATAAATAAATAAATAAAACACTGTGTTCCAGTCATACTTGGTTCAGATGGTGGCTGAGGTCTGCAATCTGACCACTTCTCTCTCACAATTTCCATTTGACACTGACCAAATGGAAGGCAGAATGAAAACTGTGTAACAGCATGAGAGTGGGTCATTACTCTTCATTAGCTGGGATATCATGGGCCTCAGCAGGCAAAGCCCAGTTGAGAGATCATGGAGCAAAAAGGCCAAATCAATCATTCAAAGGAAAAACAGAAGGAAAGCCCACTGAGGGTAAAGTGAGAATCCTTTCCCATCAAAGCATCTACTGGCTTCAAATCTAGGGCTGGTGAGGACCAATTGAAGTTCAACTCTGACATCTGAGATTACAGGGGTAGGAGTACCACAGCTCCAGCTCACTCACAGAGACAGGACCAGATTGTGGGCTAATCACTGGGCATTGGGGTCTCCTGGAGGTGGGACTCAGCCCCTGCCCAACAGGAACTGCCCCAGCTTGTTTGGGATTGTCAAGGGGACAGGTTGTTCCTGGACAAAGAATGACATAGAGTGTCACATGACTTGTGAAGGAGCCTATCTCTGCTGCTTAGAGTGGATAGAGATCTCACTCTAGAAAGGAACAACTGCAGAATGTCACCATGTTTGAAAAGAAAAGGCAATCAGAAGATTTACCTGAACTTTTGGAGCAAATACCCCAATCCTCACCTGCCCTGGTGAAATAGTTCTGTAAGAAACAAACAACAAAAAATAATAAACTTTTAACTTTGGAATAATTTTAAATTTATAGAATATTTACAAAGATAATACAGAGTGTACCTGTATACTCTCACCCAGTTCCCCTAATGTTAACTTCTTATATAATTATGGTGCATTTATGAAGATTAGATAACTATTAACTAAATGCCATGTATTTTTTCTTCATCTTTCACTAGGTTTTCAATTAAAGTCCTTTTCCTGTTAGGAATCAAGATCCAATGAAGAATACCACATTGCTTTCAGTTGTTGAGTTTTCTTCATTTCCTCTAGTCTAGTCCAGTCTTTCCTTCTCTTTTAAGATATTCTAAGAGTACCTGATATTTTATGGAATGACTCTCAATTTGAGCTTATGTGGTATTTTTCTCAGGTAAGGGCTATGGATTTAGGGCAATGGTGGAGGGGAGGGAAAACCACAGAGGTATGAATCTTCCTCATCAGATTCCTAAGGAGCACATTATATCAGGGTTTCCCAGTGGTTGCTGTTAGCCTTGATAGCCTGGGTAAAGTAGTGTTACCAGGTTTCTTCACTCTAAGGTTGCTGGGGTGTCCTTTCCATACTCTCTTATCTGGAAGAGAGTCCCTTCATCTAGCTAACTTAGAAAGAAGGATGGAGATTGTTACATTTCATCTCCCGGAAGGAGTGGAACTAATATGTCTAAATATATTTCTATAGTATTTGGAATTTTTCTATGAAGAAAATTTATTTCATTCCCCCATTTATTTATTTATTCACTTATTTGTAATAATATGGACTCATGTGTATTTGCACTTTGGGTTAAAATTCAATTCTACTTTTTTTGTTGTTCAAGTTGTTCCAGCTTTGGCCACTGGGGCTCTTTCATACTCCTCTACTCCTTTAACATGCCTCTCCATCCTTATATTTTCAACACTTCCTTGTTTTCTGTCACTATAAAGTACTCTTGGTTATTCTTGTACTTTTCTTATCTCAGCCCAAGAAAACTCTACTTCTCCAAGGATTTCTGTCCCTCTTATATAGAGAATGGTACTTAGAAATCAAGATCTATACTTGGGGTGTACTTGTTGGTCCTGGGATATCACTGTTTCTAGGTCCTTTCAGTGGACAGAGATGGAAAACAGATGAATGTGTGCTAACCCATGTAGGAACACACAATGTATGCTAACCCATGTGGGCACACATCTGTATTTCTGTGTGTGCGTGTTGAGCTAAGCATGAGTTTGCAGTAGTCTTCCAGTTTAATCTAGTGTTATATGGTTATCCCCATCTTTCCAGTCTGCTGATTTGTCATTTCCTCTCCAAGAGTGAAAAACCTGGTCCCTGCTACCCACCATCCATTTACTTATTTGTTCAACCTCAGTATGAACAAATAAGTAAGATTTTGCTCATCTGTGTTCTCATGAGCAGTAACTTTACCAGAATTTATATAGAATTCCTTTAGTCTTTAGTCTTTTTTTTAATATATATTTTATTGATTTTCCACAGAGAGGAAGGGAGAGAGATAGATAGTTAGAAACATGGATGAGAGAGAGACATCGATCAGCTGCCTCCTGCACGCCCCCTACTGGGGATGTGCCCGCAACTAAGGTACATGCCCTTGAGCGGAATCGAACCTGGGACCCTTCAGTCCACAGGCTGACGCTCTATCCACTGAGCCAAACCGGTTTTGGCAGTCTTTAGTCTTATGGTCTGCAGGCAAAACTGTGCTTTCCAGAGTGACATAGGTGAGCTCCTCCCTTCTCCCATCCCCGCAGGGAGATTCCTTCTTATATAGCTAATGCGGTGAGTTCACAGTGTACACTTCATCTTGACTCTCTTGACAACCAGATTTTTTTCTTTTTGAAATTTGCATACATTGAAATTCATCATTTTATGATGTATAGTTCTATGGGTCTTAACAGATGCATAGAATTATGATTTAACAATGCCAGTACCATGCAGAGCAGCCACTTGACTCTTAAGGTTCTCCTATACATACATTTCCTTGATAGCTCCCCAAGCCCTGGCCAGTGAAAATCTGTTTTCGATCCTTATTGTTTTCCCTTTACAGATTATCATGTATATGAAATCATATAATATGTAGACTTTTTGGTCTGGCTCCTTATTTCTGACAAATAAGAAGCATTTACTAATATCATTTATTTTTTTGATCTCATATATAGAGAATATATATATTTATATGTATATGTATATATACCCTGTTTCCCCAAAAATAAGACAGTGTCTTATATTAAATTTTTGCTCCCAAAGATGAGCTAGATCTTATTTTCAGGGGATGTCTTATTTTTCCATGAGGAAGAATACAGTACACATTTATTGTTGAACCAAAAAAAAAAAAAAGGAAATTTATTATCTGTATATGGTACAGTAGTAGTTGTCATCACAAACCAGCTTACTGATTGGCCGCAGTGCAGCCGGAGCTGTTCAGGCAGTGTGAGGTCTCTTTAAATCAGGAGTCAGACGCTTCGGGGGCCTTATATTCTGGGGAGCCCTTATTATTGGTGAGGTCTTATTTTGGGAGGGGTGCCTTATATTACAGCGAGAGGCAAAACTGGAAGTAGGTCTTATTTTTAGGGGATGTCTTTTGGGGAAACATATATATAAACATATGTTTATATATGTTTAGCTTGCCATGATCGCTCATTATGTAATAGTCTTATGGTTCAAACACAATTAATTTTATGTGATTCCATATTCCTGCTTCTAATTTTACACATTGCCTTTCTCACAGTGACTTTAAATTATAACAGTGAATTATAATAAAATACAAGCCTAAAATACATCTGACTCTCTTTTGTTTGTTGTTTCACATAATAAAAATAGCCAAATGTTATTTTTTTATTTGTTTTATTTTCATTAAATAATTGGGTGACATTAGTTAATAAAATCAAATGGTTTCAATTATATATTTTATGATATATGATCTGTATACTGCATTGTGTGCTCACCGCCCACAGTCAAATTGCTTTATGTCACCATATATTTGGCCCCCATTAGCCTTTACTGGCTTCTTTCACTTAGCAAAATGTGTAAAGATTTATCCAAGTTGTCATTAATTAATTAAGGACTCAGTCCTTTTTGTCATCAAACAGTATATGTTTTGCGGATGTACCACAGTTTATGGTAAGGGACATTTAGGACATATTGCTTGTTTCCAGTTTTGATGGTAATTATGGATAAAGCTGCTATAAATAAAGGTATACAGGTTTGCGTGTGTGCATAAGCTTTGAATCACCTAGGTAAATATCTAGGGGTGCTATTGCTAGGTTGTATGGTAATTATATGTTGAATTTTATAAGGAATCTTCCAAAGTGGCTGTATCGTTTTGCAGACTCATCTTTTCTTTTGAATTTCTACTCTCAGCAATATTAAATGCTAATAAAACAGCACCAGACATTATGAATAAATGAACAGTCGGTGAACAAAATAGAGTATAAAAACTCAAATTCAGGAATTAGACTATCAATTCACAAAATCTCTTCAGAGAGTAGAAAAAGAATGTAAGAAATAAATATTGTGAAAGAAAAATAATTAACTTAATGGATATATTGAGTTATCCTGATAAATATTTTTGAGTGAAATAGTGTTTCCCAAAGATAAGAGCAGACACAAGCTGTACAAACAATCATAAAGACCTTTAATTGAAATAGAGAACAGAAGACCAAGGAAAGAGAATTAATTAAAAAAAACAGTTTCCAAAAGTAATTAAGAAGTGGAATTATTCATTTTTATCCTAGTCAGGAAATAAATAAATAAATAAAAATGTACAAAGTAAAAATTCAAATAAATAAAATAAAGAAGAAGATACAAATATACAGAATCATGAAAACAATACAGAAAATTCAGTGAAAGTGTAAAGAATTTGTATAACTTTCTCCTGATATATTTAAAATATGAATGAAATAGGTAATTTTATGGTAGAATACAAATTATAAAAAATTTGCTCAAAATGAGATATTAATATAGTTCTAACCATAAAATAAATGATAAAATGTATTAAAACACTGACTTTCAGAATGTCACTAGCTCAAAGGAATTCATGTGTATGTTTTTAAAACTTCAAGCACCAGATGAATCATATGTTACTTAAATTGTGCCAAAACATATTATAAAAAAGGAAGTCTTGGTTCTTTCCTGGATCTGCTATAACTGATTCAGCAATTTGTCAAGGCCAAGAAAAAGAAGGTCTGTGCCAGTCTAACTGGTGAGTACAAATGTAAACATTCTAAGTTAAATAGGCTGACTCCTGGAGTGTAATGATTATAATATGCATCACAATCAGACAAAACTAACTCCAGGACTCAGATTATATGGCTATTAGAGATTGTGGCCATTAAATCGCCCCATTATTAGATCAAGAAAGGGATATTTCATTTCCACAGAGGCTGATGTGCATTTGATAAAATGCAAAATCCATTGGCAACAGAATAAAATTTAATAAACTTGATATGATTGAGGATATATGAAAATATAACCAACATTATACTCGCAAATGAAATATTTGATGTATTTCCACTAAATTAAGAAAGAACATATGCCTACCATCATCTCTCTATTTACTTCGGGAATGATATAAAATACAATAAGAAAGGAAAAGAAATAAGATTTGGAGTAAAAAAAAATCATATTATAATATAATGTTCATTCCTACATGTAATAATTAAATATTCCATGTAAGAGAGAGAGGTTTTCTTAGTGTCTCAGACCCTTTGAGCATAGCTTGCATCCCAAGGGCTCAGGGATTTGAGAGAAATTGATAAATGTACATGAGGGAGAGGAGACTAGGAAAGGATAGAAGAGTCAAATGCAGTTGATGTATCCACTAAGTCTGTCCCTTGAGAATTTATAAAATGAAACTATTTCCCACTTCCTTAAGACTATTATTAACCAGACAATTCTCCCCTTATTACCACATTTAAAATATCACACATATGCCCTGGCTGGCATGGCTCAGGTGGTTGGGCATCATCCTGTGCACCAGTAGATTGCAGGGTCGATTCCCAGTAAGCGCACATGCCTGGGCTGCAGGCTTGATCCCTGGGAGGGATGCATGCAGAAAGCAGTTGATCAATGATCCATGTTCTACTCTCAGATGAATCTCTCTCTCTTTCTCTCTCTCTCTCTCTCTCTCTCTGTCTCTCTCTCTCTCTGACTCTGTCTTACTTTCTCTCTAAAAATCAATAAAAACATTTTAAAAAATAGCATTCCTTGCACCTCTAGCACTTTCTAGCCCCCTGCCCTGTTTCATCATGTTTCTGTAAAACAAATGTTATTTCCTAACACAAAATGCATTTCTTTCTGTTTGTTGATTGTACTGCCCTGTCTCACAACTGCTTCCAAACCTGTTGGAAGCCAGGCTCTGTACTAGTGAGAAAGTGAACCCTGCAGACCTCTCAGACAACATGGTCAATATTCTCGAAGGGAACATTCTTAAGGTGGGAAAATGCCCATAGTGACCAAGGGACAGTCTAAAAGATGGTGTGCCTAGAACTGAATGAACCACACAGAGATTTGCAGGACATGAGGTCACAGAGGTAGCCAGAAGCAAGTTTATATAGGATCTTGTAACCAGTGATGAGAAATTTAGAACTTAGTTTAAATAAAATGACAAGCTTTTTTTTTTTTCAAGAGGAGGAGCAATATTATGTAGAGAGTATTAATATTCTACCTTCTATACAGGAAACAAATTATTAGGGGAGGGGACTTTAGGAAGAGTATAGAAATAGTTCAAGTGAAACTTACATGGTATCTGTGTAGAGAGATGGTGAGAAGTAGCCACAGAGCTGACAGAACTTGTGAATGGGTTGGATGCCATGTATATAAAAAGAACGATGCCAAGAATAATTCTAAGGTGTTAGGTCTGAGCAACTCAAAGAACCTTGCTGACATTTATTGGTATTCTAAAGGCTAGGGAAGGAACCAGCTGTGTGTATTCATTTGCTCTTGGTTTCATGAGGAAAGGTGGGCAGAAGTCGCCAAGTGATGTTTTAGACATGTTAAACTTGAAGTGTCTATGATATATCCACATGAAGATATCCAAGCTCAACTTAAGGGAAGAAGCTAAGATTGAAATATAAACTTAGAAGATATCTGCTTATGGATATAAAACTATGGGAATGGGTAATCAACCAGGGATGAGGAACATGAGAGAAGAAATACAAAGACAAAGTTTGAAGAACTACCCAATTTAGATCTGAAAGAGGAGGTGGTATAATAAGGAAAATGAAAAGGAGGCATGTGGTATCCTGAGAGTGTTATCAGTGGAGTTTTCTCCATGTCTCCCCACCTGTTACAGGCAGAAGTAGAGCTCTTGGAGTACCATCGGTAAAAGAATTTCCTGAGGCCTCCACAGGAGGATGAGGTATCATGGAAAGCTTTATTGATTTTGGAAAATTAAAGAAATTCCCTTCCAATATTCCATCTTTCTTTGTCTCACCATGGGAAAAGTCTTCAGCAGGGCTAGTATTAAGGCTACTTCCCAGAGTCCCCCCTCCATATTAAAGCATAGTCCAGTCCAACATCCTGCCTGTGGAGTCTACATGGCCCTGTGCCATATAGTGCTTCAGGCCACTGGCTATGGAGAGGGCCAATGTGGGTAACAGAGCAAGAGAGAAGCAATCAGGCAAGAACAAAGCAAGAGAAAGGGAATTCTGTGGGGTTGCTTAACCAACTGGGAGCTTAACCAATAAACCCTTCAGTATTTCATGAGCTTGCAGTGGCTCTGACCCTCTAGCCAATTATCTTTTCCCCATGTTAGGCTGACATGCAAGCACCTTCCCCACATCACTCCGGCTTCATTGTGCATGGGACCATCTCCTCTTTGTTTGACCCCTTCCCCCAATGATCTTCAGGGAATGGACAGGTGGTTCCCTGGGGAGCATGAAGTTGCAGCTTCTTAATGAAGCTTCCAAGATTACATGCTTATAATGCCTGGCTTTCCTTTTATTTATTTTCTATTATTAATATTAGCTAGCTAGTTACAACAATAACAGAAGCAACTTAAGAAAGTATCTCATAGGAGAAAGAGATAACTTCATCGAATACTGTTGATATATTTGGGAAGTCAAAGACAGAAAAATTACCATTTGTAAAGGTCACTTTACAAATTGATGACCTGACCAAAGAAATTTCAGTGGAACTGTCTTATTGGAGTGTAATGGAGAGAAGAGAGGAGAGGCTGTGGATACAGCAACTATAGAAAACTGTCAAGAACTTGTAGAGGCTTTCAGAGAAACAAGAAAGTAACTAGAGAAGTCTATATGGTCCACACAGGCTTTGATAAGACAGGAGGTGCAGCATTTTTATGTGCTGAATGCGATGAGCCAGTTAATGAAAAAAAAAAACCTGAAGATAAAGGAAAGAGGCAACTCTAATTAGGCAGGAACCTGTCATTCAATGGACAAAGCCTGAGGAAAGCCTTTGATCAGCAAACAGGTAGTTCACCCTTAACATCAGGAAGGAAGGTGGAGTAGACTGTGGAAGTGCAGGTAGCCAATGAGGGCATCTCATTTAGTTGCTTCTGTTCTCTAAGAAAAATGAGGAAATATTGAAGACCTGAGAAAAGAAATGTAAACTAGTAATGTTGGAGTTTGGGAGCTAGAATTGACTGAAATAATGTAGGGTTTTCTACCCATTAGACATTTGTGGTTATACATTTTTTAAAATGAGTCAGCATTATTCCCTTTTTGTCTTCAGCCTTAAGAGTTCACACAGGAACAGACTTGACATTGTGTCATAACTGAAGAGAGAGAGATTAATTGGCTTGTCAAAGTCCCATGCATAGTTAGTGGTAGAATCTGGGTTCCTAATTGTATTTAGGTTGTACTTTGCATAAGTGTTTAAAAACCATAGGAATGCTTGTCTATACATTGCATTTACTTTTTCCCCATTTATTTTACTGTTTTAATACTGTCCAACTTTCCTTCCCAGAGAATAGAGAGTAGACAGACCATTCTGAGTAACAATACTTTCTGCATCATTACCACTATTTTCAACTTTATTTAAGGTTCCTTTGTTCAGGGCAACTTTAATATTTAGCGCATGCAAAAAGAGCCTCAGCACCATTTATGGCACTCCTCTAAATTCTATGTTCCAAGCCATTGGCTTTGAAATGAACTGCTGGCATTTTCAATGCATGAATAAGAGATCTCCATATAAGGAAATCCAGTTAAACTCAAGTGGCTACTACATCATGATTCTGGCTCTTTTCCAGTATATTATATTCATCCACTCCAATTAGTATGTCTCTTTCCACATCTTCCCTTAGTCCAGAGGAACCTGAGGCCTGGATACCTGAGGCCGGGGTACCTGAGGCTTGGATACCTGAGGCTGTGTAAGAATACTTTGCATGGTTCTTTCTGGTCAGAAAAAAATATCATTGACTCACTGGTGCTGAACAATTTATATTGACCCCAAAGTCATTAGGTGTATTTGCATTAATCTTCATTTTCTCTCTTTCAAGGAATCTGACACTCATGTCATTTTTTCCTCCAGCCTAAATGCAAAAGAGATAGCAGTTGACATCCCTATGTGCATCACAAAGTATCCATTTAGGTTGTGGTTTGTAATGAGGGCAATAATGTTGCTGCTAAATTTTGAAAATGGATTTTTGAATTGTTAAAAAAGCATAGACATTGGGGGTAAACATACAGAGTAAATCACAGGCTTCAGAGTATAAATGTGCCCCATAACACCTAGGCTTTGGGGTAAAACATAGAGGATAGAGGAGCATTTATAGGCAACAATGTGCATGTCTTAGCCTCCCTTCAGTTCTCACATAGCTTCCAGTTTAATCAGCTAAGTGAACAAGTGCACAAGAACTGCTTCCAGAAGTGTTTATAAACTAAACAGTGCCCCTCATAATATCCTTTTTATAAATTTCACTTTTGATTTATGTGTCTCCCAACCTAATACCAGTAGAAAAAGATTAAGAGGCCAGAGATGTAAGGAGAACAAAAGAGCTAGAGTGAGTTCAGGTGGAAGGTGGGCAGGGTGAGCAGGGTGAACTTGGAGTAGACAGCTCCTCTCTGGGGAACAAGAGCTCACCCTGTGCCCCAGGATGTCTCTGAAGTAGAGCCAGAAGTGCTTTCCAGGACATTTTTAGCAGCAAGTGCTCTTTAAAATCTAATTTTGCACAGATACTCAATATATAAAATACAAAAGAGCAGTATTTACCATTCACTATTTGTAAGTTCAAACTTATACCACTAACAAATGAGAGAATGAAAATGAGGCTATTTTGACAAATAGAAATATTTAAAATCCAAGCTGAAGGTCAAAAGTTGCAGTCACATATCAGCTTTAGCAACCAGTTTGTCTCCACATTTGGCTAGTTGTGAAAGAAAATCCAAAATTTCATGGATAAATCATTATAAGTGAGAGATTTATTTGTTTTTTATATCTTGGTCAACAATGTCAAGACAATCTTCAACAAAACTGTTGAGGAGGTTGAATGAGGAGCAGCAGAACATTGAATCACTAACAATATCTAAAAAATGCTCACAGTCCTTAATTTTTTTAAAAAAATGAAGAAGTAAGAAAGTTAGATGTCAATCATCCAAAACTCATGCAAAGAAATTAATGATACAATATAATCTTTATAGGACTTGCTATCACATGCCCATTAGCGTGTAATGGTGAACAGGCGCAGGGTGATGCAGACCTGGGCAGTCTTATCAGAGTGCACCTGTGTGTGTTTGACTCTTTCTTTAAAGCTTGATTCTAAGACCCAAGCTTGATTCAAAGACACATATGTAGCATATAAACACAAAGGAAGGCACTGAGCTCATTTTTTCTTATTTGACATAAAATAGTTTGAACTGGTGGATGGCTTTTTATAATTAATTAAAAAAGTTAAATCATTAAAAAATGAAACCCAAGATATACAGGCTCACTGTGGAGATCCTGCAGGCTCAGTTCCAAACACCTCAATAAAGGAGGTATCGAGATAAAGTGAGTATTAATCTATTTTCTGGTGGATCGTCCTGCCTTTATTTTGTAAAAAATGTAACATGTGTCAAGAGCAATAAAGAGGTCTGCCTGTGCGCTAGTGGACCAGGCTCCATGAGAAGCAGTTGGAAGAGCCTCTGGCAGGAGGCTTTCGTTATGGAGTTGGCTCCCTCTTGCCAGAATTATCTCCAGAGCTGTCAGCTGGAGTGCAGGCTCTGTCAGGCCTCAGAGGAGCAGCTTTTCTACCTCTCACCATGCTGCTTACCACCTGAGCCTGAAGCTGAGGACAGGTTGGGGAGAAACACCGGATCTGCAAAATTCAAAGGTGTTTTTATTTTGTTTTGTTTTTCTTTAGTTTTAAATATATTTTTATTGATCTCAGAGACTCCACAAAGTGTTCCATCTCAAAGAGAATAAGGAATCTTAGGGGAGACTCCTGGAGAAAAGTTCATAAAGTAGAGAAAAGTAGCTTTTTAAAAAGTGGGACTTTAAGATGTGACCTTAAGTGTCAAAATCACTGGTGCAGCCAGGAGAACCTCAGCACTGGCTGCTAGTCTAGCACTAACATGTGTGTGAGGGTAGAAGACTGTTGGCGCTGGCATCTGTGACTCATTATTAGGCTACTCTCACTTGGGTTCCACTAAAAGCAAAGCCTGAGACAAGATACTTTATATAAGAAGTGATCCCAAGAAGCAAGAATGAGAAAGCAGGCAGAGTGACACAGGTAGGAGAAACAATGAATATAGAGCAGGCAAGGGCAGTCTTTCTCCAGGACCTTCTGAGGTCACTTCCAGGACTGCCCACTAGGGGCGGGAGCCTTTATTTGTCCACCAGCTCCTGTCCCTCTTCAGTAGAGGGTTGCCTCCAGGGATGTTGGCATAGGTGCAGTGGCTGCATCTACCCATGCCTGCCAGGCTCCAGTGTGTCAGAAAAGCTCCAGGGAAGAAGGAGAAAGGATCACCTCAGTGCCCTGGAGAGAGTGAAGCCTGAACTTGCACAAAACTGTGCACTGAAGTGTGGCTCAGTAAGAGGGGGCCCAAGGAGTTTAACTTTGGGCACCAGACATGATTGTTACACCACCCAGTTCTATATGTTTTTAGAGGGCCCAAGAGCAGACATACTGGGCTCCACCATTACATGTCAGGCATCAGTCACCAAGCCTGTTTAGTTTTTGGTGGTTCTTGACAGAGGCACTCTTAGTCCTTCATTCATTCATTTGCTCATTCATTCATTCCCTAATTCTTTCCTTACCTTTTGAATGTCTGCTAACTACCTGGCATCGTTCTAGGTACTAAGGCTATAGCAGTGAGCAAAACAGACAAAGCCCTCCCTGTCATCATGGAGGAAAACAAAGAAAGAAACAAATAAAATATATAGTTTGTCATATAGCCATAAGTACCAGAGAGAAAAATAAAGCAGAGAGGGGCTCAGGGGTTGCGAAAAAAGTGCACCAGGAAGATGAACAGAGGAGACACAGTGTTTCATCAAGCTTGAATCTATTTAACTTGGCGAATTACCCCCATCTGGCTGCCTCTCAGAAAACCAATAAACAAGTTTATAAAAAAGTATAACTCTTTCTGTGTTGTCTCATTTAAAGATATTGGCTTGTATCCAGGCAGATTCTTCTCGCAGGAATTGGCAGCATCTTCAGTGTGAATCTGGGCAGGTTCTCCAGAGACAAGAGGTCTGACACGCCCCTGCATCCTCATCCACCTGAGCATTGTTGGCATTTTTTCAAATTAAGGATTCCAGCATCTTGTACAGTATTCTGGTGTCAAAGGTCACTCTGTAGAAAATAAGCATCTCACATATTAAGCAATTACCGGTAAACATTGAGCTTTTTTTTCATTTTTTGCTGAAGCTGATCCTGAAAGTCACAATTTTATTGCGGCTTTAGTTATGATCAAAACTAGCAAAACAATAATGATAGCAAACCATAGACTGTACGATTTTTTTAAATAAGATTCCAATGGAAAGTAATTGCTAAAAAATTTAAACACGGATTATATCATGAAGACTTTTCAAAGAAGTTGGAGTATCAGAAGGATTTTTAAAGACTACATAAATTTTATTAGAGAAGATTGGCAAGGCATATTCTGTTATGTCAGGCAGTGACTTGGGCCTGGTATGGATGGAGAACAGGGAGCATGGTCTCCTAAATGGAATGGTTTTCCCTGGGGAAATCACATACATTGAGTAGGGTTGTGTTGTGTTAGGTCTTGAGAAAGCACCCAATGACAATTCACCAAACAGCATTTGAGCACTTGATATGCACCTAATAGTGTGCTGGGACATGGAGGAAATGTACACAGACAAGGAGTAGTGGCTGAGATGGCAGGTGTGGAAGTGGGAGAGAGCAGGAACTCAGCTTGGGAAACCCTACTGTAAAACTGGGATGAGGATGAAGCTCAAAGTGTGGCAGAGAAAATAGAAAAATAGAATATTAGTCATTTGATAGGGCGTAGGGAAAATCAATTAAATTTGATAATTGATGGTTTGTATGAGGATTGAAAGAGGGAGACAAGTTCACCACTATTCAAAGTATTTGGGGGTTGGAGTCTTTTACATCTTTGATATTTGTGTATTTTTTAAATATATTCATATTGATTTCAGAAAGGAAGGGAGAGGGAGAGATAGAAACATCAATGATGATAGAGAATCATTGATCAGCTCCCTCCTTCACAACTACCCCTGGGAATCAAACCCATAACCCAGAACAAAAAAGTGAAAAACTTGAAAATAGGCTATGCATTATAAAGGTGAATGGCTTTGTTTCAGAATTAAATCACTTCTGGAATTACTCAGAATATGAACACAGGCCCAGAACAGGTGACTCAGTTGGTTGGAGCACCATTCCAGACACCAAAGGATCTCAGGTTTGATTCCAGGTGAGGACACATACCTAGGTGTCTGGCTCGACCCCTAGTAGAGGTGTGTACAGGAGGCAACCATTCTATGCTTCTCTCTTACATTAAGGTCTCTTTCTTTCTTTTTTTTTTTCTCTTCCTTTCTTTCTCTATCTCTAAAATCAAAAAATATACTCTCAGATGAGGATTAAAAAAAAAAAAAAGGAACACACTTTCCTTTGAAGTTATGTTTTCTACAGAGAGTGTTAACACTTGTGTTAAACACTAAGATAATACCTAAAATAAATTATGAAATATTCTCACAACCACCAAGGAAAGTTAATAGTTATCTCCATTTCATAGATGAGGACACTTGAGATTTAGGAAGGTAACTCTATCACATCATTCAGTTAGACAGACAAGGAGGGGTGAGATTCTATTCAAAGTCAATCTAACTCAATGTCTGCATTCTCTTAGTACGCCACTATCACATAGCCTACAATTATTTATTTTTATTTTCTAATTATAAAAGTAATGCAGTTTTGCTAGCAATTATTAACTCAATATTTTTTTTATATGAAATAGTAATACATGTCACTAGTAAATATATTCAAATATTGCCCAGTGGTGTGGCTCGGTGATTGAGCAATAACCTATGAACCAGAAGGTCATTGTTCAATTCTGGATGAGAGCCCATGCCTGAGTTATGGATTTGATCCCCAGGGGTGATTGTGTAGGAGACAGCTGATCACTAATTCTCTCATTGTTGATGTTTCTATCTCTCCCTCTCTCTTCCTCTCTGAAATCAATAAAAATATATTTAAAAAATATACACAAATAACAAAGATGTAAAATGTAAAAGACTTCAATAACTTCACTTCCCAAATACTTCAAATAATATTTGCATTTATTATTATAGGTTGCATTCTATGCTTTGTCTAGTTTTTAAATAAGTCTTATCACCAAACTGCTCTATTAGGTATCTTATTTGTGGATATAAAGGCTGTCCATTTAGGTCTATGAGAAGAGGATAATTTACCACATTTGTGGCACAACCTTAGGTGAAATGACTTCAGTTCTGTATGACAGAAAGAAATCTTCCCATACTTTTTGATTCCTTGAATAATTTAACTCCTACATTTAACCTAATTCTTTCCATTTCTATATGTCCAACATTCAGTCAGGTAAAAAACAAACAAACAAAAAACAGACCTTTAAGTTCTGGTCTTGCCTACTCTGAATGTATAGGCAATTTTTTTCTCTATATCTGACAAATCTAAATTTGTTTGGACCTTCATAATCAACTTTTTAATTAATAAATATATAGGAGTCTATATTCTTAGACATTTAATTTTAAAGACACTGATCAGATTAAATATACCAGGTACAATGAATGTATCAACATGATAAAAGGAATGTGGGCAGAGAGAATGCAGGTTATTTTATTAGAAGGGGACACACTATCTTATATAATAAAGATGTAATATTCAAATTAACCCTCACAACCTCACAAGATTGCTGCCTACAACCAGGCTGGCAGGGGGGATAGTGAGGGATGACCACATGACTGAACAAGCAGGCTGCATGAGGTGACCAGGCCGGCAAGAGGGTTGAGTGATCAAGCCAACACACAGAGTCAGTGAGGGGTGATCAGACCAGCAGGGGAAGCAGTTAGGGGCAACCAGGCAGGCAGGCAGGTGAGCAGTTAAGAACCAGCAATCCAGGATTGTGAGGGAGATGTCCAACTGCCAGTTTAGGACCAATCTTGGAGATTGGAGAGGGTGCAAGCTGGGCTAAGGGCCCCACCCCCATGCACAAATTTTGTGCACCAGGCCTCTAGTGATAAAATAATAGAGAAAAACATGAATTGGTTGAAGAAGTTACCATGTTTCATTCCACCTCTATTTTATGCCACAGCAATGAGTTCTAGAAATGCAATGACAAACACAACAGACAATCTCATGAAGGTGAAGCCTAATTCCCATGGGGAAACACATGAATAAGTGGCCAAGCTAATAGTTACAGATTGTGATAACTAATGAAGGAAATGGGCAGCTGAAGAAATAGGGGAACCCTTCAGAAAAAAGTAACCAGAAATAATTCTTGAGCTGAGATCTGAAGGATAACATGCCTGTTCTCCTGGGTATCACCTATGCACTTGTCCAGCCCCCACCTTGGTTGAACCTACTAGACTCTCCATGCTTACAACCATGCAACTGACATTTGCTAGATAAAATCGTATCTTCGCAGTGCTTGGTCAAATTTTAAATTCTTAAATACAAATGTCAAATAAGCATTTAAGGCTTCCTGGAATTCCTACTGAGCCCCCGAAAAGTGATCCCAATCACTTGCCAATGCCTCCTCTTTACAACCCAACCAAAGGCCTCTGACAGAGAAGTTAAGATGGCACAATGGGAGAAGGGAGCACCCAGAATGCAAAGCAGAGGACAGAATGGAGATTGGCATTGGGGATGCAAACAGAGTATAAAGAAAATTTCATTTTCCTAGATGCTCATTTCATGCCTTCCCCTCTCACCTCAAAATGCTATATCCCTAGTATAGTCACTTTGGAAATCCATTCAGCAGTTTCCTATAAATATAAACACAAGTTTATCACATGATCTACTGGTTCTTTCCCAAATATTTACCTCAGAAAGTTGAAAATTTATGTCTACATTAATCCTGTAGATAGATATTTGAAGTGACTTTCTTCAGAATTTCCCCAAACTGGAAATAATCCAAATCCTTGCAATGTAATTCCCTTTAGTCATAAAAAGGAATGAGCTACTGATACATGTAAAACACAGATAAATTTCAATGCATTATGTTAAATGAAAGAAGCCAGACTCAAAGGCTAGAGACTATTTGATTCCATTTTTATGGCATTCTGGAAAAGGCAGAACTATAAGGATAGAAACTAGATCACTAGTTGTCTGGGGTGTGGAGAAGAGTTGTCTATAAAGGACACATGAAAATTCTGCAGCGTGTCAGAACTGGTCTATATATTGATTGTCCTGGTGACTATATATATGCTTGTCAAAACTCATAGAACGCTCCCTGGCTGGTTTGGTTCAGTAATTAGAGCATCAGCCAGGGACTGATGGGAAATAGGTTTGATTCCCATCAAGGGCACATACCTAGGTTGCAGGCTGGACCCCTAGCCTTGATCGGGTGCATGCAGGACATAACCAATCAATGTGTCTCTCGCCCATCGATGTGTTTTTCTCTGTGTCTTGCCCCATCCCTTCTACTCTCTCAAAGAAATCAATGGAAAAAATATCCTCAGGTGGGGATTACAAAAACAAACAAACAAAACTCATAAAACTCTATACCAATGGTTCTCAACCTTCCTAAGGCCATGACCTTGCATACAGTTCCTCACTTGGTGGTGACCCCCAACCATGAAATTTTGCTTCTGTTTTGCATCGTGATGTAAATATCTGCATTTTCCGATGGTCTTAGGCGACCCCTGTGAAAGGGCCGTTCGACCCCCAAAGGGGTCGCGAGCCACAGGTTGAGAACTGCTGTTCTATACTAAAAGGAGTGAATCTTAATCATATATAAATCTCAATAAACTTGACTTCACAATAAAAAAATCTGCATACCATTTCACCTGCTCTCATATGACTTTTAACTTGTATACCCATGACAAATAGAATACATCTTTGAGCAAATTATATTTCACCACCACGTTCCATAAAACCATCTGTAGCTCTAAATTTATCTCTGTCTTTCCTCCTCCTGTTCAAGAGAAAGAAGGAACTTCCTATTGCTATGAAAGGCACATGTTTCCTCAGGTGCTCAGAATTCTTTCCATCCTGGCTCCTCATTAGCCCTTGCCTTCCTCCACAGCTCAGTCTCTCCATTCTACCAGGTCATTTACTTTAGCATGCAAACAACACTCTCCTTTGATGCCACAACCTCCTCAGATTTCTTTCCACCCTTCTTCTCCTTCACCACAAAATATCTTAAGTGGTTGTCTATGCAAGCTTTCTTCACTTCCTTACTCCTTAAAACAAATCTGAAAAACTTCAAATGTAAAAGAAATGATAAATAATAATATAATAAATTCCATATTTTCAATATCCAGATTTAACAGATGTTAACACTTAGCTATATTTGCTCAAGATCAGTATTTTTTAAAAGAAATAAAACATTACCTATATAATTGAATCCCCCTTTGGACTCCTTCCAATCCTATTATATGTCACTCCCCAGAGGTACCTCTATTCTGATATTGATACATATTATTCCCTTTATGGTTTTATATTTTACTGCACATACATGTGTCCAGAAATGATATAAAGTATAGGATTGCACAGTGTGTAATTAAACTTTATACAGCTGTTATCTTATTGTACACATCTTTGTCCCCTGCATTTCGAGTTGCATTCTAGCATCCCATTTCTTCCTAAGTTTTATTTTTTCTTGTTGAAATAGGATCTTTCATAATTTTTTTCAAAAAGAATCTGTGGGTATCAACCTTATCATTTCTTACATGTAAGAAAAATTCTGTGTTGTCTACACATCTAAATCATAGGGTGTGTTTTTTCTGGATACATAATTGCACTTTTAAATTTTCCTCAGATGATTGAATGCATTGCCTAACTATCTTCTTGTAGACAATGACATATTCTCTCTCTCCTCCTCTCATTCCCTCTCTCTCTCTCTCTCTTTCTTTCTCTCTCTCTCTCTCTCATGTTATGTGTATTTATGTATCTTATAAGGTTAAGAGGTTTTTTTTTTTCTTTGTCCTTGGCATTCTGAAATTACACATGTACAGGTTACAGTCCTGTTACATGTACCGTATTTTCCGGCATATAAGAAGACTTTGTAACACAGGAAAATCTCAAAAGTCGGGGGATCGTCTTATATGCCGGGTGTTGTCTTATAGGACGAGTATATCCCAAACTCTATATTTTAACTAGAAAAGTTGGAGATTGTCTTATACACCCAGTCTTATACACTGGAAAATACGGTAATCCTATTCTACAAATTTGAAGACATGCCTTTCTTTAATTTGATAAAATTATACCTTATTGCTGCTTAAGAATTCCCCTGCATTTTCACTGTACCTTTCTTCTGAGACTCCTATTAGATTGGCATTGACTCTTCTGGATCTATCCTTTTTACCTTTTTATTAGATATTTTATCTTATTGGACTTGTGTTCTATGTGAATTTATTGATTCTATTGTTCATTTTCACTAATTTTGCTTTCTAGCCCATCTATTTTATTTAGGGTTTTTTGTTTTGTGTTTTAATTTTGACAATTAAGCTTTCAATTCCAAGATCTTCTCTGAACAGAATATCCCTTTGAATTTCTCTGAGGACCCTTGTCCCCTTCAACTTCTATGAACTCTGTTTCCCCAGTAGTTGCATAGGTAGCTCTTTTCAGGGCATCAGCTTTGACGCCTGAGTCCCTTCATACAACCATGTGGGAATGCCTAATTTCAGTCCTCTTTATGAAGGGGCTTGATAAAGACTTCTGTCCAGTGGGCACTACCAGGAACCATTCTCCCACATGGGAGAGTTCTGTTTGATCTGGGTGTTATCACCATCTAGGCACTGGTTCATTCTATCCTAGGGGCCAACTTCTTTACTCACTGCCTGGATTTTCACTCACTGTGTGTAGGAGGATACAGGATGCTGCACCTGGCTGTTCCATTCTACCCTGAGACCCCTCTTGCTTCTGATGTCTGCACTCCAGATTTCACATACAACCGATCCACCATATTTTGAGAAGTGGCCTTCTTACACAAACCAAACTCATCTGCTTTATCCATCTTTGAGGGATTTCATATGGATTATGCTAAAAGAGGCATTGCTTTTAGCTTTGCTTTCTATACTATTAGGACTTTGCCCAACTATCTTCTTGTAGACAATGACATATTCTCTCTCTCCTCCTCTCATTCCCTCTCTCTCTCTCTCTCTCTCTCTCTCTCTCTCTCTCTCTCTCTCATGTTATGTGTATTTTTATAATCTCTAGGGATTAGAACAAGCGGGAAAAGATTGAAACGTGTTCATTCTGTTATCCTGAATCATAATTCTGCACATTAATTTTATGTGACCCCTTAACAAATTGTCCTATTAGAGTGAAAATATTTTTCTACTGAACTATTTTAGCATTTTCTAGTGATGAATGTGCATTTGTTTCTATATGTGTATTGTATTTCTTAGTTTTTACATTTCTTGGCTAGCACTTTCAGAACTATTTTAAATAAGGTAGTGAGAGTAGGTGGCCTGTTCAATCTCCTCTTTCTAGCAACTCTGTCCCCCTTCCCACCATCCATAAGAAAATAGGGAGGTTCTCAGAGCCACCGGGTTCCCTACAAGGTTCTGTGACTCTGGACACAGCTGGTTAGACGTGGCAGAGGTACTTGATAAAGGCTGCCTGAAGACCAATGTCAAGGGACTGTAAGATAGTGAATTATGAAGGATGTCATCCAGCTGAAGAATGGAGAGGCAGGAAGACGTCATGTGATGGCCATGAGAGGAGGGATTGTGCCACAATTGAAAGGCTTCAAAATCCAGAGTTCTGTATGCTAGATGCTAGAGGCCTAGGGAGAGTGCCTTCCTCCACCTTCTCTTCCTTCTCCTTCATCTCCTCCTGCTTTTCCTCCTCATGACTATTCGTGTGAATGCTTCACACTGCTCCAAGTAATTGACAAGCACTAACTTACTTAGTGAGGAAGATGAATTGAGGAGGGAACATTAAAGCCAAATTAAAGATGTTTGTTCTCATCCCAAAAAAACAAAGGAAATAATTAAAATTTATTTTAAAGTAACATGATGAGATTAAAGGAAAGTTCTGACCCTACTTCAGACAATGGGAAGAAACCAGGTGAGATTAGAAGCAGGCAGACTGATTATGAGGCTATTTCAGGGGCAGATATCCTTTTCTTTTTCCTGGTTTTCATGGGAAAAGCTTAGTGTTGCAATATTAAGTGAGATGCTGTTTGTCCATTTCATATACTTCCGTGAGTGAGGAAACATGTTATCAGATTACTCTCAGTTCTTTGTTTTTATTTTGTCAGGAATATAAGTGAATTATATAAAATATATTTTGAAATGTATTGAAACAACTACTTTTCTTTGGTTATTAACATGTTAAAATATATTTCTTATGAATATAGGGAAAAACCTTCTTGGTTATGTAGTATATTATATTTCTGATATGAATGAATTTTTACATTATATACTATTTACATTTTTAAAAAATGATATACAGTTTTCTCTGAAAATATCCTCTCTCTCCAGTTTCACATTTAAAGATATTCTAACTTTGAAGACAGATTACGGAGCTTTCCTCCTGCGTAGAGTGATTTCAAGAGCAAAAGTTATGTTGAGTCCTAGAAAGAATCCATTCATGAAACTGCCTCAGCCTAGACACTTTTTTGGAAATAGTTCTTTGACAACTTTGCTAAATTTTCTCTTCATTATTTATTTTATTTTTCTTTGGTAAGGTTTATATTCTTTGTAAACTGCCCATTTAAACCATATGATTAACATAGACTGGAATGCAAATTTATCTTATTTCTTAATCTCATCTATGTGTGTAAATGTTATTTTTAATTTGCATTTATTTTCACACCTTGATTAATCTTTAAGGGGATGTGTCCATTTAATTAGTGTTTTCAAAGAAACCAGTTAATAGAAGTATTTATCAACTATGGAGACTTTTGTGCCTTAAATGTAGTAATTTCTGCTTATCTTTCTCAAATTTCCTTACTGATTTCATTTTCTACAATCTTGAGTTGAATATTTATTTACACACATGTTTGTGCTTAATTAATTCATTTAAATTTGTGCATTTTCCTGTGATTACAGCCTTGCCTACATCATTTTTTTAAATTTATTGATTTGAAAGAGAGAAACATCGATTTATTGTTCCACTTATTTATGCATTCATTCCTTGATTCTTGTGTGTGCTTTAACCCTAGACTGAACCCATAACTTTGGCATATTGCAACAATGCTCTAACAAACTGAGCTAATAGCCTTTTAAAACCCAAAGGTGCTTAATGTTTGATTATTTTAAATGTGGTGAAGAATATCTTTTATTACTCTGACTTATTTCTAGATTTTTAATCTCCACTCTTTTTTGTTATTGTTGTTAATCCTCATTAGAGGATATTTTTTCATTGATCCTTTAGAGAGAGTGAAAGAGAGAGAGAAAGACAGACAGAAACATCTATGTGAGAGAAATACATTGATTGGTTTCCTCTGGCTTGCACCCTGACCAGGATTCAGGCCAGGGAGGAGCCTGCAACCAAAGTGCGTGCCCCTGACCTGAATCAAACCTGGGACCGTTTAGTCCACAGGCTGACATTTTATCCATTGAGCCAAACCAGCTAAAGCTAATCCATACACTTTTGATACAGACTTAAAATGCCAGGTATTATAAGGTCCTCAGCTCCTCTGTCTTGAGAGTAAAGCAGAATATGCCCTGCTTATCTTCTTTCCTTGAACTTCATTGCAGTACACAGATAACATCTTGATGTCCTCTTCACAAGAGAATGGTTAAGAATTATACATAGTGCCTTCATCTCCCAGCTCAAAAGTAAGGCATCCCCTGTAGACTAACATTCAGTGTTACCTTTTTTCCTCAGTGTTCTTAAAGTGTGCTTAAGCTTGTGATTAAACAGGTACTTCTCTTTAGATTTCAGTACTCAATATTCTAAGAATGAAATGATATCAGAGAAGTAATAGCTATAGTGCAAGATGTTGAAAAGGTGTGTAATAGCCGAGACTGGTTTGGCTCAGTGGATAGAGCATCGGCCTGCGGACTGAAAGGTCCCAGGTTCGATTCTGGTCAAGGGCATGTACCTTGGTTGTGGGCACAACTCCAGCAGGGGGCGTGCAGGAGGCGGCTGATCAATGTCTCTCTCTCATCGATGTTTCTGACTTTGTATCCCTCTCCCTTCCTCTCTGTAAAAAAATCAATAAAATATATTAAAAGAAAAGGTGTATAATAAAAATCAGATGGATTTCTTGGAAGGGAAATCAGCTTATAGTTCAAACATGGGACCTGGGTGGAGACAAAGAACCAGAAGAAGAAATTAAAACACATGAGAGTCATGGGTAATGGTTAGAACAGCTTCAGAAAATGAGATTGAAGGATTAAGCAAGCATGAGAGTCCAGCAAGATAGAATGACCAGAGGAACATTTTCTCTTTGTGGTAGGCTGAAGCTATTAAAAGAACTGAAATTTTGTGATGTATTCAATTAAATTCTTGTTTCTGCTGTTCTCTCATATTTGTATTATCACTTGATAGATTTTAGTCTTTGTTATGTATTCCTTGCTGTTGGATGAATTGGAATCTATATAAGTTGTAAGTTAAATTTCATAAAGGAGCAAGAAAAGAGTCATCAGCCATTGGTATAGGCATCCATGTCCCTGAGCCAGAAAATTATTTTCCTTGGATGGACTCTGCCAATTTGACATCTTTTACCTCATACCTTAGTGGTAACTTTATTCAAGATGGCCTCCATCATCCATCTTGTCCTTGTACATGCATGCTGCTTCTTCTATCAAGAGGTGATTCTAATTCCTCTGTCCTTGGATCTTGGCCTTAGTGATTTCCTTTAAAAATAGAATGCAGCCGAAACCGGTTTGGCTCAGTGAATAGAGTGTCAGCCTGCAGACTGGAAAGTCCCGGGTTCAATTCCAGTCAAAGGCAAGTACCTTGGTTTCGGGCACATCCCCAGTAGGGGGTGTGCAGGAGGCAGCTGATCGATGTTTCTCTCTCATCGATGTTTCTAGCTCTATCCCTCTCTCTTCCTCTCTGTAAAAAAATCAGTAAAATATATAAAAAAAAAATAGAATGCAGCAGAAGTGACAAGCATTTCTATGACTTCTCAGGCTAAGTAATAAGCAGCCTTGCAGTTTACTCTTTTGTCTCTTAGATAGATAACTCATAGTACCCATCCACCATGCTGTAAAAAGCCAGTGCCATGTAGAAAAGCCATGTGCAGGTGTGCTTGCCAGCAATGTCAGCTGAGTGTCCAGATGGCATCAACCAACAGCCTCTGAGTGAGCCTTCTTGGCTATTCATTATAATAGGACTTTCAGCCTCATATGGTATCTGATAACTGTGTAAGAGTTCCCAAATGAAAAACCAGCTAAGCCTACTCAACCCACAGAATTATGACAAATAATAATAAATAGTATACATCACAAAGCTTTGGATATTTTTTATATAGAGAAGTAGAGAATGAGAATAATCTATGTTTCAATGACCCCAAAACACCCTTTTAAGGGATACATGCATTCTTTACTTTTTAGACATGTAATTCCTTCTTTCAGATTAAAGTCAAACCATTTTGACTAGGAGCAAGCCTACCTTGCTTATTTATGATTTGATACATTATTAGGCTATTTTTTGGTCAATGAGTAGTATAATATTCAGGTTCTTCTTGAAAATTAAGACAGCTCATTTTTCCACCATTACTTACCTAATGGTAATTGTGAGGAATCTTCAAACTCTGATTTTAATCAACCATTGAGTTCACTGTTTAACGTTCAACTCAACAGGTATTTGTCAACTACCTTCTATTTTTTGTGGTAGAGACTAGAAGGGTTATAAAATAAATGGGCCCCTGCCAATTAAAATGTGCAAAATATCTCAATAGACATTTCATCAAAGGTAATATACAAATAATGAACAAACACATAAAAGATAATTAACATCATTATTCTTCAGAGAAATGCAAATCAAAACCATAAAGAATAGAAAAAGCTAAAGGAGTTCATCAACTCCAAACCAGTATTATATGAAATGCTGAAAGGTACTCTTTTAGAAGAGAAAGAAGAAAAAGGTAAAAGCCAAAAAATTATGAACAACAAATACATATCTATATCAACAAGTGAATCTAAACATTAAGTGAATTAAAAATTTGATCAACAGAATAAACTGGTGAATATAATAGAATCAGGAGCACAGAAAGGGAGTGGACTGATAATTCTCAGGGGGGAAGGGATGAGGGGTGTACAAGGAGAGACTGGACAAAAATCATACACCTATGATGAGATCAATGGGAGGGAGCTAAGGGCAGAGGGAGGGGTGGGAGCTGGGTGGAGGGGTGCTATGGAGGGGAAAAAAGAGAAACAAATGTAATAATCTGAATAATAAAGATTTAATTAAAAAAAGAATACCATTTCACTTTAACTGGGATGACTATAATTAAAAAGTTAGATGATAATAAGTATAAGTGAGGGGTCAAAGAATTTAAAACCATTCTACTTTGATGGTAGGAATGTAAAATTGTGCAGATATTTTGGGAAATAGATTGGCAGATTTTCAAATAGTTAAATAGAGTTAGCATGAGACCCAATAGTTCTACTCTTAGGGATATACACAAAATAATTGAAAACATAAATATTTGTATATGAAGGTTTATAGAAACATTATTCACAACAGGCAAAGCTGAAACATAAGAAGCATTTGTCCGTCAAATGATAAATGGATAAACAAAATGTGGTATATCTATACAATGTAATATAATTCAACTACAAAAGAGAATGAAATCCTGACACATACTACAATAAGGATGAATCTTGAAAATGTTGCAGTAAATACAACAAAACAATCAAAAGACCACATATTATGTGATTTTATTTATATGAAATATGCATAATAGACACATCTATAGAGACATAGTAATGGTTGGTCAGCTCTGTGAATATACCAAAGCTCATTGAATTAGTATACTGTAGATAAATGAATCATGTAACATATGAGGTAAGCCTCAATAAAGCTGTAACCAAAAATTATGTTGAATATTTCAATATATGGAGGTGAAGAACAGAAGGAGAAAGTGGAACACAGTGAATCTGGGCTGAGAACAGCATAAGTAATGGTGCAGAGGTGGGGCATGATCAAAGCATAAGGTATTTGTAGGTGATATGATTGGAAATTAACCTCAGGTAAAGCAATATGGTGGAGAGCTATGGGGCCCAACAGTCATGAGAGGTTGCACCTACAATTGGTCTAGGGACATAGGGTGGTGATCTGAACAACTGTAATGACAATGGAAAGGAAAGGACACACTCAAGAAGTACTGTTGTAGTTGAATTATTAGGACATTAATTTTATCTGCTGAAAGGGGGCTTAAATTATTGGGACTCATCTAATTATTTCTGACTATACAGTTTTGAGTCTGAAAGCAGAAAAAAATAATGTTTAACTTATAGAAATCAAAAGTTAGGAAAAAGAGCTGATTTTGAGGGCAGGATGGTAAATTAGGTTTGGAGATACAGACCAAAGTTGGACAAAGTTCCAAGAGATGGACAAAGGCAGCACCCTGGAGAACACATTCATTTCCTATCTGTGTAATGGACCTAATGGCACTTACCTAATTCTAGTAATGTTTTAGTTTTATTGCTGTTATTTGAGTTTCTGGGTGGTTTGGAAGTAAATGGGGAATGGGATAAACCGACATTTATTGAGTGTTTACTATTCATCAGACATTCTGTTAAGGTTTTTCTTGATATATATTGTCTTATTGTTTCACAACAACCCCATGGAGTACATTCTACTTTTATTAACCTCAGAATTTGAAATGAAATTAGTTTGGTTAATGATTAAGTCTGCTTCCCTTTGTTATAAAGTATAAATGAGCAACATGTCTGAGAGCCTAAACCAGGGTCTGGCACTCATAGGTGCTCAACAAATATCAATTTTCTTTCCCAGATATGCCCTCCATGGCTGCTGACCTTGTCTCAAAGAAGGATTTGAATTTCCTAACCAGTTTCTCTCCTTCCTCCTCCAAACATCTTTGGCAAAATGGAGTTGTTACCTTAAAGATGCTTTTTTTTTCTGCCTGGTAATCTCCATATCTCTAATGACTCTACTCCTTATACATCTTCGTCTCCCCCTGCTTCCCTCCCTTCCACCCCACTGATATCCCTTTAGGCCTTTGCTGAACTAGTGGGGTTAAATAATGACAAATGTGCATTGCATTTGAGGCTACAGTTAAGTGCTCATTGGGAATTTGGTGGAGGCCCACACACCCATCTCATTTATAGCTTACGTCACTGGAATCAATTGGGACTGCTAGAAACAGAAAGATTATGATCCCCCACCATCCTCTCCAACTAATCTCAAACACAAGAGAAGAAAACTGTAGAAGGCTCATCTCTGTAAACTTTTACAACAGTAAATTGTAGCTCATCAGAACCAATTCTTCAAGCCATTTGCTGTAATCTAAACCAGAGTTTCTCATCTCACTTTTATGATCCCTTGATGGGGCTCTGTGAAGAGGTCCAGCAGTGTGTCCATATGTTATCGTTCTAATGAAAACAATCAGAGCCCAGGGCATATTAATCACCTGGCCTTAACATCCATTCAAGAAAAATCTTATTAACCAAAAGACATATGTTTTGTTCCTGAATTCCAGAGATAAAAACCCAAAGGAGATAAGAGAAGTGAACTAAAATTTCAGTTGCATTAGAATTTTGAAAATGAATTTTATCTCATCAGTAGCTTCTTTAGTTCAGTCCTTATAAGGAGCTGAAAATAAAACATTCAGCCCTAGACTTGGTTATTTTTATTCTATTGAATTTGTAATTCTCAAAATTTAACATATGTTTTGGAATTCCAGGAGAAGCAGAGTGACTTGAATAAACTTTGTAACTGAAAATCACAAGGTCCCAGCAGTGGTGGTCAATGACTACATTTGAATGGGTGCTATAAGGAAACCACTATGGCATAGCCCCGTTTAAACTTTTAGTTGTATTTAGTTTAAAGGTGTCCAAAAATGAGAAACTCCATATAAACCATTTAAGGAACATAGTTAGGTTGGAAGACTGGTAGGTGAGTTAAGGAATAATTGTAAGCAATTGTGCAATGCCAATCACCAAAGGCAGGGAATTGGAAGCAGGGTACGTGAATTTCATGGCAGGGACCCCTTCTTCTTACAGACAAATTGTCAGAACAAAGGTATGTGCACCATGCACTTCTATGACCTCTAGTTGTTCTCCAACTAAAATAAAGAGACATTCATGTAAAGGAAAGTTACATGAAAATAGTTTTAGTGTCCTAGCCAGTTTGGATCACTTGATAGACTGTCAGCCCTCAGACTGAAGGGTCTTGGGTGCAGTTCCAGACAAGGGCACATACCATGGTTGCAGATTTCCTGGCCCTGATCAGAGTGAATGCAGGAGGCAGCCAAGGGATGTGTCCCTCTCACATAGATATTTCTCTGTCTCTCCCTTCCACTCTCTCTAAAAATCAATAGAAAAAGATCCTCAGGTGAGGATTAACCTAAATACATACATAAACAAACAAACAGACAAACAAATAAATAAATAATTTTAGTATCCATAAATTATTTTACTTAATGAGGAATATGTTGTATTTGAAACAGTGTTTCTCAAAGTGAGTCCCACTGAGCCCTAAGAGAATGGGATGATGGAAAAATGTTGGGGATAATCCACAGTCAAAAATGTTTGAAAAGCTATTTCCTTTTTTTCACTCTCCCTTGGTTTTCCTCTCACAGTCACATAGCAGGGACTCTGAGAAATCTTTCAGTAGAGAAAATTCCTGTTTGTTTGTTTGTTTGTTTAAGTTACATTCTCCCCAACTCATTTGACAGAAAATTGTTGTCCTTACAATATCTATTAAGATTTTATGGTGGTCTCTAAGCAAAGATTTGAAGACAACAGGACAGTGAGCCATGCAGACTAGTGAGTGTTCCACGGTGCACACTGAGGGGAACATCTGCCTGCTGGGCGAGCCGTGCCCAAGAAAGCCTGAGACATTGGTCCATGCACCCATAGCTGGGCACACGCTTCATCCTGTGGCAATGATTTCATTTTCAGGACGAGTGTCTTAGAGCATCACCATAATGTAGGAACTTAATGCATATGTGTTTGATGGAAGAAATTCAAATTAAGAAAGCTATTTAAATAACATGATTACTAACTGACTCCAGGCAGCCTGCATCATTCTTTTTTTTTAAGTGAATTGTTTTTTAATATGACTTATTTACACGAGATTTTAAAGTAGACTATTGCCTTCTAAGTAGACTTTCTCAAGTTAATTTAACAACATTATTGGGAAACATTTACATATGAACAAATACTATTGGTTCTATCTTCAAATCTAAGCTTACAGAGAGAAGAAAAGATAAAATGTTTAAATCAAAAGATAATCTAGTTCTACTGACAAGTTCATGACCAAATGGGCTTTCCCCTCCTATTGGCTCTGTCATTCAAAATACCTACTCAGATTTCATTAAAACTGTACTTAAAGAAATTAAATTCAGATTTATTAGGTAAAATTATAAAGTATTAATCCATTCTTACTATCACAATTATAAAAAGTATTAGGTAAGATCTTATATATATGTACTATTGTATCCTTTACAATGCACGTCTAATTATATTTCATTTCTTCCTCTTCAATCTTACTGCATCATTCTTTGGAACACATAAATTGCATGTGATAGATGACTTGGCTATCACTGGGAAGAAAGAGCTTTATCCCCAATCTCTGTTGGTTTCCCCAACAGGCTGGAGTCCTGGAACTCTTACCAGGAGTTAAAGAATGATCAAGGCCTGACTTGGTCTTGCTCAGCCTTGGGCATTCTCCTGCATTTGGACAAACATTGTATCTGCTTGAACTCTCCAGACCCATCATGGCAAAGAGTATGTGCTTGGTCATCAGACAAACCCAAGCCTAAGTGAAGCTTTTTCCATTTCCAATCTTGTGAGCTTGGGCAAGGTGTGTAAGTGTTCTGAGCCTCACTTTTCTCATGTGTAAAATGGGGATAAAGCTAGAATTTACTTCATAGAGTCATGAGGAATCGGAGACCATGCAAATATGAAGCTAATAACACTGCCTGGAAGATAAAGGCTTAAATGATTCCAGGGAATGACCCTAGTGAGGACTGTGACTCTTACTTTGGGTTGGGATGTCATAAAATCAGAAGTAAGAGAGGATCCTGATACCTACATGGGATGTGAACTAAGGAAAGGTTTTATTTAGTTTCTATCACATCGTATACAGCATTACAGAAGTTGCCACCCCTTGCATAAACTACAAGAGACAGAGAGGGCCAAAGAAGAGAGGAGCCAGGGGAATGTGGGTCAAGTGACTCTCCTTCAGGGTCTCCAGAACCAGCCACCAGGACTGGGCAGAGGCTTTTGCATGGAAATCAGAATGTGCTCCAGGTGCAGACCTGCGCCCAGTCACGCAGACTTGATTGGGTTGGCTCTGAGGAAACAAGCATAAAGAATCCCTCAGGGTACATAGAACGGAGGGCACAAGGTTAGAGAGCAAAACAATGTGGACTACCTAAGTCCTGCCCTTACTCACTGCCTTCCCTGTGGATCTGCACAGAAAGTGAAACAGGCCCCATGTGGAGTTGAGGGATGCTGGCTGGCCCCAGAAGAGACCCAGCTGGGTGAGGTCAGTGTGAGATCAGGAGGGAGAAGACCCAGTGCCTGCCTCTCACTGCAGCTCATGGTCACAGCCCAGTGCTCCAAGGGGATAGGGCCACCTCTGCCCTGCAAACTAGAGCAGGAAAGCAGCAGGAGGCAGAGTGCTCAGGGAGCCAGGACGGAGGCCCAGCACTCCTTCCCTCCTGGCTATTTATGGGGCCCGGCCATGCTGCAGAGGGAAGAGTGTCAAAAAGGAGAAAAGGAGGAAATAGGAGTACCTTTCCCAGGATTAGCAAGCTCAGACCTGCTTCGTGGCTACATTAGTCAACAAAAAAACTGCACAAAATCCCTCCATTTGCAGAGCTTCCTGTGTGATGTGTGGGGAGGAGTTGACAGCGTAGTGAATAAGTAAATTCTGATCTATGATAGATGGTGACCGGTGTTATGAAAGCCTTGGGCATGGGAGGGAGGCTGAGATGTGCAGTTCAGTGCTTAGCGGGGAGCAAACAGAGCCCTCCCTGAAAGGCGGCATCTGAGAGCCAGCCATGCAGACAGGGGAGGAACACAGGCCCAGGAAAGGGGAGGTTAGAGGCTTGGTCAGGAGCCCTGGAGCTCACAGGGCATGCCCATCACACAGGATCCTCCTAAGGGGGGACAGGCGAGAACAGAAGTCAGAGGACAAGGTGGACCATGCCCTCAGCCCCAGTGAAATGTCCTGGCCCTGAGGGTACACAGAACCCTGTTTCCAGGGTACAGGGGAGGGAGGGGACACCAGGGGGGCAGGAGAGCCACTTGTCCTATAGGGTAAGCAGTGGGCAGAGATGGGCAGTGCCACAGATGAACTGGGACAATCTTTGACCCTGACCTCAGGAATCAATGGGGCCCACACCGTTTCAGTTCAATGTGCTATCCGAAGCGCAGCAAGAGGTCAGCAAGCAACGTGGTTTTACTTCATGGAGTCTGCAGCCCCAGACAGTAGACCTGGGCTTATGGCCCATCATAATGCTTCCTCTCCCTGAGAGTTAGGCCACCTGCTTAAACCTGGGAACTTTCAAACCCTCCCCTGAAATCTGATTCAGCAGTGCTGGGGTGAGAGCAAGAATCTGGGTTTTCACAAAGCGGCCCTGGAAAGTGGAAGGGGCCCTGGAGCTGTGCCCATGCCCAGCTTGGTTGCAATGTTCCAGGACCATCTCCAGCCTGCCACCCACCGCCACTCCACAGGGTCACTCATGACCCACCCTCCAGCGAAGGTTCTTTGACCTACGAACCGAGGAACTGAATACATTGTGAAGGAGCCAAAAACTGTTTTATATATACATATATATATTAATTCCCATAATATTCAAATGTTGGGTTTTTCTGTGGCTCCTTCTCATTCTTTAATTCACATCTAGACCCTGGCTTCTTGAAGGCCTGTGACATACTCATTCATAAAACCAGAGGTGGACCAAGGCAAATTCTAGCTCTTCAATTCTATAAGGGTGTCCCAAAAATGTATACACACTTTGAATAATTATAAATGCAATGTTTATTCAAATAATTTCCTTTTCAAAACTGAGTTAACAGTTATTAAAATGTGTATACATTTTTAGGGAAACCCTGTATTATTTTATGAGCTCAATGATATTATAACTTAACACCATCTTTAAATTTAGGTAAATAAAATGTCTTCTTACATTTAATTGCCTAATTATACTGACCACTTCAAATGTCTCCCTCTATAGAAGAAGGAAAGCAAAAAAACGGAGGCCATAAGTTTTAGTAGGCATCACTCTTTATCCATGATTAACTTTGTTCCCTGAAGGCCAACAGGAGGAAAACAAGTCTGATTGTGATGACAGAGCATCACTAGAAGCAGTCGCATTGTTCAAGAGCAAGTAGAATACTCTGGACACTTGGATGGGGTACCCTCCTTCCTACGTTTCCATCTACTGTCTCCAGCATAACCTGGCTCTGCTCTCGGCTTTGTCCTTCACACATCTCTGAGCCATGTTGGGGCAATAACTGTCTGTAAACAAACACAGTAGGTCCAGGTAGTTTTACTGGAAACTTCTCACTCTGTTTCTGTTTTCAGAGCAAAAAGACACTTTGTCTACAGTTTACAAAGGATTAATGTCTGTAGTTTCTCTAACTGCGGCTCCCATAGAATCCTGGAAATATTTTCTTGTTGTATTAATGGCAGCTAAATATTTCAAAACATATACAATTACCCTAATAGGAATTGCTTTCAATTTATTTGTGAAGTGAGGATGCCCTGATATTATGTCTCTCCCTTATAATTAGACATCTAGAGAGCAGAACCTGGCTTTTGTTTTCATAACAAATAAAGCTCTGCTCAGTTTCTTCTAACTCTCACAGGAGGACCTCAACAAGCCTATAGCAATCAATACGGACTCACCTTTTTCCACCTATAAATCAGAGATAACAAAATTTGCCATGTCTCTGCTTTAAGCTCAGAATGAGGATAGAGTTGTGGGTCAGGGGATAAATTGCTGTGTAAATACAATACATTGATTTGTGGGCCATTCAGATTTGGGTGGGGAGAGGAAAAGTGTTAATTCAATTTTGCATTGTGTTTTCTTTCTTCCCAGGCTGATTTGGAACACTGGAAATTCTGGCACTTGCTAAGCAAAAATTTAGCTTCTCTGATTACCCACCAAGAACCTAAGGAAAGGCATCCCTGAGCTCAGATGAAGTTTTGTCTGATGATGGAATGCAACAGAGATAGGAGGCCAGGGTATTCCTTCTGCCCCATTCCCACCCCAGCCTCTACCTGCTAGACCACATATCCTGAGCAGAGGCCTCTTCCCATGGCAGTCGCTCCCTGATTCTACTCATGTAGGCCCTGGGCATCCCTCTCCCTTGCTGGTTCCCTAAATTCATTAAATTCTTGCTAAATGTTTGGACCTCCACATCAACACACCTATGGACAACAGAGATAATCCATGAGTTAGATAATAAGAAGTCAGAAGAGCAATCAATAGTATTTCCCCATGTCCAAGCACATCTTCTCTTCTAGTCTGTTGTATCTGTAGTCAAATTGGCTCAGTCCCATGTGGTTTCATTTCCAGTACACCTGTGAACACACATACACATACCTGCACATTTTTAATTAAAAGCTGATTCCCAGCACTAGGATTTTCTGGGACTATGCCCACCTCCTCTGTTTCTCATAACCCCACGAACATCAAAGAGCAAAGGCCCTATTTTCAATCTTTCCAGCTTTACTTAGGCAGTCTTTCTGATGACCCACCCAACTTGCTCCACCCTTTGCCTAGAGAGACCAACCCTGGGAGTTGTAGGACCCAGAGGACCCAGGGGCAGATGGAGTGGATGGTGGCATAGTAGATAAGCACTCCATGGAGCAAGAGCAGCAGCACGCAGCCTCCGGACAAAGGGGATGTGGTGAGGCAGGAACTGCAGACATACTCAGGTGAGATCATGGTCTGAGGACCAGGCTTGATCAGGATTGCCTCTGGAATAGAAGCGAGGAGTCTTGCAGCAACAGGAAGAGTAAAGACAATGTATTATAAAGTGCAATGTCCAGGTACACAGCTACTGGAGGACAAGATGACTCTCACGCTGTGGTCTATAGTGAATTGAATGAAAAGGGCAAAATGAGGAAGGTGCCTACAGAGATCCATCAGAGTCAGGAGACAGATTTTGGACTTAGATAAGCCCTTTTCTTCAGCTGCTAAAATGTTCAGGCCTGGAATCCTGGGATCAAAAAGCTTGCCTACATTCACATGGGTACCATTTCATTTCCTTGGCCATTAGTCCATTTCTTTCAGAGCCAACATTGGTTGCATGTTAAAATCAATGGCAGATTTAAAAATACTGATACCTGGGTCTCACTCCTACCACCAGATTTTAACTTAATTGGTCTAGGAAGTAGCTTTGGGCATCTGGATTGTTAACCAGCCCTCAACCACCCTAACACCCACCACTCTGCCCAGTGATTCCAGAATTTAGCCAGAGTTCAGAATCACTACTTTAGAAATGGTCAACTACACTTACCTGGACTTGGAGGTTGTGATCAGGGTTCCTTAGCTATCTGTGGGCAGGCGAGAATGAGAACATCACCATGACCTTGGAGCTGGACATGGTGGCAAAGGGATCACTGAGACCACAGCAGAGGAAATACAGAGTGATGTTGAAAGGGCTTCTGTCAGATCGTTTTTCTCTGAGCAGTGGTTCTCAAACTTCAGCAGTTCAGCAGCATCCAAGTCATCTGGAGTCTCAAGCTGGTAACACACAGCCTGTGGGGCCCACCATAGGAGCTATGATTCGGTAGTTTGGGTGGGAAGCTATAATTTGCATTTCTTACATATTCCCAGATGCTGCTGCTGGTCCAAGGGCCACACTTTGAGAAGCACTGCTCTAGAAAAGGTTCCCCTCCATCTAGCTTTTGGTCTTATTTTCCCTGATTAAGAGCGGTTCTTTACAGCTGGCAGAGAGCCTTCCCAGGTGATCACACACAGGCAGACAGGGCAGCATGGCATTGTCTGCTCCCACATTTTGGAAATGGAAAAGCAGTGCTGCTAATTTTCCCCAGCTTCATCAAAGAACATGTAACAGCTGGAACAATGATCTAAACTCTGATAGCTCTTCCACAGTCACCTCTTTACAAAGGTTCAATTTAGCCTCCTGATATCTCACCCCAGGTAAGGACCAGGAACATCTGCATGCTTCCAGCCCACGTCCATGCTGAAGCTTTAGTAGTGGTCTAAATCCAAAATCTGGGGTTGCAAATGTCAGGTTATGTCCCTGGCTCCCTGTAGCTCAGTATATCCTGAAATCTACAGCATGGAATTTCATTTCACAAATGTTGGGTATTTCTGTGTGTCATGGACACAAAACTTTGAAAACACAAAGTTAAAGTTCATCATGTCAATTTCTTTATTTCAGAACTTCTCTGAATTTTGAATATACTAATGTGCATAGTGAATTTTCAAGAAGGAGATTTATTGGACATTAGGAAATGTATTTGATCATAGAAAAATGTAGGGAGCTTCTCTTGGGACATTTTTGAGGAATTGCTTTGAGGGAAAAAAATAGTCTCTTCTCCCATTAATTCTACATTCCAAGCCTCAAATTTCTGCTTTGTGAGAATGAGTCTTAACTAACCCACCAAACTCGGGAGACTGGAGCCAACCACAGTGATGTATCAATGACTAAGAAACAAAGTGCTATGAACCTTGTGAATGTTCCTCTGACTCCCTACCCATCGCCTCTCTGGGGTAAAAAAAATGATTCTGGTGAAAAAGAATAACCAAGAGAGGACTTTAAAACACTAAGTTCCAACTTTTATAGGCATATTTTAAAAGTTTCTTTCACTACCTTACATGTAAAGTATTTGGGTAGAATACTCTTGCCAAAGGAGCTGTTTTGCCTGGAGACAGAAGACAGAGCATCTTGGAGGAAATAATTTATTTTCTCAAAAAACACCAGTCATTCCATGTGTAAATGGTATTCAAACAGCCCAGAATCAAAGACTGCTGCCTCCTCTACTGACTTCCCTCACTTCCTGTGATATACATCTAGCGTGACATCTGGCCAAATCCATCAATGTGAAATGTTCTTGCTATCAGTTATGTTGTTTTCTAACATTTTAAATGCTTTAATGTTCCAAAACTTTATTATCCTATATAATAAAAGGCTAATAAATTGTTCCTATGGACAGGAGTTTAACCAATAGGGAGTGAGACATGCACTGGCCACCAGGGGGCAGCATGGAACATGGCAGGCCTCAGCAACAGGGCAAGCAGCTGGGGGAAGAGAGGCCTCCTGGATAGCAGCCAAGGGACCTTACCCATGCACAATTTTCATGCACTGGGCCTCTAATATATTATATTATATTATATTATATTATATTATATTATATTATATTATATTATATTATATTATATTA
>JAAGEH010000039.1:9715469-9728944 GCA_011751065.1 Lasiurus cinereus
TATATTATATTATATTATATTATATTATATTATATTATATTATATTAGAAGCCCAATGCACAAAGATTTGTGCTAGAATGGGCCTTCATCTTCCTAGCTGTTGACACTGCCTTTCTGCTCTGGCCCAGTCCCAAGTCGCCTTTTTCTGCTGCAGCCCCACCTTCCCACACTGCCCAGAGGCCTTGAGAGCTCGGGGCTGGAACACCTACCTCATTGCCATGGGGCTGATGTAAGCATCCCATCCTCCCCCAGTGTGTGCAAATTAGCTGTCATCTATGTTGGGTTAATTTGCATTCTCACTCTGATTGGCTATGAGCATAGTGGAGGTATGATCAATTTACATTTTTGTCTATTATTAGGTAAGATTATATTTATTATATTATATTATATTATATTATATTATATTATATTATATTATACTATACTAGAGGCCAAGTGCACTAAATTGTGTACAGGTAGGGTCACTAGGCCTACCTGGTGATCAGGGCCGGCCAGGGTCTTCCTTGCCCCAGCTTCCAGTTGCTGGCTGGGGCCTTCCTTCATTCTGTGTTACCCCCTGGTGGTCAGTATATGTCATAACAATCAGTTGAACTCCCAGTTGCTGGAACTCCTGAAGAGACAATTTGCATATTATCCTTTTATTATATAGGATTATATTATATTATACAGTGGTACCTCGAGATACAAGTGCCCTAACATACGCGATTTTGAGATACGAGCCGTTGAGCGAGTGATTTTTGCTTTGAAATACGAGCAACATTTGAGATAGGAGTAATCTCACAGATCGGCCGGCTGCACACGACCCACCAGTTTACCGCGACTCAAGCCTCTCATAGTTTCCCAAGCCTCAAGGTTACGGAACGAATTAAACTCGTATCTTGAGGTACTGCTGTATTAATTATACATTACTATGTATTATATGATTTAAGTAGATAGTTATATCATTTAATACTCATAGTAATTTTATACTTATGAAGTAAACATTGTCAATAGTCCTCTTTTATAGGTGATAAAACCAACGTGTGATGAAATTAAGGAACTACCCTAGGTCACACAATTTGAAACCAATAAAACATGTTCTTCATCACCACCTTCATAATTACCTTCATAATTATTGGATTGAAAATAAGGGAAAATAAGACATTTAAAATAATTTTTTAAACAAAATTACTTGTAACTTAACACATCATGGAAAACTGGAAAGAAACGTATTCTCAAAGCACAAGAATACTCAGTGAAAACAAAGAATGGGTGAGGAATGTTTAGAGTGTTTATCATCTGCAAGTAATCACATCTCACAGATTTTACAGCAAATAAATAAACAGCTCTACAATTAAAACCTCACAATTTGGACTGTCACTCTTCACATGTACATTTGTACATATGTACCCTAAACTCTCAGAATCAGTGGGTTTCAAAGAAAAACTGCAAAAAACCTTTATCAATGTTTATTTCTAGGCCAACTGGTTGATAAAAAAAGAGATCTTTATTATTAGTAAAATGCAATTAATTTTCAAGTATGGTTTGTAAAGCACACTCATTTGTAGCAATTAACTTCATTATTCTATTTGAAAGATTTCTCTTCCTCACTGTATTCCAATCTTCTCTTAAGTTTCAAGTCTGAGCAATCTTTACTGCCTTATTTCCAGTTAAGATTGCAATAATTTGTCATTGGTGTGCAGACACTTTCTTAACTATCCCTGTGTTGCAAATAAAAGAGTCAGTGTGGCTCAGAGGTTATCTCTAGGGCCCTGCAAAGCCAAGCACTATAAAATGGTTAGACATTAAAGATGCGAAGAAAATCCCATAAAACACCACATAAAAGTGTGTCTTGCCTTGTCATTTATATGGAAAGATGGTGCAGTGCAATCTTTCCAGTCAAAGACTATTTTAGAATTAAAGTTTCAATCAGAACAGGAGCAAGAAGAGGTTTACCTCTTTGCTTTTGACCCTCTTTTTTTGCTTGTAAAACTGCCAAAGTAAAAATCATGTGCTGTGTTGGCTTTTGATTGGCCTTTCTCTCTCTCTCTCAGCAAAACCTGCCCTTTCTACCTCATATTTCTAAAAAAATAGGGAGGGGGGGCAAGCTGAGCTAAATCAGTCCTCAACTTTTATTGGTTGGTTTAGGCTTACAATTAGACTTATAACTTGAAGAAGAAAAAATCTGAGAAATATAGCTATTTGTACTTGTTGGAAGAGCTGTAGGTTTAACTGCTGAAAAGATTTTTTTTTTTAAGACTGTGTTTCGCCGAGGCCAGTTTGGCTCAGCGGATAGAGCGTCGGCCTGCGGACTGAGGGGTCCCAGGTTCTATTCTGGTCAAGGGCATGCATCCTGGTTGTGGGCACATCCCCAGTAGGGGATATGCAGGAGGCGGCTGATCGATGTCTCTCTCTCATCAATGTTTCTAATTCTCTATCCCTCTCCCTTCCTCTCTGTAAAAAATCAATAAAATATATTTTAAAAAAAAAGACTGTGTTTCTCTGAGGGCATAAAGGATGGTCATGCAATCATTCTGGTCAAGATGTAAATTGAGTTCTGCCACTCAGCAATTGGTGTGACCACCAAAGTGACAGTGAAGGGTACCATCTAGGTTGGTAGGAGACAAATTCCAAGTATCATAGTTTTAATCCCACAATGTCCCAGGATACTTGTGTCACGGGGAGTCGGATATCGCATCCAGGAGTAAGGAACACTGCACAAACACTAAGCTCTGGTGCTAGGGTAGATGTCTCTTCTGTGTAGCTGAGACCACCTTTCCACGTGTCCTGGTGTGAGAGCAGATGGTGCCAGTGCCCTCCTTTCTGACCTATCATCTCTGCACATGCCAATCTGACAGCTTCCAACCACAAAGACCTATGACTCAAGTTATCTTTCTAGTTACCTGAATCTTCCTGGAAAGTTGGGCATTTCAGGGAGTTAAAGCCACCCCCAGAGGCCTTCAAACAACTGATTGGAGTCCATAGATTCCTAGCTCCACAGGCCCTTGGGTGGAATAATGCTGACACATCTGTCACACTGTCTCCCAAGTTCCCAGTAGGAATGGACCACAGAGACCCTAGTGATAATCTGCTCAATAGCACATCCTTTATTTGCTTCATGTTCTTTCCATCTCATAGCTATACTCTTTATTGATGTGTCTTAGGATTGCCTTCCAGATAAGCTTTGTTGTATCCCCAGAAACCAATCCAGAGACAGGTGCCCAAGTGATAGAGAAAAGGTAGAAATCAGAAAGTAGACACAATACAAGATTTTAAAAGCACTGCACTGTCAATGACCCTATTTTTATGGCCCAAACTTCTTAGGACAGGTTTTATTCTGTGGATTATCAATATCCATTTTCTGAGCCATGCCCCTCCCAGGCAATTAGATGGAAAGAGTGTCTATCATTTAGGGAAATCCTAAATGACAATAAGCCCTGGAGGCCAGTCAGGTGTTGCAAGTATCATGATGGCTGACTAAGATGACCTCCCCAGTTCCAGGTAAGTGTTTTGGCTCTGTTATGAGGGGCAGGTGGAGTGCATTCAAGAATGAGAACTGTCAAATTTTCAGAAGGAGGTGTCTGGGTGAGCTCTGAGCAATGTGTTTTGTGAGCCCTTTGAAAGTCATGAGTTTCTCCCCTACATCTGGTTTGCTTCTCAGTCTGAGTAAAATCAGCCATGGATAGCTTGACAAGGTAAGTGCCTGTGAGACCCATCAGACTCAGAAGTAGGACATGAATTGAGGTAGATTCAGAGGTAAACCTATGGAAACTGTCAAAAAGAGAACCTGTGTTCCAATGGTAATTGAGTGGTTGGGACTGGGATACAGTAAGCAGAAACCCATAGGAACAGGCAAGTATTCAACCACCTCCAACATGACAAGTGACAGAGGAAGACAGAGAAGAGGATCAAATTGGAAGCCTTGATGCATTGGTATGGCTGTTTAAGAAATCAAAAGAAAGTCAGTGTAGCAAGAAAAGAAAAAAATGAATGAGAGAGATATTGACAAAAAATGATGTGCAAACTAAGACAAGAACAAGATCATTTAATGACTTGCAAGCCATGGTAAGGAGTTTTTTGTTTGTTTGTTTTTGTTTTTAAATATATTTTATTGATTTTTTACAGGGAGGAAGGGAGAGGGATAGAAAGTCAGAAACATCGATGAGAGAGACATCGATCAGCCTCCTCCTGCACGCCCCACACTGGAGATGTGCCCGCATTCAAGGTACATGTCCCCAACCGGAATCGAACCTGGGACCTTTCAGTCTGCAGGCCGATGCTCTATCCACTGAGCCAAACCGGTCTCGGCAATGGTAAGGAGTTTTTTATCTTTTCTAATTGTAACAGGAAACCAGAGAAAGTTTTAAGTAGAAGAATGATATATTCAGATTTAAATTTTAGGAGACCACTTTGGTTGCTACCAGGAGAATGGGATGATCATATTTATTGACCATACTGGAAAATATACTAAATATTTTTTATGTTTATTTTACCTAATATTTACCACATCTCTATGAAGCAGGTCCTTTTATAATCCATGTGGCTCAAATAGAATGATTCAGCCCCAGGTCAACCACTAGTAGGTGTTGGAGGCAGGATATGAATCCAGATGCAGCTGATCTCAAAGACTGGGCTCTAATATATACATCAAGGTACTTTTGAGGACCTCAGTGTAAATTCTCTCTCTCCCAACTCATCACTCAATGTTTGTTGATATTCCCATGAGCCAATAATTCATACCACAAGATCCATTATCAGCTCAGTGTGATTTGGGTCTTTGTTTAGGAGTCTCATTTACATAGGGTTGCAGGTGTGCCTCCTTCTATCCATGAATCTTTCATACCTGTTTATAAATTGCACTACTTTATCAGTGTTTTGAGGGCAGGTTGGGGGACAGCAGGGCATAGCCTAAGCCTGTAAACTTGGAACCTTTGATGTTGGGTTTTGACTGGTTCCCTAGCAATGCCCTTATAAAACCCTATCAGGGTTTTATGTAGTTCCTTAAGTGGATATTTTCCCAGACAAATCTTTGCTTGCACAAACATAGAGGATTAAAGTGTATCTTGGGACATCTATCCCTGCTTCTTGAAGACATACTTTTTCTCCTCTATTACATCTATCCCCTCTGTCCTTAAATCTTTGGGAAGAAAAATTCCATGATTTTTGCATTACAGGACAGTAGTTTCATTTTGTATTTGCACAAAGATTCCTGTTACCCAAATGCTGCCCAGAAGTAAGCAATCGGTTAGAACAGAGTTCCAAGCTCTCTCTATGGCAAGTTTTTGCACATCTGCCCCCATATAGCAGATAACCTCATTCATTTCCATGTTTATTTAACTAGTTGTGGCCTAGTGCATAAAATTTGTACCCATTAAAAGAGAATTAATTGGAGGAAATATTTTAATATTGCTATTTGCCCTTTCTCTATAATAGAAGTGTTAGAGATGAAAGAAAATTAGTAAAATGTATATGAAAATCTTCCTCCTTCTTTAAACTGCTTTTATTTCTGATGACAGCCAACCTCTCTTGGAATAGCAAAGAAATACAGTGCCGAGAGAGTAGACAGAAACATCCCTAGAGTCAAGTCCCCACTCACCTGCATGAACCTCAAAATAACGTAAGACCCAGACCACGCCAGCACCACACCCATTGGGGGAGATCCAGACCCAGTCAGCGCCACCCCCATCAAACTCTTCTGGATGGGGAGCACAGCCTCAGGTCCCCTGGCACACCCTCAGGTCCCCCAGCCTGACACGGGGCAGGGGGCACGGCCTGAAGTCCCCAGTCAAGCCCTGCTGGGTTGGGGATGCAGTCTCAAATCCCTGGCCCTGCTCCAATGCTGCCTCAGGTCCCTGATGATCGCACTTTATGGGAACCCCACCTCCACTGTGGGTGCAGCCATCTTGTGATGGCATAGTGGTGAATTTACATATTATCTCTTTATTATATAGGATGTCAAATTCTTCACAAGTTTATAATCCTCAATAATCAACACAAACTGAGACAGTTTCCTGGCCCCTACTGGTAATTCATTCTTCCTAGCATGTTCACACTTGTTGTAAAAAAACACTCTCCCCTGGTTACAGGTGTCCCACCGCTGGTACCATGTCCCAGTTTGAGAAATGAATATGTGGTTCAAGCCTAGCCAATCAGAGTTTCTCCTCAGATGCTTTTCTCATTAAACCACTCATAGAGGAATTAAGATATGCATCTGGATGTGCTGGAGGTCCTATTATCCACATGTAATTGATAGCATTATGACAATGTAGCCACAGGCAGTGGGTAGCAGAGAAGTGAAGCTGACAGCTTCCTGAGGGGTCTTCCTGCTTCTTTAGATGGTTAATACCTCTCCTATGGGTTTGTTCAAGTGAGTTACTAAATTTCTTCTTTTTCAGGAACAGGGTCCCATTTCTCATTTGTTGCTGATGAGCTAGATGAACTGTGTCATTCATTCTATATCAATATCAGAGACCTCAGCCTTTTTTTCTTTTTGCATATTTTATTTTGTCTTTTTAAATTTAGGGTTTTTTTTTAATTTTATATTCCCATCTCCCACTCCCACCCTTTGGCAACCATCAGCTTGTTCTTTATATCTTTGAGCCTGTTTCTGTTTTAATTTGTTTATTCATTTATTTCTTTTTAGATTCCACATACAAGTAAAATCATATACAGTACTAAATCTCTCTTTTTCTGCTTGACCTATTTAATTTAGCATAATACTTTCTGGGTCTATACATGAAACAAATGGCAAATATCATTTTTATTACAAAATAATATTCTATTCTATGTATAGACCACATCTTTATCCATTCATCTATTGAAAGAATATCTAGGTTGTTTCTATATTTTGGTTATTACTAGTAATACTGCCGTGGACATAGAGGTGCATGGATCTTTTCAATTAGTGTTTTTATTTCCTTCAGATAAATACCCAGAAGTAGAAATGCTGGATCATATGGCAGGTCTATTTTTATTATTATTATTACAGTGGCACCTCGAGATACGAGTGCCCTAACATACGAGATTTTTGAGATACGAGCCATTGAGCCAGCAATTTTTGCTTTGAAATATGAGCAACATTTGAGATAGGAGTAATCGCGCGGGTCGGCCGACTGCACCCTACCCACCAGTTTACCGAGACTCGAGCGTCTCAGTTTCCCATGCCTCAAGGTTACGGAATGAATTAAATATGTATCTCGAGGTACCACTGTATTATTTTAGGAATCTCTATACTGTTTTTTTCTCTTCCTTCTTTAAACTGCTTTTATTTCTGATGACAGCCAACCTCTCTTGGAATAACAAAGAAATACAGTGCCGAGACAGTAGATAGAAACATCCCTATATGATAAGCCACCATAACCATAGATGTGACGATTAGTCCAGCACTAACAGACACCAAGGAAAAGAGCAGATGAGCTGAAAGGCAGACACAGGGGGTAATTATACAGTGCATTTCTGGTTGTTTATAATACCTGTCCCGTATCTTGGCTAAAAATTTTATGTATAATAGACAGTTTAAGTAAGGAATGAAATATTTAACATTTAGAAATATTTAAATCCAGACATGAATTTTTCTTAAACTTAAGTGTTTGAAGTATTAGATTCACTTATTAAGAACCACATATGAAATTCCAGATAAATAAGGTGTTTTAGAAAGAGGCTACTATATTGAATTTAGCATGTCGTCCAACATTGTAAAATTGTGACACACAGTGTCTTGTGTCCATTGGTTCTCCTGCAGACAATAACTTCTATTCCAAATACAAACACTTAAATAAGCATAGATTCACATTTTCTCTTTCCCATTTTCCTCCTCTTGTTTGATTTCTTTCTCTTTCCATTGTTTGGTTTATTTGGCCCCACTTGTCCTACCTTTAACAATGACCATATCCTTGTCCTCAGGAAAGAGGAGGGTTTAATCAAAGACAATTTAGTTCAAACTGCAGGGACTCTGCTTTCTAGAAGTTCATCTCCCGTGTTTAAGGGAAAGCCAAGAGCCCAGCTCTCACTCTAGGAACTGGAGAGGCAGATCTATGAGTTAACAAGCTCTCTGATAAGTCTTAACTCTAGACAATACTTGGTCCTCCCAGGATGGCGGCTCTGCCATGGTCTTGCTAGCCTCTCACAAAAGATAAATCCCTTGAGTAAGTTTTGTTGTTCTGCAGTGGCAGACTTGCTACGAGACTTTCCTACCCCAACTGCAGAGCTTTCCAAAAGTTATGTTTATATTATACTATAGTCTATTAAGTATATAACATTATGTCTAAAAAAACAATATGCATTCCTCAACTTAAAATTTATTTTATTTAATTTTTAATTTTTTTATTAATGTGTTACATGTGTACATATCTTCCTATTGCTCCCCCCCCACTCCCATGCATACCCTAATCCCACAGTGTCTTGTGTCCATTGGTTATGCTTATATACATGCATATAAGTCCTTCGGTTGATCTCTTATCTACCCCACCTCTCCCTAACTTTCCCACTGTAATTTGACAGTCTGTTTGATGCTTTACTGCCTCTGTATCTATCTTTTTGTTCATCAGTTTATAATGTTCTTTATTATCCACAAATGAGTGAGATCATGTGGTGTTTCTCCTTCATTGACTGGCTTAATGCTCTCCAGTACCACTCAGGTTGCTGCAAATCGTAAGAATTCCTTCTTTTTATGGCAACATACTATTCCACTGTGTAGATGTACCATAGTTTTCTGATCTACTCATCTGCTGATGGGCACATAAGCTCTTTTCAAATTGTAGCTACCCTATTTTCCTAAAAGTAAGACATCCCCTGAAAATAAGACCTACTTCCAGTTTTGCCTCTTGCTGTAATATAAGTATCTCAAAAAAAAAGACCTCCCTGATAACAAGGCCTCCCCCAAACATAAGGCCTCCCAAGAATATAAGGCCCCCAAAGCTACCATAAGGCATCTGACTCCTGATTTAAAGAGAACTCGCACTGCCTGAATAGCTCCTACTGTACTGGGGCCAATCAGTGAGCTGGTTTGTGGTGACAACTACTACCATACCGTATACAGGTAATAAATTTCCTGTTTTTTTTGTGTGTGTGTGTGTTTTTTTAACAATAAATGTGTACCGTAGTCTTCTTCATGGAAAAATAAGACATCCCCTGAAAATAAGACCTAGAGCAAAAATTAATATAAGACACTGTCTTATTTTCAGGGAAACAGGTTATTTATTATAAGTTGTGCTACTATGAACATAGGGGTAAATAAATCCTTTCTGACTGGTGTTTTTAGTTTCTTAGGATATATTCCTAAGAGTGGGATTGCTGGGTCAAATGGGAGTTCCATTTTTAGTTTTTTGAGGAAACTCTATACTGTACTCCACAGTGGCTGCCTCCACCAGTCTGCATTCCCACCAGCAGTGCAGGAGGGTTCCTTTTTCTCTGCATCTTCACCAACACTTGTTGTTTGTTTATTTGTTGATGATTGCCATTCTGACAGGTGTGAGATAGTATTACATTGTCGTTTTGATTTGCATCTCTTGGATAATCAATGACTTTGAGCATGTTTTCATGTGTCTTTTGGTCTTTCTTCTGGCTTCTTTTGAAAAGGTTCTATTTAGGTCTGTTGCCCATTTTTTTATTGGATCATTTATCTTCCTTTTATTAAGTTGTATAAGTTGCCTGTAGATGTTGGAGATTAAACCTTTATCAGTGATAACATTTGCAAATATGTTCTCCCATACAGTGGGCTTTCTTGTTGTTTTGTTGATGCTTTCTTTTGCTGTGCAAAGCTTTTTATTTTGAAGTAGTACCATTTGTTTATTTTCTCTTTAGTTTCCATTGTCCTTGGAGCAGTATCAATGAATAAGTTCCTTTGGCATATGTCTGAGATTGTGCTGCCTGTGGATTCCTCCAGTATTTTTATGATTTCCCATCTTATGTTTAAGTCCTTTATCCATTTTTAGTTTATTTTTGTGTATGGTGTAAGCTGGTGGTCCAGTTTCATTTTTTTGCATGTATCTGTCCAATTTTCCCAACACCATTTATTGAAGAGACTGTCTTGACTCCATTGTATGTTCATGCCTCCTTTGTCAAATATTAATTGAGCATAGTGGTTTGGGTGGATATCTGGGTTCTCTATTCTATTCCATTGGTCTATGTGTCTGTTCTTGTGCCAGTACCAGGCTGTTTTGAGAACAGTTGCTTTGTAATACAGCTTGAAATCTGGTATTGAGATTCCATCTAATTTATTCTTCTTTCTGAGGATTGCTGTGGCTATTTGGAGTCTTGTTTTATTACAGATGAATCTTCGGAAAGTTCTTTCTAGGTCTGTGAAATATGTCGTTGGTATTTTAATGGGTAGTGCATTGAATTTATAGATTGCTTTGGGAGGTATGGACATTTTAATGACGTTGATTCTCCTAATCCATGAGCATGGCATGCTCTTCCATCTGTTTATGTCTTCCTCTATCTCTTTTTTTCAGTGTCCTGTAGTTTTCTGTGTATAGGTCTTTTACCTTCTTAGTTAAGTTTATTCCTAGATATCTTATTTTTTTGGTGAAAGGTAAATGGGATTGCTTTTTTAGTTTCTCTTTCTGTAAGTTCACTATTAGTGTATAGAAATGGCATATATTTCTTGGCATTAATTTTGTATCCTGCTAAACTGCCAAATTCATTTATTAATTCTATTAGTTTTTGGATGGAGTCTTTCGGGTTTTTTATTACAGTATCATGTCATCTGCAAATAAGGACAACTTTACTTCTTTTCCAATTTGGATGCCTTTTATTTCATCTTCTTGTCTAATTGCAATGGCTAATACTTCCAGGACTATGCCCAACAGGAGTGGTGAGAGTGGGCATCCTTGTCTTGTTTCTGTTCTTAGAGGAAATGGTTTTAGTTTTTTTTCCTATTGAGCATGATGTTAGATGTGGGTATAACATATATGGCTTTTATGATGTTGAGGTATGATCCTTCTATTCCCACCTTGCTGAGAGTTTTTATCAAGAAAGTGTGTTGGATTTTGTCAAATGCTTTTTGTGCATCAATTGATATGACTATGTGACTTTTATCTCTCAATTTGTTTATGTGATGTATCATATTTATTGATTTTCAGATATTGTGCCATCCTTACATACCTGGGATAAATCCTACTTGGTTTTGGTATATGATCTTTTGAATGTATTGCTGGATCTGATTTGCTAGAATTTTGTTGAGGATTTTGGTGTCTATGTTCATGAGGAATATTGGCCTATAATTCTCTTTCATTGTGTTGTCTTTATCTGGTTTTGGTATTAGGATGATGCTGGCTTCATAGAAGGTGTTTGGAAGTGCTCCTCCTTCTTGAATTTTTTGGAATACTCTGAGAAGGATATGTCTTAATTCTTCCTTGAATGTTTGGTAAAATTCTCCTGTTTAGCCATCTGGTCTCAGGCTTTTGTTTGCTGAAAGCTTTTTGATGACTGCTTCAATTTCTTTTACAGTTATTGGCCTATTGAGATGTTTAGTTTCTTCCTGATTGAGTTTTGGAAGATTATACTTTTCTAGAAATCTGTCCATTTCCTGCAGGTTGTCCAGGTTATTGGAATAGAGTTGTTCATAGTATTTTTTTTACAATCCTTTGTATTTTGGAGGGGTCTGTTGTTATTTTTTCTCTTTCATTTCTGGTTTTGTTTATTTGAGTCTTCTCTCTTTGCTTCTTGTTGAGCCTGGCTAGAAGTCCATCAGTCTTGTTACTTCTTTCAAAGAATCAGCTCTTGTTTCTTTTTGTTTTTGGTTTTTTTAAATAAATCTTTATTGTTCAGATTATTACATTTGTTTCTCTTTTTCCCCAACATAGCTCTCCTCCACTGCTTCTGCCTGCCATCCTGTTCATCCCCTAACCATTCCCCTGCCAACCTGATTGATGTCTAACTGCTCCCCTGACAGCCTGTTTGTCCCTAACTTTCCTCCCTCTGGGCCTGGTCACACCTAACTGCCCTCCCTTGCAGGTCTGGTCACCCCCAACTTCCCTCTTCTGCATGCCTGGTCACCCCTAACTACCCTCCCCTGCAGGCTTGATCACCCCAACTGCCTGCCCTTGCAGGCTTGGTCCCTCCCAACTGCTATTCCCTACTGGCCATCTTGCGGTAGCTATCTCATGTCCACATAGGGGCAGGATCTTTTGACAACATGGTGCAATCATCTTGTGTGTTGGAGTGATGGTCAATCTGCATATTACTCTTTTATTAGATAGGATAGAGGCCTGGTGCATGGGTGGGGGCCAGCTGGTTTGCCCTGAAGGGTGTCCCAGATCAAGGTGAGTGTTCCCTTGGGATGTGGGTGTGGCCTGGGTGAAGGTTTGGAGGCCGGCCACACACCCCCACGACCCAAGCAGAAGCCCTGGTATCTGGAATTTATTTATCTTCTACAATTTAAACTTTGGAGCCTGGAGCACAGCCAAGCCTTCTGCTTGCACAGCCATTGAAACTTTGTTGCCTTAAGTGGAGTCCTGAGTGCACCAGGGTGTGGGGAAAGCTTGGCTTCATCCATTGTCAGGGGCAATCCAAGCTTCCCTCCTGCTCTCTCTGTGGCCTTAGCCATCTTGGTTGAGTAAATTTGTGTACTTGCTTTGATTGGCTGGTGGGTGTGGCTGATGGGTGTGGCTTGTGGGTATAGTGGAGGTATGGTCAATTGTATATTAATCTTTTATTAGATAGGATAATTAATTTTTTTGTTGTCGTTAATCCTCAACCAAGGATATTTTTCCATGGATTTTTTTTTCTAGAGAGAATGGAAGGGAGAGGGAGAGACAAAGAGAGAAACATATTGAGAGACACATATCAATTGGTTGCCTCTCACATGTGCCCAGACCAGGGCCAGGGATTGAATCTGAAAGTGAGATAGATGCCCTTGACCAGAATTGAACCTGGGACCCTTCAGCACATGAGCTGACATTCTATCCACTGAGCCAAATGGGCTAAGGCATTATTAATTATTTTTGAGAGTTGTACAGGTGCATAGAACAGAATATTAAAATATGACAAAATTAAAAGTAATTAGTAGCTATTTCTGATTCATCACATTTGGAGAGATTCCTATTTTCTCTTTTGTAATTTTCTATGTGTTTTTAATTATATATATATATATATATATGTATGTATAAAAGGCTAAGCAACTGGCTGACCACCTGACTAGTTAGTAGCTATGATGCACAATGATCACTAGGGGATTTTCAAAAAAGCACCCAGAAGCACTCAATGAGCTGTGGTGACTTGGCAGCTGTGGTTCTTGGGAGACACACTTAGAACCAGAAAGGAGGGAGCCTGATTTTGGGGTACATAACCCGAAAACTGCCCTCTCACAATCTGAGACTCCTCATGGGATGTCAGGGAGCCAATTTCAGCTGACCCTGCAGGCCAGGCTGAGGGTCTCTACCAGTGCATGAATCCATGCACTGGGCCTCTACTTTATAATAGTAAATCTAACTTTTAAAAAATGCATCTTGCCCAGCTGTCATGGTTCAGTGGTTGAGTTTCAACCCATGAACCAG
>JAAGEH010000039.1:9729344-9872914 GCA_011751065.1 Lasiurus cinereus
TGTGTGTGTGTGTGTGTGTGTGTGTGTGTGTGTGTGTGTTCTCACACAATTGCTCTAGATCTATGAAATAGGTTTTAACATCATCCCCCTTTTATGGATAAGGAAACTCAGAAGAAAGGTAAAGAGACCTGCCAAAAGTCACACAGCTTGTGTTTGCCCAAGACTGAAGGCAAGTTAAGTCATTCTGCCCCAGAAACTATGTCTTAATCACTGTGAGATACCACTTCCACAGAGATATCCTAGAAGTAAGAAAAGACCCCGGTGTTGCTCTTGTTTTCTACTATTCTCCATTGCAGTGTTTCAACTTCTACTGAGGTGTGGGTTAAGTAGGAATTTGAGGAGTAGCCGGGGTTCTTAACTGCCATTTAATATTATTTCTATAGAAAAAAAGCACTATGCATTCCAAATGAGTGACCTACAAATGAAACTTGGAAATAGTCTATTTGAAAGTTGGAGTTGCCTGTATATCTCACAAGAAAATTATTGCCAAAGAAAGACATGTGTTTCCATCCAAAATAAATGTCTGGAAGTCATTTGGTCTTTGAATAAACTTGGGCTATCCATCTTTAGCCAGGAGTTTACCCAGAGGACTCTTCATCAGGTGCTTACAATGTGAATAAAGACTTTCCAGAATGCTAACATCAAATTGCAGACACCATTCTGTAAGGCTTGAATTTTCACTCAGGCACACATGCTCCTGAAACAGAGTGCTCTCACTGCCTGGACTCAAAGAGGAAGCATAAAAGCACAAATGCTGAGAATTTTCAGATCCTTTCAAAGCAAAATGTGGTACTCTGGGTGCTTCTGTGAAAACAATGTATCTGGGAGGAAGAAGGGCTGAAGGTCAAGAGAGCTTTACATAATTTTTATTATGTTAAAATGTATTCTAATATATGCTTGGATTTGCCTGCTTGAAATACACCACATAATCAACAAGTTGTAACAACTTCTTACCACAGTGTCACAAACCAATTTCTAATAGCAGCAGACAGAATTTGATTTTGCTTCATTTCACGTTCCAAAAGATAAAGCTGTCATGGCATTTTATAATTGTACTAGTGGCCCAGTGCACAAAATTCATACATGGGGGGTGTTCCCCTTAGCCCAGCCTGCACACTCTCCAATCAAGGACCCCTTGGAGGATATCTGACCACTGGGATTGGACCTAAATCGATGGTAGAAATCCCTCTTGCAATCTGGGACTGCTGATTCCTAACCACTCATCTGTATGCCTGCCTAAGCACCCCAATTGCTTCTGCCTGTCTGCCTGATTGCTCCTAACCCCTCTGCCTGCCTTCCTGCCTGATTGTTCCTAACTGCCTCTGCCTGCCTGCCTGATCATCCCTAACTGCCCTCCCCTGATGGCCTGATCTCACCCCCAACTGCTCTCTCCTGCCTCCCCAGTTGCCCCCAACTGCCCTCCCCTACCACCCTGATCACCTCTAACAGCCTCTGCCTTGGCCCCCAAAACCATGGCTTTGTCCTGAAGGAAGTTGGACATGCGGAAGATGGCTGGTCAACCCGGTGTAATCAGCATATTACCCTTTTAGTAGTATAGATATATTATATAGGATAGGATTGATTAAATGGGGGGAGCCTTTTTCATCAGGAGCAGATGCTCTTGGCAGATAAAAATACATAATCCCCTATACTGGACTGATAGCCAGCCATAAGCACTATACTGCCAAATCAGTCATTAAAAAATTGAACCACATTCTTACATCTTACACCAAACAGCTCTTGCCCTTAAAAACCCTCCTCAGCCCCATCTCAGGTTCTGCCTTCACAGTTCACCCAGATTAGGTAATGATTGGTCGGTTTCTATGCCAGCCAGTGTCAAAAGCTCCACCTCCTAGGCAGCCATTGGATCCTCACACTTCACCCAGATTTGGTTTTGATTGGTCAGTTTCTTAAAAAATATATATGTGTGTGTGTGTGTATTTTATTGACTTTTTACAGAGAGGAAGGGAGAGGGATAGAGAGGTACAAATATCAATGAGAGAAACATTGATTCAACTGCCTTCTGCACACTCCCTACGGGGGATGTGCCCCAAACCAAGGTACATGCCCTTGACCAAAATTGAACCAGGGACCCTTCAGTCTGCAGGCCGATGCCCTATCCACTGAGCCAAACCGGTTAGGGCTGATTGATCAGTATATACGTCAGTCAGCAACTTCAGGCCTATCAACGGGCCTGATCAGAGAGGTGTGGCTGATCAGCAGCCCCAGCAGAGGCCCTAGATAAAGAGAGGCACAGCTGCTGGCCAGGTCCTGAGAGAAAGAGAGAGGCAAGGGCTGATCAACAGCTGCCATGGATACTATGGATCAGAGCCTACTTCTCTCTCCAGGCCTCTCTTCGGGCCTGATCTGCAGCCCCTTTGGCAGTCAGTACTGGGTTGCAACACCTGCAGCAGCAGACAGTCAGTGCTGGGTCACCACAACCCAGAACTGACTTCCAGTTAGTCAAGCCTTCAGTCATTTTAGATGTTATGGACCTGGGTTTTATATATTAGGATAAAGTAATAAAGCAGTAGTATAATGTATCATTAAAAAGATGCATTGTACACAGTTTCTCCTTCAACAGTAGGGAAAGTGGAGAGGTTTGGGGATAATACAAGAAATCTTCCTAGCTGAGAATCAAACCAGAAAAATCTAAAGACACACTTTGCAATTACTCTGGGGAACAAACACACACTTCATTGGGAAAGCCACTAAAAGAGCAACCAACTGTCCTAAACACAAAAACATTAGCCATATAGTCACCAGTTGGAAATTTTACAATATTAGCAATGAACAAAAGCAAAGCAATGAACAACAGCAAAGTCTTTACTTGTAATGGAAAAATTAACCATAGTTGCCTGAAGTCTCACAAAGAATACTGGCCAGATTTAGTATTACAAAAAAATAAATAAATAAATCTGAATTAGAAAATGGCCTTTACCAGTAATGGCTAAGAAACTTATTTTATGGTCAAATGGGTATGCCCTCTCCAAATTCATATGTTGAAATCCTAATTCTCCTATGTAATGGCATTGGGTGTAGGGGCCTTTGGGAGGTGATTAAGTCATAATGGTGGATCTCTCATGAGAGTAATTAGTGCCCTTATAAAAGAGACTCCAAGCCCCAGCCAGGTGGCTTGGTTTGTTGGACCTTCTATACTGGCAAATTTCCAGTTAGGTTCAACCAATGACTGGCCCCAATAGAAGATCTAAAGATGAGAAGAAGAGATGATGGAACATTCTTCCCTCTTCTCCTCTTTTTACTTTAGGAAGCTGGCACCTCCACGACTTCCACTTGCACTTGGCGGTTCTTTCTCCAACAGCTTCACCTTCACTGGGCTCCATTTCCATTAATCTCTTCTTATGACTCTGCTGCCAGAAAGACACCATTAACCATTTTTTTATTTCCCCACTTCCTCCAACAGCCAACTTTTACTGCTTTGTATCCTTATTTCGTGTTTCCTGTGACCATTGGGAATTCCTAATGTTGGCCAGCTCTATCGATGAATCAAAGTTTTCCCACCAGTCTGGCAAACTGCTTTCCATTTTCTTTATATTGGCTGAACTGGCCTATTTATCATCCTGCAAATATGTCCAACAAATATGTGTTTCAACACTTCTGTGAGGTGCTGTTCTAACCTTGAATTCTATGTTCCCTTTATCTTTCTCTTTTGAAATCTTGTTTCCAGCAAATCCCTTCCCTTATGATTGTGTAAGTCCAATTTTGTTACAAGAAACAGACTCCTTTAGCCAAAAGGCTAATCTGTTGCATAAGAAGTACAGGGAGAACTCACAGAACCTAGGGAACCATAGGTATCATGTGAGACTGGAGTCAAAGGTATCAGAAAATCAGACAAGGAAGTTGCTCTCCCCTTCCCTGGGGCCCCAAGTCTCCATTTGTCTGCAGCTCTTTGCATGTTTGCCTTATTATTCTCACTCTCATTTTACTGACTCTGTATTTTGTATCTGTGATGATTTATTTATGCCATCATTTCCAGAGTCTAGTGGAAGCTGACTTCATAAGTACTATATCCCAATTCCTTGGAGAGAAAAGCTGAGAAATCCAGTTGAGCCAATGGGTTGACTTCCCTGGGTCTGATGCCCACTCCTTGACCAGCCAATCCTGGAGACAGGCAGAAGGTAGATGAGCACATGTGGGAAAAGCATGTATGGGCCTAGATAATATGATTAGCATCTCTGATATAGTAATCATCCCACACAGAGTGATCTGAACTTCCATATATCCTACTTAACTATATTCTCCTTATGCTGCAGTAACTTTATGTCTCACTTTCCCTCTAGGATACAGGAAACATACTTGATGTCATGTTATGATTATCTTTCTCCAGAAAGCAGCCTTTGAAATGTAGTTTATGTGCAGAATGCTTATTAAAGAATGCCATTAGTGGGAAAAAGAGGAAGAAAGCAAGACTGGGCAGAGGGAGCCTAGGGCAAGGAGCTCTAGAGAGCGTGTGACTAGCTTTGTTCTAGTTAAGCTGAGGTAGCCAGGCCTCTGTGTTATGTGCTTGCCAGGGCATGAGCCTTCCCAGGAAGGGATATATATTTGTGCTAGAGGGCTGTAACAATCTTGCTGGGGTTAATAGCTGAAAGCTACTCATAGCACATCCATCCGCATGCCCATGTGCTGTCCTCTTTTATTGAAAGGGTATCTGGGTGGCACAGCACAAAGACTACATGTCAACTGCAGTCTGCACTGTGCATTACACAATTCATAGGGTTGTGTATCTGCTAGCTGCTTCAAAGCAGAGAGACAGAGAAGGGGAAGTAAATAAGAGAATGAAGGAGAGGGGGAGAATGAAGATAATTGTTGGCAGAAAGAATAAATGGATGATATATACAAATAAATCATGTTTTAACAGATCCTACTGAAAAAATAGAATAAAGAAAAATCCTAAGATTTGAAGTTAAATACAATTCCAGATTTTCCACTCACTGTGACTTAAAGCAAATTATTAAATACGTTGTCCCCTTCTTTCCCCCTCTGATTACGGCAAATACGCTCTTGTGTCTAATATTTGCGTGATTCAGAGAAGGAATACAAGTAGAGATCCGTGTCCCATATTGATGAGTAGGCACCTCAATCCACACAACCAAGCCCTACCCACACTCTTTCTGCAGCACACTTTTTAATAGCAGCCCTTTGGACATCCATGGACATAGGTATGTACCATGGTGATGTGGTCCACCCTCAAGTGAATAGACCAAGAAAGAGTCCCTGGCAGGCTCTCAGTGGCACTCCTTTTTGCCCACAATTTCCTCATTTCATCAGGAGAGGGACTGCAGAGGGAAAGTGGGCCCCTCTAAATTGTTAAGTGGCAGAAATTTTAAAATCATCATTTGTCAGTGACTTTGCTTAATTCCAGCAGTTCTCCATTGACTTCATAAAGTCCTGGATATTTTGAAAGATTTACAACTTTGCTTTGCAATATGTTTGTAATGCACATAACTATCCTATAGTCGATGGTTGTTCCCGAAGTGTGAAGGTGATAGGTATCATTCACTACAGTTAAACTGGGAATGATGTTGCAATACAGATTGCTTTTATTTATGTTTAGTAAATTGGTGAACATTCTTGTATTGTGCTGCATCTTGCTTCCTCTCTGAACCATTTTCGTTTGGAAACTTGAATAATATATCCTCAAACAATGAGCAATTTTATATATTAGATGTTGCCTTTATGTGAGTGAACTGGCTATTGTGTCAGGATGCCCATTCTGATTCTGCAGACAGAAAAGTGAACTTTCTAGGGTAAGTTCAAGGCAGCTGCCTATGGTCTGAGCTTGAAGGAGACATCAGTAGAAGCCAAAGGAGAGAGATTTTAAAAATGCAGTTGAGGCAAGACTGGTTTGGCTCAGTGGATAGAGCGTCAGCTTGTGGACTGAAAGGTCCCAGGTTTGATTCTGGTCAGGGGCATGTACCTTGCTTGCAGGCATATCTCCACTGTGGGGCGTGCAGGAGGTGGCTGATCGATGTCTCTCATTGACGTTTCTGACTTTCCATCTCTCTCCCTTCCTCTCTGTAAAAAATTAATAAAATATATTTTTTTAAAAATGCAGTTGAAGCAAAACAAAAACTGTCACCAGGAAATCAATGGATCACACCACCTGCCACTACTCGAGTCAATTAAACAGAAACAAGGTTGAATCATGCATGAGTGTTTATTCCAATACTGCCAGCATTATGGGGAAGCACCAAGTCTGCCACAAAAATCTGCTCTGCAGCCCACCATAAACCAGATTGCATGGGTAAGTAGCTAAAGGGTATGCCAAGTGGGCAGTTAATAGGTAAGCAGAGGGCTAGGGATCTTCAAAGAGCTTGGTGATATGCAAGGGCTGGGGTCTTCAAAGGGCTGACTATTCTGGTTTCTGTTAATCTTTCCATGATAATAGGCAGATCTAAATGGGAGGGATTGGCTGCATTTCCAGGTGAGCTTCCAGGTCCTGTGTGTGTAACTGCCAGTCAGGTTAGAATGTGCCTTCTTTAATCAAAATAAAACAATCACAGTTAACAGAGCATGATTAATATTTCTTAAAATTCTAGCTAATTCCCCAACATTCTATTTCTGCTCCTATCCTTTCCCCACTGCTATTCTTATTATTTCATATCTCTGAGATTAGTTTTACAAGAAAAATCTGATCCTGTTGGACTGCATTTTCTTCTGCCTTCGGAGCAGTTTTGGGGGATGGAATACAGAGAATTCAGCGTCTCAAAAGAGGAAGACAATGAATGTAGCAGCAAGCTATCAAACTACAAAAAGTAAACAGGAGAAAATAGTTAAAAAGAATTCCCACAACCCAGACAGGTTAGGTAGCCAAGAAGTTAAGTTGGATAAGTCAAATCCCAAAAAACACCACTTTCTCTTTTTACCTTGGAGATGGAGAAACCATCTAATTTGTTGAATGTTGTTTTCTATCAATTGAGAATTGTCAGAAAGATTAAAAGAGCATAGTTCTTAAAATTCCTCACAATTACGGTTATGCCACAATAGCAAATAATCTATTGCTGCCCAATTGTCTAGAACTGCTTCCCTGACCTGGCTCAGCTCGTGATTTTTTCTGTGCATAACTCTGAAAGGGGCATTCAGGTCTTTTACTATGCTCCAAGCCAATGTGGTTACTTCTACATTAAGGGGGCCTACCATTGCAGCCATAACAAAAATGCTTAAAGCAGTATATTCAGCAGGGTGAGATCATCATGAGAAAGCCTCTTCTGGTTCAGACCCTGCGATGTTTCTGAGGCATAAAGATGGTCAGTCCTCCCAAAGAACAAGAGCCCCTCCCCCAATGTTGTTGGCAAAGATACTATCTAATAAAAGAGTAATATGCAAATTGGCCATACCTCTGCTACACCCACAAGCCACACCCACAAGTCAATCAGGAACAACTATGCAAATTAACCCAACCAAGATGGCTGTGGCCATAGAGCGAACAAGAAGCTTGGGTTTCCCTGGTGATGGAGGAAGCCAAACTTCCTCGCCAGTCCAGACCTCTGCTCAAGGCTACAAAGTTTTAATTATAGTAGATAAATAAATCTCAGATACCAGGGCCTCCCCTTGGGTCACTGGGGGTCGTGGCTAGCCTGCAAACCAACACAGGCCCTTCACCCAGACTGCTCCACGCCCCAAGGGAACCCCTACCCTGTTCTGGGACACCATTCAGGGCAAACCAGCTGGCCCCCAACTGTGCACCAGGCCTCTATCCTATCTAAAAAAAAGAGTAATATGCAAACTGACCATCAGTCCAACACACAAGATGGCTACCTCCATGTGGTCAAAGATGGCTGCTCCCATGTGAACACAAGATGGCCACCACAAGATGGCCAGCAGAAAAGGCACTTGGAAGGGACCAGGCTTGCAAGGGAGAGCAGTTGGGGGTGATCAAGCCTGCAGGGAAGGGCAGTTGTGGGGGGACTGGGCCTGCAGAGAAGGGCAGTTGGGTGGACCCAGGCCTATAGAAGAGACCAGTTGGGAGGGGACCAAGCTTGTAGGAGAAAACAGTTGGGGTGACCAGGTCTGCAGAAGAGGGCAACTAGGGGCAAACAGGCTGGCAGGGGAGCAGTTAGGCATCAATCAGGCTGGCAGGGGAGTAGTTAGGGGGTGATCAGGCTGGCAGGCAGAAGTGGTTAGAGGCAATCATGAAGGTAGACAAGTGAGCAGTTGGGAGCCAGCAGTCCTGGATTGTGAGAGGAATGTCTGACTGCCCAGTTAGGCCAGATCCTGGTAGAATCAGTCAGGCATCCCTCCAGGGGTCCTAGATTGGAAAGGGTGCAGGCTAGGCTGAGGGACCCACACCCCCTCCCCCGTATATAAATAAAAAGTCTCTAGTATATGAATAAACAGTCATCCTACATATCAGAAATCAACTGGCCAGCAGCTTAGTATGTCTATTACTGTAAGAGAGGGTGAAATTATCAGAACAGTTCATATTGTAGTTATTAGATATTTAAAGACAATAACTAGAACATCTGATAAAAATCAGACATTCACCATAGAAAATTACTGCAGCTACATTTGGAGAAAACATCCATGCCCCAAATGAATAGAATAATTCTATATATTAGCCATTGGTGTCCCAACTCCTACTAGGCAAAATGGAAAGGTTGATTCTATATAGGTTCTTCCATTGCCAGCTTCAGAGCAGTTGGAGTGGTGAGAAGCACATCTCAGGTTCCCACCCATTTCTCCTCCAGTTGAACCATCGTCCTTGATCTGCTTATGGCTGTCTGTGTATCACATCCCCTCAGGGATCTTGGCTCTGAATTCTTTCATGGAAAAGGACATAGTATCACTTCAGGAACTATATAATGCTGAGGAAGAATGGAGTTTTTTCAGAGTCAGGAGATCCTTGCTCTATGTCAAAGGGTTATGAGGCCTAGGAATGGATGGAGGTGGTAATGGTGCCTAGAGGTGGTATTTCATAAGTGCAAGTAGGGTTTGTAGCCTGGTGGAGACAAACTGTGTTATAAAATGTAGTATTATTGGACAAAAATAAGAACAGCAAGAATTATGACAAATGATCTAGTGGAAGGAAAAAAAAAAACATTTCAATTCTAATAATTACCTATTAAAACACAAATTCTCCTCTAAAAACACCCTCATTTTTATTAAAGAGCTAAATTAAGACCACTTTATTTACTGTATTAAGTCAAGTTACAAATTAGTCTAATCACTTGATCGAATAACAGTTGATTTTTAAATATATGCTCTGCTGGAATCTCATGATGAAGCTTTAATTAGCCCCACAGGGTAAAGAAGCTGAGCCACCTAGCTGCCATCAGGCTTTCTTGCAATACCTGTAGACTTAGATAATTTCCTCAATCAGGTCCCCAATGATGTCTTAGGTTCCTGCTTTGCCATGTCTCAGGAAGACAACCTTGTTTCTTATCTGAAAAGACAGCCATGAACCACATGACCAGGCAAGGTACCAGGCTTTCTCCAGGGGATCTTATTGGATTAATTCCTGAAAGCTTTTTAGTGACAACTGGAGTCCAGGCATGTTAGACATGACATTCCAAAGTCCTTGTTAATAAAACCACAATTGGAAATTGGTTTTAATGAATTCATGCAAAGAAATATATTGCCATGACTCACTGATTATAAGAACTGCCAAACTCTGGAAGGACCAGGTAGGGAAAAAAAATATATAATTTACCATATTGCTTTAAAAATGCTTCCTTATATCTGAAAAACAGAAAATTTAATAATCAGCAACACTTTCAACAGAAGTATCAAAAACTATAAAATTATTTTCAGTTCATCCAGCCCCATAATCAATTTTTTGTTGTTGTTTCTTTTGGCTTTTCCTGCAGTATTTTTATAAATCCAGATACTTTATAGAGTTCTCATAATTTTCATCCAGTTCAAAAGGGTGTGACCTGAAAATATCAGAGTCCTTTCCATAAATCCCTCAGAAGATGTAACATTTTTCTAAATGCATTATAACAAAGTTGACTGTCTCTAAATGACAATAATAAATTTAAAATAGCAGAGTTATAGATTGATTATAATGCAAAGGACATGGAATTGTGTCCTTTCTGAAAAACACAATATTCTATAATATTACAACTAACATTTAATTATAACTGAAAGCATATCAGAATCTATTTTAATAATCTCTCTATATAAAAGACTAAATGACTGTTAACCATTCAACCAATAGCTATGAGGCGCACTGACCACCAGGAGGCAGATGCTCAATGCACAGGCATGGAAACATGGGACAGACTGATGAATCACAGAGGGAAGCGGGTGAGAGGAGAGTGGGAAGATATTAACCAAAGATCTTATGTGCATACTAGAGGCCTGGATTCATGCACCAGTGAGGTCCCTCAGCCTAGCATGCAGAAATCAGGCTGAAACTGGCAGTCTGACATCCCCCGAAGAATTCCAGATTGTGAAAGGGCATAGGTCAGGCTGAGGACCCTACAGGTGCATGAATCTGTGTACCAGGCCTCTAGTATGTATATAAAAATATAATATAGTTATTATTCCTTCATTTGTCAAAGTTTCCCATTTACCTTTTATAAAATGTTCCTTCATAAGGTGAGAAAGCAAAGCCCTGTGTATTCCAGAGCCTATTAGAATGATCTAAAGCTAATTTTAAGTCAAAAAGAAAGTTCTTAAAATTCAAGGTGTAGGAAGGTTGTCGAACTTATTTTATCAGAAGATTATATGTCATTATTATTATTAAACAGTATTAGACTATTCCCTCATTCAAAAAGACAAAAGGTATTAAACAGAAACATAGACTCACAAAACTTCAGTTTTAATTAAAATAACATAGTATATGATCATTTCATTAATGTAAAGAACTTTTGCTTCCTAGACAGATACAGGAAAACTTTATTTCTGAGGAACAAACCAAGATGCGGCATAGGTGAATACCTAAATTGCTGCATCGCACAATTTTAAAACTACAATTAAAAGACAGAACGGACATCATCCAGAACCTCAGGAAAATTGGCTGGTGGAAATTCTACAACTAGAAGGAAAGAGAGGAGCTCACGGAGACTCAGAGGAGCGGCAAAAATCTGAGTTACTGAGATGTGCGCATGGAGACAGTGAGCAGCAGAGTACCTGGCTGGCTTCCCCTACGGGGAGGAAGACGCAGACTCTCAACTGCACTGAACCCCTTATCCTATGGCACTGAACTCCAGGTCCAGGTGAGACTCATACAGGGGGAGTCTGGACAGTAAAAAGGAAGGAGTGCCCAGAAATTTAGCGGTGGTGGGAAAGGGCAGAGATCTGGAGACGTGCACGGCACTGTGCCAGAAGATGGACTGCTGATTGTGCTGCTGCCTTGCTCAAGTGGGTGGGAGACAGAGACTCCCAACTGCACCACTTCTAACTTTACTAAACCCTAGTTTAGGCGAGATCCTGGGGACCCAGACTCATACAGATCCTGGAGCCCAAAGGAGCTGGAAAGACAGCGGGCTAGAAACGCACATGTGTGTGCGCACAAGAAGGCTCCAGCAATTATGGAGAGACACTTGAGAGCCAGGGCTGCATAGGGCAGGCCTGGCTGAAAGCCAAGTTGCTCTGAGACTCCACCTGTCCAAGCTCAAAAGAGAGGCTTTTGCAGTTTTGCAAGTATTGCATCATAAGGCTGATTCTAGCACAGAAGTTCTCCTGGCATAGTGAAAATGCGGAGACATAGGAACGGATCACAAACAAAAGAAATGGAGAAAAACAAATGACTAGACATAGAGTTCAAAACCACACTTATAAAGTTTTTCAAGAATTTCCTAGAAAAGATGGATAAATGTAGTGAGACCCAAGAGAAGATGAAAAAGGACCAACTAGAAATTAAATATACACTGACTGAAAAAAAAATATTATACAGAGACCTAACAGCAGACCAGAGGAAGGCAAGAATCAAGTCAAAAATTTGAAATGCAAAGAAGCAGAAAACATTCAACTGGAAAAGCAGGAAGAAAAAAGAACCCAAAATTGTGAAGATAGTGTCAAAAGCCTCTGGGATAACTTCAAGTGTACCAACATCAGAATGGTGGGGGTGCCAGAAGAAGAGAGAGAGCAAGATACTGAAAACCTATTAGAAGAACTAATAACTGAAAACTTCCCACATTTGGTGAAAGAAATAGACTTACAAGTTCGGGAAGTGCAAAGAACCCCAAACAAAAGGAATCTAAAGAGGACCACACCAAGACACATCATAATTAAAATATCAAGAGCAAAAGACAAAGACAGAATATTAAAAGAACCAAGAAAAAAAACAGTTAATTACCTACAAGGGAGCAGCCATATGATTGTCAGCTGATTTCTCAACAGAAACTATGCAGGCCAGATGGGAGTGGCAAGAAATATTCAACATGATGAATAGCAAGAACCTACAACCAAGAATACTCTATTCAGCAAAGCTATCATTCAAAATTGAAGGGCAGATAAAGAGCTTCACAGATAAGAAAAAGTTAAAGGAGTTCATCAACTCCAAACCAGTATTATATGAAATGCTGAAAGGTACTCTTTAAGAAGAGAAGGAAGAAAAAGGTAAAGATAAAAATTATGAACAACAAATACATATCTATCAACAAGTGAATCTAAAAATCAAATGAATTAAAAATCTGATGAACAGAATAAACTGGAGAATAGAATAGAATCAGGAGTATAGAAAGGGAGTGGACTGACAATTCTCAGGGGAAAATGGGTGAGGGGATGCAGGGAGAGACTGAACAAAATCCTACACCTATGGATGAAGACAATAGGAGGGAAGATAAGGGTAGAGGGAGGGGTGGGAGCTGGGTAGAAGGGAGTTAAGGGGGGAAAAAGAGAAACAAATGTAATAATCTGAACAATAAATATTTATTAAATAAAAAAACTTTATTTCCCTTTTAACAGATTAGAAAAGGACTAAATGAATTTTGTATTAGCTTACTTGATATTCATATATCTAATTAAATTTATTATTCAGACTATTAACTTCCTTTTAAGATTTCTCTTCAAAATCCTTCTATAACTACAACCATACAATTTCTTTCCAACTGTTAGAATTTTCAACTCTTAGAAACCTTAAATTTTAGGTGACAAATGCATACTTAACACTTCTCAGATTAGCAATGCATTCACATTTTTAAGGATAGATTTCATATAAAATACAAGACATATTGATTAACAGATTTAAAGCTATCCTCTCTGTAAAAAAAATCCAAAGGTAGACACTCAGATCATTTAATATTTTAGTATCCTGTTATTTTAAAATACCTAACTATTATTATTATTATTATTATTATTATTATTATTATTATTTTACTATTTAACCCAGCAAATTCCAAAGTTTTAAATTTCCAAAGACTTTGGGAAATTATGTTTAGACAGATAATTATCAATGAAAAGCTTTATCATAATCCCTTAATTTTAGTAATGTCTATCTATTATGTCTTAACAACTTTGAGATCTTAAAGCCAATTGTTATTACCCAAGGCATTTTCTTGACACATTTTGTAACAGGGATAACTTGCAGGCTTATTCTTCTTCACAAAATGGGTGTAGTCCCCACTGCTATTTTGCAGAATACTAAAGGGCATTTCTGCAGATCTAATCCTCCTAAGAAAGAGTTGGAGGTTCTAGGAGGTTTATATTTCCCACATTTTTCTTTCTAAATAGACTGTAACAATATGAAATCTTGCATATAAGGAGATCATAAAAAACACACACACAACAAGAGTAAATAAATGAGTACTCTCAAAAGAATGGACTGGGGCATTAGCCTTAGAATTTTTTTTTTTTAATCCTCATCCAAGGATACTTTTTCATTGATATTTAGAAAGAGTGGAAGAAAGGGAGAAAGACAGAGAGAAATACTGATGGAGAGAAACAGATTGTTTGGTTACCTCCTGCACAAGCTTCCACCAGGCCCTGGGAAGGGGAGGAGTCTGAAACCAAGGTATGTGCCCTTGACCAAAATCAAATCTAATACCTTTCAGTCTGCAGGTCAGCACTCTATCCATTGTGCCAAAGGAGCTAGGGCATAGTCTTAGAATCTTATCTCACATTAACCCAGCACAGTAAATGATCTTTGGTTCTAAGTGGTGTAAAGCCAAGATAGCAGAGACAGAGGATTCCCTATGTTCAGAAACCAGTGAAGAGCAAACTAAGTCCACAAAAAATAGAAAACAAGCAAAGAACTCTCATTAGCTAAGAGTTTCTGGTCACTGATGCCTTGAAGTTCCTGTAATCCTGGCCATGTGTTCAGCCTGCCATAAGCAGCTAGGCCTCCAGCAAAGTGGCATGTGCCCCATTCTTAAACAAATTAAACCATACAACAAAGAGACACAAAGCAATAATTAACAAAGATACTCATATACAACTAGGGACTCCGCACAAATTCATGCACCTTGAAAGGAACTGTGGGCCACGAGGCTGCAGTGGGCACAGGAGAAGGTCTTGGCCCTTCTCCATGCCCCTGCATGGTCCCTCTCTCCATGGCCCCCAATCTCCTGCCTGCTGGAAGCCCCACTCCCACCACCACCACTCCCACTTGCTGACAGCACTGGCCCCTCTCACACGCACTTATGGCACTGAGCAATTGAGGTCAGTGCCAGCAGCAGGTTTGAGTGGGGCCTGTTACCCCAATAGTCCTCAGGAGCAAGTGGAGGAAGAGAAGCCCTCAGAGGTGATCGGGACGGGCAGCTGCCACTTTCCTGCTGACAGTGCCAAGTGATCAGGACTATTACTAGGCACCAGCAGTGAATGCACGTGGCAGCTCCAGTGCCGGCAGCAGGTGTGAGCACCCAGCAGGACTGCAGCGCATGGGAGCAAAGAATTTTCAGTGATGACCAGAGGCTCACCCCAAAGACAGCAACTGGTGCCCCACCTTAGTCTAGTGCCCCCACTCACCTGTTCCACCATCCCCCTGAAGCTGATGCCCACCACATTCCACACTCTGCCTCCTGCTGCTGACACCTGCCATCATCTGTGCACTCCCACTGATGGTCAGTGCACATCATAGTGACTGGTTGTTCAGTTGTTCAGTTTTTCTGTTGTTCAGTTTATTTGCATATTAGGGGTTTTTTTATATGCAGATATTTACAGGTACACACAACCCACAGAGAGCTTCACACCATGCCCCTTTTCTGTCCTGCCACAGACACCACAGAATGCCCTGCATAGAAAAAAGCACTGAAGCAGAGCAGTATCTCTCATCCCAGAGGGGATCAGGCTAAGGGCTCAGAGACCAGGCCAATGACCACTGGAGGTCTCTTGCAATCTGGAGTGGATCAGATTCACCCAATAAATGAATGCCTTAAGCCCAGACAAGAGGCAGTTCAATGCCTTCCATTCCATACACAGTATATGCTGCCTTACAATGGAGCCCACAGGAGAGCAACTGCTTTTTATGCCAGACAAGATGTTTGATTCTTCTATAAAAACACTTGATTCAACTTAGGTCTTAGGTGAGATGATGGCATTGCTGATTACTCAAAACAGAAAAATCCCTGGCAGAGCTGCAAGTAAGAGTCCAGGCTGCAGCCCCAGGCACTCCCAATCCAGGCAGCAGGTGGGATCTCCAGTACTCACCCCAGAGGAGTCTCTCACTTAAATCCCTTCATAGTCACCAAAATATGTAACCAGAAAATCAATGGGTCCATGCTACCTGTCACTACTTGGGCCAATTAAGCAGAGACAGGGTTGAATCATATATGAGTGTTTATTCTAATACTGCCAGCAATATGGGAGAGCACAGATCAGCCATAAAAGTCTGCTCTGTATCCCATCATAAGCCAGCTGTTTATATTGGACAGAAAACAAGGATTATATGGGGAAGTAGCCAAAGGGTATGCCAAATGGGTGGTTAACAGGTAAGCAGAGAGCCAGGGATCTTCAAAGGGCTTGGTGATATGCAAGGGCTGGGGTCCTCCAAGGGCTGGTGATTCTGGTTTCTGTTAATCTTTCCATGATAATAGGCAGATCCAAATGGAAAAATGGGCCATCATTTCCAGGTGAGCTCCCAGATCCTGTGTGTGTAACTGCCAGGTTAGAATGTACCTTCTTTAATCAAAACAAAACAATCACAGTTAACAGAGCATGATCAATATTTCTTACAATTCTAGCTAGTTCCCCAAAATTCTATTTCTTCTCCTATCGAAACCTTCTTGTACATCAGGCAAAGGAAAGCCACATTTTTACTTGTACCATCAATAATACTAGTGAGTTCTGCTGATTAAGAGATCTGAGCTGCCAGGTGTTTCTAATTGAGGCCTGAATAAAGAAAAGACACTGTCACAGCCAGCACTGACTACAGTTATCAATGGCTCAGGTAAATGGAAATAAAAATATTAGGAAAGTATTGGGGGAAGTAAAGAAAAAAATAGCATTTATATTTTACCTCCACCCAGGCCATACCTGCTTCTGGTGCCTCAACCTTCAAAACGATGGCTGTGTAAATGGATAGTAGCTTCCTGGAGAGTCCTTAGAGAACATCCCTCCTCATGATGCAGACACAGATAAGAAGGGAGTTTCTGGTTTAAACTCTCAAACAAGAAATTCAATAATTCATTTTTAAATGAACAAATCAAAAAAGGAGTTTGTGGGAGATGAATGGAATAAACTCCTCTCCTGCCTCAGCTTTTCCTACACATCAAGCCCCTGACCTTCAGGAGCAACCTGAGTCCTGGACTGCTTCATGTTAATTTTTCAGGTCGGGGTTATCACACCAGGCACAGACATGGAGAACGTGGCTCTAGGTGTGGGTAGACTTGGGGTTTGACTGCTCAAAGGTTATGTTTTTCTGGCTTTTAGATATCTATTTGGTGTCTGAGACAGGCCCTGTGCACTCTTGCTATGTCTCTGAGCCAGGAGTAGGGTTCATTTTTATGAACTTGAAAATGCTTTGAGGATCCCAACTGTGCATAAGAAATTTCAGAAACATCTCACTAGGGCCAAAGACACATCTCCAATCCTTTATCCCCATGAGGACAACTTAGCCTTAGCCCCAGTTTATAGCTCTGTGACCAAGTCTCAATGCCCCAGGCTTGCCAGGCTGCCACAGCATCCGGGGAGGGGAGGGAGCAGGGGGAGGGGTGGTACAGCTACAAGGGGACTCCATTACTTTTATTAAACTTTGTCTATGTCATTATGTGCTTGCAGGTGACTAATGAGGAGGGGTGTCACTGTCAGCTGAACTGCAGTGTACTTCCAGTGCACTTCCAGCATTCCCCTCTCCCTCCTCTCTCCCTTACTCTCTCCTCTCTTCCTGCACTCTACTCTCCCCTCCTCTCCCTTTTCTCTTGCTCTCTCCTCTCTCCCTACTCCCTCCTCTCTCCCCACTCTTGATCTCCACTAGTTTTACTCTTACCTTCTCAACTCCCTGCTCCAGCCTTGCAGGTTAGATGAGGTAGCAGCCCTATGGAGTTGAGAATACTTGCCAATTACTGATTCCATGTGGCCATGCCATGCAGCTGTCCAAGAGCAAAAAATAAGAATCAGGCAAAAAGATGAGAATCACAATGCTTCTGGGAAACCCGTTGTTATCATCAAGGGTATGTTTTGCTGAGTCCTAGGCTTCATCTGTCAGTAACATTTAAGAAATTAAGAAAGCATTATCTTTGAAGTGATCCTGGTATAGTGATAAAAATACACACACACACACACACACACAGAGAGAGAGAGAGAGAGAGAGAGAGAGAGAGAGAGAGAGAGAGAGAGAATTTAAATCTACAAAGCAGGTTTGCTTTCTTTTGATTAGAAGAATAAAATATGTTAAATTTAAGATCACCTCTCACCATGAGAGAAGAATCAGAATGCTCTAATGATTAAGTGCAAATCTCCCAAACCTTTCCACTTTTATAGGCAGGTGCTTCTTTTATTCTCCAGTTTTCCTGTAAGCGTTTTCCGACATTTCCTCCTGTGCGGTTTCCTTTCAAAATCTCTTCATCCGGCTGCATTGCTTTTAAGCATCAGGTCAGGGTGAGATTGACAGATGCTGACCATTGTTAAACTGCTACTGAGAGCTGGTTACCTTAGAAATGCAGTGAAAACAAAGACAGGAATGCTAAGGAGCCCTATGGATCCCTGCCCTCTGGGCTTCAGAAAAATAGTGCAGTCAATGAATCTGAGCCTTACACATCCATCAGGCTGATGGATGGCTGCATCTTCAAAAACAGATGAAGAGAGACAGTAGCTGGGGAGAAACAAGTGGATTGTTACCAGCAGTTCCGAGGCAGAAAGCTCTGTGCTGCTTTGAAAAAGTCAATTTCTAGCTTGTGAAAAAGCCACGCAACCAAAAGTGTTTTGTGTCTTGACCTGTGAAAATAAGTCTATTAGCCCTCATCAACCGCCCACCATGCAGGTGCCTGGAACTTAGCAAGCCCAGGATGCTGAAGTCTCCCAGTTCAGGAAGGGACACCATCTCTGGGATTATTAACAAGGTCTGCAGTAGCAACATTGTCATTCGGTACCACCATGGGAGAGGGGCGCCCCACTCTTAATGAGAAAACGAAGCACTGTTTTCATTTTTAATTGCTGGGGCTGATTAAGCTGCAGGCTCTCACAGACATGGACCCTATGGGTGCGTGTTCCCAGGAGCTTCTGCAGAGCCTCCCAGCTGCTCGCTGCCTGGCGGGCCCCTTGCTGCAACCAGCGCGACCCCATTCCTATTAAGAACTTTATTACAGAGCCCCCATCAGTGCCCTAGCATGGGATTCTCAGGCTTCTGAGGGGAATTCCAAGGGGGCGTTGTTCAAGCCTTCAAAGGATAAAGTGGGAACTGGCACATCACACGGGCAGTCAAGTGTTAACATGTGCCCAGAAAATAAAAATATTTAAATCCACCAGGAAAACCAAGCAATCAAAGCTTCTTTTTAACTGAGATGGAGGGATCCCTCTCTGATCCCTGCAAGCCCTGAGGTGAGGCATAGGTGCTTGGTCTCACACAGTAACCAGGACACATCATGGCAACCACAGAATTTCCTGTGTAGCTACATATTTTTCCGGCAATATCATGTTCATTGCTGTTTTCATAGAATTCATTGTGGTATTTGGAGAAAAGACAAAGTAAAGAAGGATGAAACTGAGAAGAATGAGGAATTTATAATACTCTTTAGTTGCTTATCACTCCCACATCTTAAAGCCCTTTTCATAATGAGAATAAAGAAAAGAAGATGTGTTCTTTCTTTATTATGTTTTAATTCTATATGCATTCCTTATATATCTAGATAGCAATTTATACTAATAATAGGGTAATATGCCAATTGCTCAGTATGCCATCATAGTAATGATGGATCAGCAGGCTGTGTGTGCAGCAGGTGCAGGTGTATGGGTACTTGCAGTGTCAGGGATGGGGGTGGGGCCAAAGCAGAGAGGCCTCTCCACCCACCTGTGCTGGGGGTCTGGAGGCGTGCAGAGAGACCCCTCTTCCATGGCCCCAGTCAGGGATCCACAGGCACACAGAGGTCCTGAGGCCTCTGCTGTGGCCCAGCATGGGGGTCTGCAGGCTTCCTCTGACTCCAGCCTACCTCTTTGGGGCAATCCATCGAGGACCCCCGAATGGGTGGACAGGACCTACCTCTTTGGGGTGATGGATTGTGGGGCTCCCACGTTGTGACAGGGCACAGGCCCATCTGGGGAACCACCACTGCCAGCCCTGAATGCACAAATTTTGTGCACTGGGCTACTAGTCCATATATATATATATATATATATATATATATATATATATATATAACCTTCCCACCGTCAGGTATCTATGACTCACACTGACCACCAAGGGGCAGATGCTCAACGCAGAAACTGCCAAGCTCTGATGACTTGACAGCTTCAGTTCTCAAGTGACACACCCCAGAACCAGAGAGGAGAGTGCTTGATTCCTCACAGGGCTGTTTGATTCCAGCTTCAGCCATAGGTTTTGTTGCTGCTGGGGCATTGTTGGACCCAAATCTGGTTAATTGCACACATGCATTTGTGTCCCACACCCTGTGAGATAGTAACTTTGCAGAATGTCCTCTCGCATTCTGGGACCCCTATCTATTAATCTATACAAAAATCTAAGTGACTGGCCATACATCCAACATGCACTGGTGATTTAAAAAATAAATGTTGACTCATGCATGCATGATACGTATAAAGCTCCTGCTAGTGCCAAACGCAAGAGTGTGTTTTGATCTGTCATTGTTGATCATGAATTTGGTTGTTTTTGTGACATTCTGAAGCTAAAAGACAGTGACATCATCAACAGAATATGTCTAGTACTGTTATTTAAAAGGCATCACTTAACCCTGGCAGATGGCTCAGTTGGTTGGAGTGTCGCTCCACACACTGAAAGGTGGTGGATTTGATTCCAGGTCAGGGCACATACCCAGGTTATGGGTTCAATCAACTATTGGCACAATGTATCTCTGAAACTGATTTCTTCTACTTAATTTCCTTTCAATGTGCACAGATTTGTGCACTGGGCCACTAGTAGATATATAAATAGACAGTTGCTAGCGAGAGAGAGAGAGAGAGAGAAATATTGGGTTTTTGTTTGTTTGCTTGCTTGAGTTTTGTGGGGTGTGTGTGTGTGTGTGTGTGTGTGTGTGTGTGTTTTAATGGGCACAAGCTTTCTAGCTCCAATTTTAAAAAAGTACTGCCAGCTAGTGTGGCTCAGCAGTTGAGTGTTGACCCAGGAGGCAAGAGGTTGCCAGTTTTATTCCCAGTCAGAGCACATGCCTGGATTGCAGGCACTATCCCCAATAGGGTTGGGTGCAAGAGGCAGCTGACCGGCGATGTTCCTTTCTCATTGATGCCTTTATCTCTCTCCCTTCATCTCTCTCTAAAAATCAATAAACATATTTTTTAAAAAAAATTACTTATTTTTGTTTTGGGGACATCAGGGTGGGAAGAGTAAGGGACTGAAATAATCAACCTGTCCTAACACCAGACTTGGGGAAAGAGTAAAATGAAGACTCCTAGACCATATCTCCCTATCCCTCCCAACTCCACTCCAGGGAGCAGCCACTCCTTTGCTACCTCTTGAGCTTAGAGGTGGGCACAACGATAGCATAATATGCCTCTGTGAGGAGAACCTAGTGAAGGGATGGATGTAGACTATAGAAGCAGACTCCGGGCTGTTTAGGCACCTTATTTCTTAATCTCAGATACCTAAACCTTGGGACCAGAGGATAGAGATATGGGAAAGACAGCTCTGAGTGGACATGAACCTTTGGCTCTGGGGGCCTCTTACTGCATGAGAAGGATCTCAACAAGAGGAAAAGCAGAGCAAGTTCAGGGCTCAGGGATGGATCCTGGGTAACCATTTCTAAAGGCCACACTGGACCACAGTTTGAAAATTACGTGGTGTATGTTTACTTCTTCAACAAATATATTTTAAAATTCTGCAATGTCCCATGAACTATACATATATGCTACATACAAAAATGTGATGGTGGCTAATCATACAAGATAAAGTGATACTTTTTCCACCCATTCATTTTAGAGAGAGGGAGAGAGAAAAAGAGAGAGAGAAAGAGAGTGAGAGAGAGAGAGAGAGAGAGATGCTGATATGAGAGATGAGAAATATTGATTGGTTGCCTCCCACATTCACCTGGCCAAGGATCGAACCCATAACCTGGGTTTGTGCCCTGACCTGGAATCAAACTCACCACCTTTCAGTGAATGAGGCGACACTCCAACCAACTGAGCCACCTGCCAGGGTTAAGTGATGCCTTTTAAATAACTGTACTAGAACCTATGTAACCAGGTGGATTCAGCTTATATTGCTCCAGTTATTGTAGAACTATAACTACTCTTTAAGAAATTTGGTTCAGGCCGAAACCGGTTTGGCTCAGTGGATAGTGCGTTGGCCTGTGAACTGAAAGGTCCCAGGTTCAATTCCGATCAAGGGCATGTATCCTGGTTGCAGACACATCCCCAGTAGGGGGCGTGCAGGAGGCAGCTGATTGATGTCTCTCTCTCATCAATGTTTCTAACTTTCTATCCCTCTCCCTTACTCACTGTAAAAAATCAATAAAACATATTAAAAATAAGAAATTTGGTTCAGAACCTACAGTATATATAAGAACATATAATATGTATAAGAATGTGTAAGTATGTATAAGATTCAGAGATTTGAAGGTTGTACTCTTTACAGATGAAGATATTGAAGTTCAGGGGGGTGTAAGTGCTGTGGTCAAAGGAATTCTGTAGTGGGATTGATTCCAAGCTTCCAGGAAGCCCACTGGCTACAGAATTGATCAGTGCACATTAATTTCTCAACTGTTTCAATATCATGGCCAATTGCAACATTGTGCACAACGCTTGTCATAATCCCACAAACTGTTTTGCAATTTTAGTTGTCTCCAAGTCAACCAGGGAAAAGTCAATATGTTGGCGGAGCCGTAGGTCTGTCTTTCCCAGTCCAGGTATCCCATGTCAAAAAGGGGCTTCCTACTGGAGAAATAGGTCCCTTCAACTGGCTCAGGCTTCAATCTCTCATAAAGAGAACTGACTTTAACAAATCAAAGGCATAGGCTTTGGTATATCTGAGCAAGAGGAGGATAAAGCACTAATAAATAAACCTGGTCTCCCTGACCTGGATATAGGAAATAGCCATGCTGACCTCCCTCCACACTTTCCATCAAACACTAGAGTGGTCTTCGAAGTGGAGAAGACCCTGTCAAAACATCACTATTGCTTTATGGCTTGGAGGGAGAAGGGCAGATGGTGCAGCTAGGAGCCTCAACTCCCGAAGGGAGGTTCTTGTCCCACCCCACTCTGGCTAATCCATCATGAGTGTGTACATTAGCTTCAGCCAACACAAACAAAAAGATACTCTTCTGCACAAGGAAGAATTTCTCAGCTGTGACTGCCTGAACTTTATCTCTCAACATCTACTCACAAGCCAAAGCTACTGAATTTCTAATAAAAATGTATATTAAAGTGTAGACTTTGTAGTGAGTGGCGAGAAAGCAGGTGAGAAGGGTGGATGAGATAAATCCATGAGATTCAACTGGAAACATCAGAAGAGACTAAGAAAACTGATAGACATATAATACTTTGTAGCTTTTTGGATATAAACTCTTAAGTTTTACTAAATCCATCGCCTCCCACCAGTTATAATACCACATTTCCTTCTACTTTTAGTCTTTGTGTTATTGTCTGTTGATTAAAGTTTTGTTTTTTTTTTCTAGCAAAACCTGGGTATGTTACAACGTATTCCCATTTTGGCAGAAGTCTGTGACATGAATCCACTTCTGTACTGTGAGATGCCAGGCACCAGACTGGAAGTTTTGAGCTGCAGCTATAAGTCAGCCATTCCAAAGCATTCATTTCAGGATATGACTTAAAATCCCTGATTTTAATTCTTCCCTCTCCTCCATACTGAACTACCACTGATTTTTTTTAAAGAAATAAAAGTAAGAAACCATGTATGTGAGTGAGAGTGTGTTTGAATAAGGTGTATGCCATTAAGAGATCAAGAAATGTGGAGATCTTCTGCATAGTGATTTTCCTCCAAAAATTACATTATGGAAACTGAGGGGAAAAGTAAATTTACGGTGTAGAACCTGACAGAAATGACCTTAGCCAGGTAGTCAACACAACTGTGATAAGTTAGATTGACAAGATGTACTCTGGATATGATGTAATGGAAATAGCAATTTACCTCTATTGTCTTCTCCCCCAAAACCCATACATAGATAGCTCCAGGTTAATCGTGAGAAAAATCATCAGACCAATCTCAATTGAAGAACATTTACAAAATACCTGATCAGTATTCCTGAAAATGAATAAGGCCATCAAAAATAGGAAAAGTCGCCGAAACCGGTTTGGCCTAGTGGATAGTGTCAGCCTGTGGACTGAAAGGTCCCAGGTTTGATTCCAGTCAAGGGCATGTATCTTGGTTGTGGCACATCCCCAGTGGGGGTGTGGAGGCGGCTGATCAATGTCTCTATCATCAATGTTTCTAACTCTCTATTCTTCTCCCTTACTCTCTGAAAAAAAAATCAATAAAATGTATTTTAAAAAAATAGGAAAAGTCTAAGAAACTGTCACACAGCCTAAGAGATATAGTAAATAAATGTCACGTGGTAACTTGGATGGGACCCTGAAAAGAAAAAAGGACATTAGAAAAAAGCTAAGGAAATTTAAATGAACAATTTAATTAACAATAATGTACTGATATCAGTATTATAACCAATAGATCATACTAACGTAATTTGTTAGTAATACAACATACTGGACATAAAGTATATGGGAACTCTTCATACGTTATTCAGTTGTTTTTTTTTTTGTTTTTTTTTGGTAAGCCTAAAACTGTTCTAAAACAAAATGTTTATTAAAGCACATGATGAAATGTCTCAGAAAAAAGTACATCTTACAAAAAATGGTTGAAAAATGGCATGCACATAGAACAACAAAGTGTAACTAATGTTCTATTTCTTTCTCTTCACAATTCTCTGTTAATGCTTATTTCTAATAAACAGTTTAAATTAAGAAGTAAGGAGTGCCATACAGGCTGGAGAGACAAAACATATTTTAAAAAGTTTGAGCTGTTGCTCTCAAAGCAATTGCTTATAGTTGAGAACCCATGTTTCAGAGGCACAATTGGAGTTGCCTTCCATCTGTAATGCAGTGTTCAAGGTAAGTAATATAAATGTGCTAGATCAATGCTTACTATCCTATGTAATAAAAGAGCAATATGCACATTGACCATACCTCCACTACATCCACAAGCCATGCCCACCAGCCAATCAGAGTGAGCATGCAAATTACCCCAACCAAGATGGCTACCGCCACAGAGAGAGCAGGAAGGAGGCTTGGGTTGCTCCTGGCAATGGAGGAAGCCAAGCTTTCTTCACATCCTGGCCAGCAGGCCTCCCCTTAAGGCAACAAAGTTTCAATGGCTGTATGAGCAGAAGGCTTGGCTCCACTCCAGGCTACAAAGTTTCAATTGTAGAAGAGAAATAAATCCTAGACACCAGGGCCTCCGCTTGGGCCACCAGGGGGACATGGCCAGCCTGCAAACCACCACAGACCCCTTGCCCAGGCCACCCCATACCCCAAGGGAACACCCACCCTGATCCAGGACACCCTTCAGGACAAACCAGGTAGCCCAGACCTGTGAACCAGGCCTGTATCTACTAAAAGAGCAATATGCAGATTGACCATCACTCCAACACACAAGATGACTGCCCCCATGTGGTCACAAGATTCTGCCCCCATGTGGACACAAGTTGGCCACCAAAAGATGGCCAGCAGGGGAGGGCAGTTGGCAGGGACCAGGCCTGCAAGGGAGGGCAGTTGAGGGTGATCAAGCCTGCAGGGGAGGGCAATTAGGAGTGACCAGGCCTGCAGAGGAGGGCAGTTAGGGATGACCAGGCCCACAGGGTAGGGCAGTTAGGGGCAAACAGACTCACAGGGGAGTGGGTAGGGGGTAATCAGGCTGGCAGACAGAAGTGGTTAGGGGCAATCAGGAAGACAGGCAGGTGAGCAGTTGGGAACCAGCAGTCCTGATTGTGAGAAGGTTGTCTGACTGCCCTTTTAGGCTCCATCCTACTTGGATCGGGCCTAAATGGGCAGTCGGACATCCCTCAAGGGGTCCCACATCAGATAGGGAGCAAGGCTTGGCTAAAGGACACCTTCACAAATTTTGTGCACCAGGCCTCTAAGATATAGATAGATAGATAGATAGATAGATAGATAGATAGATAGAGATAGAGATAGATAGGTATTATAAGCTGTTCTCAATAATATACTCTTTATATATATATATATATATATATATATATATACTCTGTATATATATATAATGTAAAATGTTATCAAAACTCAAGATCGATTATATATATCCTTATCGAAACTCAATATCCACAACAATTATTTAGAATTTAAAGCAACAGAAAGCTTTTGGGCAAGGAGTATTTATCTTATGACTGGCATTGTTTGGAATTATCAATGCATAATAACTTTGCAAACCAGACCTACTTTGAGTCAATTTTGTTATTGTTCAAAAATTTTCTACAAATGATACACACCTTCAACTGGGGTAAGATTCTCTCAGCAATAGTCCCTTGGTTTTCTATTGTTGTTAGCACATTGGCTAACAGAATTATCTCATAAATAGAGGATAAAAAGATGAAAACCTTAAAGAAAGGATGAAGAAAGAAAGAAGATCCAGATACGTTCAGGTCACTGTGTGCATGCAGGTGCATGTGTGTGCATGTACAGGATAAATCTGAAAGAAAAGAGAGAATAAATGAGAAAGAAGAAACAATTCTAAAGGAAGAGAACTCAAGTTTTCATATTGAATATACCCATGGAAAACCAAGCCAAATCAAACAGATGATACACATTTATTTTTTATGTTAGTTCTGCAGTTTTCAATTTAAAGATAAACAATCTTGTATACAATAAACATAAAACCTATAAAAAAAGTTACCAAAAAAATTAAGGTGGCATCTAGACTTGTTCTCTAAACACTAAATGTCAGAAGACTTTAGAGAGCCATCTACCACATTTTAAAGAAAATGATGAATTCCAAATCTAGTTCAACTCTCCTTTATAAGCAATAGAAGAAATTCTTACACAAAAAGCATCCAATAATATACTTTTCATGAAGTATGTAAAAATAATGAATTTATTTAAGAATATCAAATTTAACAAATTTTTATACATAAATATATAATGCACAATAAAAATGTATTTAAGGAATGCTATTATGGCTCAGAATTAGGACATTTTGAGCAGAAATATATATTTGAAGGAATAATGAGAGAACATATCTTAAAATCTATGCAAAATGTAACAAAAAACTTACCAGATTCAAAAAGCTCAACTGTCCAGTTTTTTTCAGTGGTTAGAGCATCAGCCCTCAGAATGAAGGGGTCATGGGTTTGATTCTGGTTTGCAGGCTCTATCTCAGTCCCAATCAAGGTGCATGAGGGAGGCAACCAATCCGTGTGTCTCTCTCACATCAATGTTTCTCTCACTGTATATCCGCCCCCCCCCCTTTTCACTCTCTGTAAAAATCAATGGGAAAATATACTTGGGTGAAGATTAGCAAAAACAAACCAAAACAAAAGCTCAACTGGCAAAAGAACAAATTCATAGAAAACAACACTTACATACTGTGGACAAAAAAAGACCACATGTTGACCTGATGCTTAGGGAAAGCATGCATGATGGTTTGGCAAACTCAAAGACCTAAAGTAACCACAAAGGATGGTCTAAAATTAAAACATTAACTAAAAGCAGTTTATAGTGGGTAGTCATGTCCTAGGCTAGTATCTCCCCTGTAAAGGTCAATCTTAACCTTAACTGAGCCTATTGTTTTTTTGGTTTTTTTTTTGCATCCAAGATAATATGCCTGTGAAATGTCTGGGTATCTTGTAACTTTCCTTTTCCTGGACCCCTCAGGACACAACCAAATGTACCTCATGCCAAGACAGAGACCATAAGTCCCTTCATTGTTATTGTTATCATGTTAATTGTTGACTTTTAACTATCCTGCACCCACCTAAGTAAAAAGACATATGTGTCTATCATTTTACGTTTTAACCAATCCCACAGGCTCCCCTCCCCACCACTTTGCTTTCTCCAACCTCCCCAATCTATCACCAATGGATCTCATGTAACCCACTAAGTCTCCTCCTTTGATTGTAATGTATAAAACAAGATGAAGACCCACCATTCTCCAGAGCATCATCTCAAAACAGTGAGATTCTACTTCCCAGCCATTGTTGACAGTTTGCCTCAAATAAACTCATAAAAATTCTTTACAGGTTTGAATGCTTTTACGTTAATGGTATCACATCATTGTAGAAGTTCTGAAAATGAAAGACAAAGACAAACTATTGAAAGCAGTCAGATAGACATGTGGCATTCAGAGGAATAATAGTGATGACCACAAATGACATCAGAGAAACCAACGTTCATTTTGAGGTGCTGAAAGGAAAAGAAACTTCAACCTCAAATCCTATATCCAAAAAAATACTCTCCAAAAGGGAAGAAGAAATGAAAGCAGTTTGGGGCCTACAAAAGCTGACAGACTTAATTGCCAGCAAACCAACATAACAAAGGCAAAAAAAATCTTCTTCAGGTGGAAAGGAAATGATACTAGATGGAAACTCATTAACAGAAAAGAAAGAAGATACCATAAATAGGAAATAAGTAGGTAAATATGTAAAAAATTATGGTTTTTGTTCTTATCATAATTTTATTACCAGACATAGATTATTTAAAGAAATAATAACATTGTTAGGTACCATTTAGTACATATTTAGATGTAAAATGTGACAGAAAAAAGCACAAAGGTAGTGAGTAGTTGAATAAAATAATACTGTGTTAAGGTATTATGTTCACTAACATAAACCATTCGCTGGGCCATAAGACAAGTTACAATGGATTTTAAATTATTAAAACCTTACATAGTTTGTTATCTGACCAAAGCAGAACTAGATATCAATAACTGAAAACATATCTGGAAAATTCTTAAATATCTGAAATTTATATAACACACATCTCAATAATCCACAGTTTAAAGAAGCAATTGAAAAGAAAATTAGACATTGTGATTAAACTGAATGATAATTAAAACATGCTATGTCAAAATATGTTGAAAGAGGGAAAATAGAGAAGAAAATTTAGATCTGAAATGTAAATATTACTAAAATAAAAAGTCCTAAAATCAGTATCCAAAGCTTCCCCTTAAAAGGCTACAAGAATAAATTCAACATTTCTTTAGTAAATAAAATAATAAAGATGAGAACAGATGTCAATAAAATATGAAATGTTAAAAAGAGAGAATCCATGAGCCTGGCCAGTGTGGTTCATTGACCCGTGAGACAGGAGGTCAGGTTTGATCTTGTGGGGGTTGAGGGGGTCTTTCAGAAGGTAGCCAATCAATGATTTACTCTCATCACTATCTTGCTCCCCCTCTTCTTTCCTCTCTGAAATAATAAAAACATATTTTAAAAAAAACATATTAAAAAAGAAAATTCATGAAATCAAGCTGGGTCTTTGAAGAGTTCAATAAAACTGACAAATTTATAGAAAGATTGATGAAGGAACTATGATACAATGTTGTCTCTTTAATTTCAATATCATAGTTTAAAGAGACAGTATCACTATAAACTTTAAAAACATTAAGAGGATAATAAATATCATGAAAATTTTTATGACAATAAATTCAACAACCTAAACAGGAGCAGATTTATTGAAAGACTCAAATTGGCAAAACATTTAAAGAATGAAAAAATATATCTATATCTATAATACTAAAAGCATAATATGCATATTGACCAAAAGGCCAAACAGTGAAACAGCTATCTGGAATGACCTTCCATATAAAGCCAGGGCTGCAAGGTCCTACTCTTGCACTAATTTCATGCATCAGGCCTCTAGTATATCCTAATATATAAAAAGCTAGGGGCCATCACAACCAAAACAACTGGAAAGATGACCAAACACAGACTGTGTGGGGTGACAAGGTCAGCAGGGTGGTTAGGGAGGGACAACCAAATGACTGAACAGCAGGCTGCATGGGGTGACCAGGCTGTCAGGGGAGGCAATTGGAGACAGGCCAGCAGGGGGGAGGGCAGTGAGAGGTGACCAGGCTAACAAGGGGGGAGGTGCAGTTGGGGGTGACCAGACTAGTAGGGAGGCTAGTTAGGGGTGATCAGGCTGGCAGGCATGGGCAGTTAGGGATGATTAGGCAGGTAAGCAGTTAGGAACCAGCAATCCCAGATTATGAGAGGAATGTCTGACTGCCATTTTAGGCCTGATCTGGCCTAAAATGGCAGACAGACATCTCCTGAGGGTTCCCAAATTGGAGAAGGTCCAGGCTGGGCTGGAGGGACCCTCCTTACCCCCGTGCACACATTTTTTGCACCAGGCCTCTAGTATATATATAAAAGCCTAAGCGACTGGCCAACCCGCTGGTAGCTATGATGTGCATTGACCACCAGGTGGCAGACATTCAGAGCCGGAGCAGAAAGCAAAGGCATGGAATCATGGAACACACTGATGAATCTCAGATTGAAGCAGGGAGGGGGGACTTCTTGGGGAATATTAGTTTTAGCCTGATCCCTCCCAGGCCAGGCCAAGGGACCCCACCAATGCATGGCCTCTAATCCTACATAAAAAGTTAATTTATACAGAACATGACAACATTCTATATCAATAAAGCAAAAATGAAACATATTACAGGCAAAGTCCTGTAATGTTGAGGATGTTTATTTCTGGATTGTAATATTATGGGGTGTTATTTAATACTATAATAAGAAAAATATATATTTTTAAATCCTCATTCCATTTGGGAATGATTTGTGATTATTTCTCTTGTAATATTAGGTTAGAAAAATAAGATATTTACAACTCAACATTTTTGCTATTCTTGTCTCCAGATAATTCAAATCTCACTTTAAATTAACAATGATCTTATAGGAATAAAATATCACCAACATTCCGTGCCAGGAATCCAGAACTTTTAAGAGTAATTTCTGAAGAATTAACAAAGAATGATTTGATGTTGTCTTTAGGCCCATGCATCCCTTTGAGAGCGCTGGAAAAAGGGGGAGTGGTCAGGCACCACAGTCACCCATGAACTGATTGCTTGTTGACCCAGATATGCCAAGAGGGGCTCTGGTGCCATGCTGGGGGTGAGGACAAGGGATAAAAGATGGTCTCGTTGGCCTACAGCTCCCTTGTCAACACAGGTGGGAATTTCCCACAGAAATTTATATAAATCAAGGAAAGAAACTTACCATCACTTACATATGTATTTTTATTTTTATTTTTTTACTTATTGATGAGAGAGAGAGATGGATATGGGTTTTTGGTTCCACTTATTTATGCATTGATTGGTCCATTCTTGTATGTATCTGGATGAAGCTCTCACCAACTGAGCTAACGGACAAATTTTGTGATTTGTTTTTTTTTTACATGGATAGCAATTCTATCTATTTTTGAAAATGCAAGTAATCTTTGGATGTTTCATTCTGGATGAAATGGAAACAACAGTGGCAGATGGATACAATGGGGTTTCAGAGGGAAATGTCACAATAAGATCTTCATCGATTTGCTAAACATGGTTAGTGACAGGCCCTCCAGCCACCAATCAGGATGAGAAATGGAACCTATCAGTGGACTTGTTAAGCCTCCCTGGTGTCTGTAGCTGACAGTGGAGTATCTGCCTTTCTCTGTAACCATTAAATCATTCCCACTAGAAAGAGATGGGGGAGAGAAATCACACAATATTTGAAAAACCTGAACAGTGAGTGCTTTATTTTGGAGATGCTATTGAGAACACAGAAGTTCCAGTTAGTAGCAAATGGACATTTATTTTTATGAGTTTTAAGCCTGAGGATTTATTTACAGGTCAGTTTTCTGAGCCAAAGTAATAATTCACCATGGACCCTGGGGCTGTGTTTCTGTTCTGAAGCCTTGAGAGTAAAATAGTCACCTTTTATTATGTCTCTGGTTGTGAAAATGAATGCTGAAAGTTAGTGAGGAGTAGAAAGTCTGTCATTGTATACCACAGGTTTGCCAGTTCCTAAATTAATCTGCCTTGCCTGGTGTGCCTCAAGCTTCCTGAGTTCACCCGTCTTAGTGCCAGCATTGCTGCATCACAGCTAGTTGAGATCATTTCTGCATGAAAAAGAAGAATGCTGCCCCTCCAGTAATTAACTTAGTGCCTCGGATGCTTGCAGCGCACCAGGCTGATGAAGGAGCCCCATCAGCAAACGAGGCTCGATCAGTCATTCACAGAGTTAGTCACATGGAGTTGTGTCTGACTCTGACTGAGAAACCTCCACTACAGACAAAGACAAATATAGTCATCACTGCTCAGGGCTCTGGTCTCCAACTCTTGCTATCCTCAGGTGCATGTGCTGGTGCTAACCTTCTAGATCATTGTCTTCCAAGGTACAGCTGTGATGCTCAGCAATGTGATTTATGCTGTCATCCTCTGATCGTTCAGGTTTTCCAGATGAAAATAAAATTACTATATTCCATTTTGATCTCAGAGATTTCAGATATAATTACGAGATTATGATTTCCTACTAACCCTTTCATGTTCCAATAATCATTATTTTCATAAAGGTTAGTGGTGAGTGCAGTGTGCGGGCAACTCTTCCTGGCTCACACTCCCTCCACTTGCATGTTTACTGATTTTTGTTAAATTTGCATTTCTAGCTCTCATTACAGGATTGCATTATATTCTCCATCAACAAAGAATGGGGAAAAAAGTCATTGACCACAAAAGCAATAAAAACAGTTGCGGCCCCTAAAAGTACCACTATCCTGCATTTCATGTTTGTTAGAACACATAAAAACTTGTTTTGCTTTCAAGTCTAGATTCCCAATTCCTTCTCAGATAAGAAGTCTTGATTTCCTTACCCTCCACATGGTCAGCTACATTTACAGCTGGAATTTTCAAATAGACTGCCCAGAGCCCGGTAAGCAATCTCTAAGCCCTTATCAGAGTCCAGCTCTGCTTGCACTTCCAGGTTTTATACTAAGATTGCAATCCAGTGCAAAAGCCGTGGGCTCCCACAGGGGACCTAAGCCTGTGTGTGTGGTGTGAGGGCAGTTTTGAAAATGCAGAAGAGGTGAGGCCTTGGGAAGGGAGGCTGATCACACTATTAGCAGTTAGCTTGGGGGAGTGGAGCCTGGAGACAGACCAGGTGTGAGAAAGGGAGCTCTCACCTTAGTAGATCTCTCCTGAGCCTGTGTGATAGCAGGAGTTAGACTTGGACAGGAAATGCAGAGGCCTCTGCTCTCAGGGAGTGTACCTTATGGTGGGAAAGATGAGTGAACACACACAAATCTCTATATATAAAAGCCTAAGCCTCCATCCAACTGTTTGACCGTCCAACCGGTAGCTCTGATGCACAATGCCCACCAGGGGGCAGATGCTCAACACAGAAGCTTCCAAGCTGCAGTAACTTAGCAGCTGCAGTTCTTGGGTAACACACTCAGAACCAGAGAAGAAGAAGCTCAATTCCCAGGTATGTCACCTGAGAACCGCCTTTTGGCAATCAGGACCCCTCAGGGAATGTCAGAGAGTCGGTTTTAGCCCAATCCCCACAGGCCAGGCTGAGGGACATGAATCCACATTAGTGAATAAGTATGAGTAGTAACACTATGAGGGAAACAAACTGTCCAGGGCACTTGCTTAGAAACAAAAATGGCTTCTGGGAGCAAATGACAGTTAAGCCGATTTTGTTCATTGAGGATGTGTCATGGTTTCTGGCATGGGGAAGAGGGCGGAATGGGGGAGCACTAATACAACTGGGACAGAAAAGACATTTGAGCTGCCTTCAAAGAACATATATCTACTGTACATGCACATTTCTAAAGGGAAATGAAGAAACAGAGTATGCCTCCCAGCCCTGAACATGATTTTGGACTGGAGGTTTTGTGTCAGGACCCTGTTCCTGGGCAGTGGGCTCGGAAGGTGCTGAGGCCCAAGCACAGCTTCTCAGATGCAGAGATGAGCTCTGGCAAAGGTGAAGACCACGAACAGGAGTGACTGAGCTCCTCTCATCTGAGACCTGGAAAGGCTGTGGCGGTGGCGGCGCTGCAGAAGGGTCCCTTCCTAGCCATCCTGGATGTCTGTCACCACTGCTCCTAAGGCTAGGAGGTGCAGGTGCCTTAGAGAAATGTGAGCAGTCAGAACCTTCTGACATATTTAGTAAAATGAAGAGGCCCATTACGATGCAACCTTCATCAGAAGGTGAGTTCTGCCATCTATCTTTGCCAAGAATTTATGAGCATCTGGGGTCTGCAATCATGCAACGGATGATAACTCTCCTCCCCATGCCCTTGCAGCCACTAACTATCTGGACTTATTTCTGGTTTTTCCATCTATTGAGAGTACAGATCTAAATGGGAAACACAAATGCCATTCCCATTGGAAATTAGAAAGGCTCGGGGCTGGGAGAAGCCGTGGCCACTGGGGAAGCTCAGCATTCCAGCGCAGCTTTACCTAACTTTCCACTGGCTGGTGCCAGCCCAGTCATTGCTGCTCCACACACCTCCCAAGAAGTGAAGGCAGAGGCACCCGGGCCCTGTGCAGTGCCCAGGACAACCCAGAGGGGTGGAGCAGCAGAGAGAGAAGGTTTCTTCTATTCAAGGGAGGCCTCCAACCCAGCTGAGACCAGTGGGGCCAGCCAGGAGCCATAATCATTGAGTCAAAGAATAAAGAAAATGCCCTATTCTCTCCACTGGAGTCACCTAAAACACTCAACAAGTAGAGCAACTCTTCTGGAAACAGAGCTAGAGGCTCTGGGGTGTCACCTCGTGCCTGCACACGTGGCTGGGCTTTATGTCACTGTGTGTGTTTATGCCAGTAGGTAAAACAGTTGGCACCTCAAATTCATCATTTGAAAACAGAAGAAAAATTGCCCAATCCTGTCTGTCCCCTTGGGAGAGCCCCAGTCTTCAGCGGACAAAATGGTAGGGAGATTCCTAGAGCCCACAGAGGATGACTGGACGCAGGCATATCTCAGGTGAGAAAAGGGGTCACATAAAAACAGAACAGTGGGGCATCCCTCACTCCTCCAGGGACAAATCAGAAAGGGGCTACAGCAGGGACCGCCCCTTCTAAGCACAGGGCACAGCTGTGTCTGCTGTCACAGGTTTATTATGCTCCCACTGACCCTGCACCAAGCAAAAGATGCCCCTCCAGGTTCTAAGCATTCCTTCCTCATCCAGGACACAGGAAATGCATGCAGACCAGAGAGTTTACGGAATGCACCTCTGTCTGGCCAGCATGGGGCCTGCCTGGAGATTTGGCTGAGAAATGGGTGCAAAGGTTTGACTGGGATTCCAGGAGGAGAAATGACCCTGGGCATTACAACTAGAGGTGCGACACTGCGACTTTGGAGCTCCCTAGTTATTGGCTGAGCAACAGGCGTGTTTCACCTCCACAGCCTCACAGTACTTCCTGCTCTCTTTTGTGGGTCTCTGTGTGTGGTAGGTGGGAACCAGCAATGTGAGAAAATGGAGAGAAAAAGACACTCTCTGTCCCACACACTCCATCTGTTCCTGTGTTTAAAGGAGCACGTGTGTTGTGGGAGGGATGGGTTTGACAAGCTTTATGTAAACACACTTAATTATGTCTTTTCTGAATCTATTAACTTGTTTCAAAATTGCCCGATAAGTTATATGCACTGCTTTTGTGGCGCTGTGTTTTCAAACTTGGATCAACAGTGCCCTGTGAATGGTTAATTTGAACATGTTTTGGGTGATGGCTAAGGAAGTTCTGTTCTGTTCAATAGAAATATAATGTGACCCACAAATGCAACTGAAGTCATGCTTAAGTTTCTAGTAAAGAGAAAAAAGATAAAGTTAGAAATATAGTAAATAAATAAATAAATAAATAAATAAATAGGTAAAATTCACTTTAATAGTCTATTTTACTTAATACAATAGACCCTAAATATTATCATTTCATCTTGTAAACAATATGAAATTATTTTAAAAATATATAATCTCTTTTGTACTACATTGTCATACCCAGTGTGTATTTTACACTCACAGCACATCTCAGTTTAGACCAATCACAATTCAAGGGCTCAATAGCCAGGTGTGGCCATTGGCTGTCGCATTGGACATTATAGTTCTAATCCATTATCAGTGTCTGAAAACTCACCCTCCCATCCCAAATTCTCAATACAATAAAACAACACAGGTGAAGAATAATGGCATACAGACATGTCCGTAGTCTTCAGTATGTCCAAAGGTTATGGGATTGGGGGTGTTTATTAATATAGCTAATAAATAATTAAAAGAATTTTTTTTCTCATTTTGAAAAAAATACACACTTTCTTTTCTGCAAACAGAGCAAGAAAGAACTGGCTGCCATCTGTCAAAGGAGCTCAGATGAAGACTATCCATGGACCTCACAAATTCAAGAGCCAGGCATCACTGCAAGTTGATATTATGTACAAAACTAAGTTGGTAACAAGCACTTGTATTGAAGTTATGTGCCCATCATCCCGATCTTTTCCTAACACTTCTTCAACACACATAGCATGTAAAGAACGAATGTTTCATCATTACTGGTAAAGGTCATATTTTCTAATTCAGAACTAGGAAAGAACTCCCCACATACCCCTTTGGGAAAAGATAGAAGATTTAAAAAAAAACACATTTCCAAACCCCAATCATCATAGCCAGAGAGTCAGAAAGGACTGAAACACCTCGTCTGGTCCCCATCCAGCTCACTGCCAAGTGCAGACAGAGAGAGCCCAGCATTGCAGTGGGAGGGACACAGATGGACCAGAGGAGAGTGTCCAAGGCTGTGGAAATGCAGCACCAAGTGTGACCACAGAATAGCAAGCCCAGGAAAAAAACACTACTGATACAACACTTTAGCTATTATAACGGCTCATTTGTGCTAATGCAATGGATGGCTGATCCAGAGCCAAAAACTGTCATTTAATTGCATGAAAAAAATATGGTACAATTAGAAAAATGATTGATAAGGGCAGGGTGGCAATGATACAGTTTATCAGAATTTTAAATATTTTTAGGCAAATGAAATGGGCTGCAGAAGATCACTATATTCCTGATCTCAGGCAAATGGCTTTGTGAGGGTGCCTTACCTGGTCACATCTCTGGTCTCATGGAAAACATTTCTTTTTAATCTACTAATCAATTAAGGAAAATCTAGTTGATTTTCCTTAACCCTAATGCAAATGCATCTCAAGCTTCAGCTCTACCATCATTCTGTGGGAGATAGAATTTTTTATGATTATTCTTTTGCCTATTTATAAGTTACTGAATTTTTATAAATCCAATTCCAAAGAGTCTGGAGAGTGAAAGAAATTGAAGTATTATGAAAACCTCAGTTGGTTTAAAATCAGATGTGCTTTTGAGCCAAAGCACTAACTTGTTCAGGAGGTTCTGAGGTTGAAATATGCTCCAGGTAACAGACACTGCCATGGAGGCACTAAAGAGAAGACCTAGGCAGAGCGACACTTCCAGCTGAGAGAAGCTCTGGGACCTACTCCCCGGAATCCTCCCATGATTTCGAGGGGCATGTTCAGGAGAAGGTGGTGTAAACAGAATATGACTGATTTATAATAAGATACAATTTAGGGAATGCAGTTGAGATGGTAGAAGCTGTAGTGTGATAAGCCAAAACTATAAAAACCAGGTCTAGAATCAGATCAACATTAAGAGCAGATATGCCTTATAGCTGTTATGTCAGAGTGCTGACTACCTAATGTTTTTTGTTGCTTTTTGTCCCAGTTGCACTGGTAGAAGTAGTTTACCCTTACCCCACCCTTATCCCAATGCAGAGCTTACATGGAGAGTATCCCTCTGATCTTGGGGAGTGAGACTTGGACAGCAGATCACTCATTACAAACTCTCTCATCTTGGGATGGAGGCCCTTAGAGGATAAATTTGTGGGTTACCTTGCTCCTCTGACCACACTGGCTCAGCAGTATCTTCTTCCCTTGAACTTCACCCTTGTGTTATTAATACTATTTCTATTAATTCATTCAACAACTATGTGTTAAATGTCTTCTCTGAGTTGTAGAAGACACTAGGGATAAAACAAGGAACCACTCCTGCCCTCCTGATTTTCACAGTCAATGAGGAAGACAGTAATTTGTTAATTCATAAAAATGTTAACTTGCAACTATGATAAAAGTTTCCAAAGTAAAAATCTTTGTGCTAGAAGATAGTCTAAAAGGAGAACCTTAGTCAGAGGAATCTGGAATTCAGCTGAGTAGTCAAACAGATAAGTAAGATTAACCAGGGCAAGAACAGAGCAACAAACATTCCAGGTAAAGGAATAGCATGTGCAAAGGCACAGAGATAAGAGGAAGTGTACTGAATGGTTAACAACTAAAAGAAAGGCAATATGACCAGAGGAGTGAAGGAGGTAATTCTGGAAATCTAGATGGAACAATGGTAACCTAGAACTAATGTAGCAGTAAGAGACTTGGACAAAAGAGGGGGACTGGAAACAAAATGGAAGGGATGTGACAATAGATTAGTCAGGGTATTAGTTAAGAGGGAAAAGGAGCACTAAAAAATGACTTCTATGTTTTCAAATTAGATAAATGAGTGATAACACACAGGAACATGGAAAAGCCTGTGGCTGTGTGTTGGAAGACTTGTGTCCAGAATGGAATGGTTTTCTTTGAAGGGAAGAAATGCAAGGATTTAATTTTGATGATGCTAAGTTCAAGTATTGTCTGCTTCCTCTTTAAGGAATGAATCAAAAAGAATAAGCAAATTTGGATTCATAAGAAAGGCCTGGGCTTTAAAGAGAAAGTTGATTTTATCAATCAAGGTCATACATAAATAGGGAGACATTGAGATGCTTACGTAGGAGAGTGTGCAAATGAGAAGAAATATCACATCTAAGTCTCAAGGAACCCCTGACATTTAGAAGTTTGGTAAAGGAGGAAGAAGCATAGGGATCAAAAAAAGGAACTATCTCATAGAACAGAGTGGTTCTCAACCTTCCTAAGGCCGCGACCCTTGCATACAGTTCCTCATGTGGTGGTGACCCCCAACATGAAATTTTGCTACTGTTAAGCATTGTGATGTAAATATCTGCATTTTCCGATGGTCTTAGGCAACCCCTGTGAAAGGGTCATTCGACCCCCAAAGTGGTCGCGACCCACAGGTTGAGAACCACTGTCATAGAAGATCTGTGAATCATAGCAGCCAAGAATCAAAATTTTCCGAGAAGAATGCCAAATGCATCTCAGAACATATCTACACTAATAAAAGAGAAAGATGCAAATTGACTGTACCTTCACTATGCCCATCAGCCAAACAGGAGTATGCAAATTAATCCAACAAATATGGCAGATTAATTTGCATATACAGGTGCCAAGCAGCCAGGAGCAGGACGCTTGTGTTATTGCCATGCAGATGATGCAGGCATTCCACACCACCTCAGCTACTCTGGGCCTCTGGGAAACATGAGAAGGCAGAAAGGTGGTTCTGGCCTGAGTGAAGGTGGTGCTGGCAACCAGGGGAAGGAAGGCCCATTCTTGCATGAATCTTTGTGCATTGGACCTATAGTAGCTAATAAAAACAAAGAAGTGCCCATTGGCTTAAGAGACATAAAGGTTCCTGAGGCCTTGGCAAGGTGGTTTGTTAGGACAGAAGCTAAAATGTGGAGAGAAGAAGATAAATATGGCCAGGGTGTATAGTGTAATAGCATAGAGACATCATGTGTGAGACAACCCTTTGGGAGATGATTGGCTACTAACTGTAAAAAAAAGGATTTGAGCTTATAGGGGCAAAAAAATATAACTTTCCTCCCACTTTTCTAAGTGTTTCTGACTGCACTAATAATCCAGTTAGCTAAAAGCTTAACAGGAGAAAATATCCAAAATTCACTATAGATGTGCATGCAGGGATGTCATAGAAAATGAGACTCAAAGAAAGATTGAGCAGTTGAGACTTACATGACATTCTGAAGTTAAGAAAAAGGGAGGGTGTTTTTGGGATTCACAGGGCAATAAGACAATCCACATGGAGAGGAAAAAGCAAATGTTTAATCAGTAAGTGTTGGCTGGGCCGTCTTTAACAATGCAACACAAAAAGGATTTTGAACCAGGGGCCTTGCTAGGTCCTCCCTGGCTATCAAGCACTAATTCACACTGTGCAATAGTTACCTGTGATGACATCTCCCTCCTTGGAGCAGGTCCTCCATCTAAATTCCTTTTAGGCAGTAAGGAAAGATCAAAGTTTTTTCTTCAGTCTTTAAAAAAATAACCACTTTCAAATAATCAATATCCCAAAAAGCATATTGTGAGGTGGAAAATTATGCTTCCCTTCAGTCTCAAGGAAAGTTTCCTTGTTTGTTGTTTGTTTTTGTTCTTAATGAGATATATTTACTGCTTGTTTTAATCAGTGAGGCTTTGGTAAATGTTTAACAATTGGCTCCCTGGGGAGAAAGCCATGGTTGTGACATTGGCCAATTTCTGCAGTGTAAATACCTTCCCAGGAGTTGATGTAAATTACCGCTATGATTTCCCTGGATATGAATTTGGAAGGAGGTGCTCAGAAAGATGTTGACAAGCCAATAACAGCTGCTGTGTCACAGCTCTACTAATGTTTGCACTCTGAGGTGCCTCATGTACCAAAGAGGGAGGAGGGATTTGCAAGGTATGATTTAGAGAACAAAACCAAAGAAGGAAATTCTTGCAAAGGATCTAGGTAACCTTTCCACAGGAGGTTTCTGTCCTCATACTGCCGCCTCCTTTATGTGCATACACGTCAGGATGGTATGTGATAGGCAAGGTTCTATGGCCCTTGTTCTCTGCCCCAGGATTCCAGGAAACATCCAGCTGCTGCCACCATCTTGAGAATGACTACTGCTCTCTCCTTTTATTTGTTGTCTTTTCACATTTCTAGAGACTCTTCATAATCCTCAATGGAAGGTCATTTACTCATTCAACAGATATTGATTAAGTGCCTACTATGTGCTAGGTTCTTTGGGGAATCTTAATATATAAAAAGCCAGGGGCCATCATGACCTAAATGACCAGATGGACAACTAAACAGCAGGCTGCGTGGGGTGATCAGGCCATGAACAGGGTCAGTGAGGGATGACCAAATGACTGAACAGCAGGCTGTGTGGGGTAACCAGGCCAACACAGGGGATGGGGAGAGTTGGGGGCAACTAGGCTGGCAGGGGGCAGTTAGGGGCAACAAGGCTGGCAGAGGGAGGTAGATGGGGGTGACCAGGCCAGCAGGGGGTGGGCAGTAAGGAGTGACCAGGCTGGCACAGGGGGAAGGGGATAGGCAGTTAGGGGCAACCAGTCCAGCAGAGGGCAGACAGGCAGGCATGTGAGCAATTAGGAGCCAGTGGTCCTGGATTGTGATAAGGATGTCTGACTGCCAGTTTAGGCCCAATGCTGGGGATCAGGTCTAAACCAGCAGTTGGACATCCCCCAAGGGGTTCAGATTGGAGAGGGTTCAGGTTGGGCTGAGGGGATACCCCTCTGTGCACAAATTTCATGCACCAGTCCTCTAGTACAAAAATAAGATTGACTGATGCCTCCTGTCACCTGCATAAAGACCATAGCTGAACTTCCCCAGGCCTCTTTGAAGCATATGTGGCTGCCATCTTTAGCCCCTACAGTGTGTGACAAGCTTTGAGATAAACATTTTGTGTGTATTATCTGATTGGTCCCTAAAAGCTGCTTTATGAGCCAGTAAAATTTACAATATATTTTTTCTCTGGTCTGCAACATATTAGAAACTTTGCTAAGAAGCCAAATATATTCAATTTAAAGGACTGTTCTATATTCCAAAATATATCATTTCTACTTTTATTACTAATTACTATTTTTATTACTAAATAGAGGCCTGGTGCACAAAATTTGTTCATGGGGAGTGAGGAGGATGTCTCTCAGCTCAGCCTGCACCCTCTCCAATTTGGACCCCTTAAGAGATGTCTGACTGACTGGGCAGTTGAACATCCCTCCCACAATCCAGGACTGCTGGCTCCCAACTGCTCACCTGCCTGCCTGCCTGATTGCCCTTAACCACTTCTGCCTGCCAACCTGACCACCCCCTAACCACTCCTCTGCCAGCCTGATTGATGCCTAACTGCTCCCCTGCCAGCCTGATTGCCCCTAACTTCCCTCCCCTGTTGGCCTGTTCACCCCTAATTGTCCTCCCTTGCAGGCCTGATCACCCACAATTGCCCTCCCTGTTGGCCTGGTCACCCCTAACTCCCCTCCATGCAGGTCTGGTCACCCACAACTGCCCTCCCCTGCAGGCCATCTTGTGGCAGCCATCTTGTGTCCACATGGGGGTGGCTATCTTGTGTGTTGGAGTGATGGTCAATTTGCATATGACTCTTTTATTAGATAGGATAATGCCCTTTTATTAAATAATAATGGATAGTTTGATTTAGAATGTTTTATTTCAGTATTTATGTTCTTAGTTGACAGACTATGTGTTTCCTGTATTTGTAAGAGTCCTTTGGTTTCAAGTAATAAGGTACTTGACAAATAGGACCACAGTACTAAAGTGGTATATGACCTTTAGATATGGTTTGATCCAAAAGCTCATGATGTTATTTGGTGCTCTGTCTTCCTTCTGATGATATGTCCTCTACTTGCCCATTTCTTTTGACAATTTCATCCTCAGGCTGGGTTCTCTTGTTGAAACCGAATAGCTGCAGACATTCATTCCAAGCCTCAAGCCTCAGGTCAGCATGAGGCACTGTTCAAAGGATGCAGAGCAGTTTTTGTTGCTGTGGTCCAAGAAGAATCCCAAGGTTCACTCTGATAGCACCTGCTGGGTAACTTGTCCACCTGGGAACAAATCCTTGTGGTCAAGAAAGCATCATAGGTTGGAATGTTTTTGTTGTAACTTCTGGGAGAGAAGCAGATACTTTTCCTAGTGGAGTTTGAAGTTATAAGGACAATAACAACATCAACAACAGCTGACAGAGAGGACTAGTTGCCAGGAGTCTTTGAGTGCTTTCATATAGATCATCTGATTTAATCTTCACAGCCACCAAAAGAGCTGCATTTTAGTAGGAGCTCTTATCACAGATAAGGAAACTGAGGCTTACAGATAGAAGTAACTTGTGTAAAATCACAAGTAGTAAGATTAGGAGCCAGGTGCACTTCCCCTGAAGCCCACGCTCCTGCCTGTACTGCACTGCTCCAGGCTGAGAAAAAAAGAACCTGTCGAAGCCAAAACACAAGAAGAGCATCAAATCTTGACCACTTTATTATATCAAACAATGTATCAAGCTACAGTTACCTGTGGGTGAAGCTGACCATGCATGAGACTGAAACCACTGCTGGACTAAGAGATATTGCCAATAAACTCTCTCTCTCTTGGTAGTTGATCTTTCTATCACTTGCAACAAAAGAAAACAAACACAGTAATAAACTACAAATATTTCAGGCTGGGACTTTAGAAATGCTATGCAATAATAAACTGCAGTGTTAAGAATCAATGTTGCATGGATCAATACCAATGTACAGCTAATCCTTGTATGTAAGCATAGTATTTGGTTTTTAACATTAACTAAGTCACGCTGAAGTCAAAGGAATGTTTTGAACATGAACGAAAGCATTATAAACAATAAGCAGCCGAAACCGGTTTGGCTCAGTGGATAGAGAGTCGGCCTGTGGACTGAAAGGTCCCAGGTTTGATTCCGGTCAAGGGCACATACATTGGTTGCAGGCACATCCCCAGTAGGGGGCATGCAGGAGGCGGCTGATCGATGTCTCTCTCATCGATGTTTCTAACTTTCTATGTCTCTCCCTTCCTCTCTGTGAAAAATCAATAAAATATAAAACAAAAACAAAAACAAGCAGCTGGTACAAGAGGCCTGTGCACCATTATCAGATGAAACATAATTTCTTACCGCTTGGGTATGCTTCTGTGTTTTGGTGAAGGACATCCTGCAACCTGACATCTAAGGCTGTATAATCCCTACAGGATTATAAATCACAGCAAAGATCATGATTTCTTAATAAAATCTACTGCTTCTAAAGAGCATCATATTTGAAAGAACCCTGCACTGGTAATGCCTTTACAGAGATGAGAGCCTAGACTCACTGTTATCAAAAAAGGATTCTCAGCTAGGATTGTACAGGGCTCCTGGTTGGGGCACCATTTACACAGCAGAAAATGAAAACAACATGATTAGCGATAAAACCAGGCAAGACTCAAATCTCTTACTTGTAAACCACATTCTAGCTTTGCTATCAGTTTAGCTCTTGTTCTGCATGATGACTGTAACATCACAGTCTTTCTAACCAGCCATCTAAACCCTCAGGCTGTTCTCTGACTCTCCTTTCCTGAAGAGGGACATGAACACTACAGAGTAACCAGAATAGGTCACTGGGGAAAGAGCACCAATCCCTAACCACATTGGGACTGGGTCTTGTTGTCCTGTAGAGCCTGAATAGAAAATAAATGTTCTGGGGAAGGGGGATTATGCTATAGCAATTATGCTAATTAAGGATCCCTTTGTTGTAGGCTTTCCAGAGGAAGAAGTGGTTTGTGTCAAAAATCTACAGTAGAAATTCTAAAAATAGGCCGCAGGTGTGCCCCCGGGGGTGGGGCGGGGGTCCATGGCAAAGATAGCTAGGAGGTTAATCTGGAAACAAAGAAAATGTGCTGGAACCAAACATTAACAAGCACCAACATAAGGTCTGAGACTATGAACCTCCTGAATAAGAAGTGGAGGGGGGAGTGCAAAGGGAGGGGAGGCAAGTGGCAGCAAGCTGTGCAGATAGGCAAACCCTCTGGAAATGCAGCAGGCACAGATGCAAATGGTAAAGCCAGAAAGTGACTTCATGTTTTGATTTTATTATTTTATTTTTGAGATGTAAAGTTGCATTTTTATTAAATACTGTTTCTCCACTCAGAAGAACTACTGGCTTAGCTTCCCCTAACTACTTTTAAACTTAATTTTAAAAATTTTCAGTAACAGTTGACATTCAATATTGTTTTATATTATTTTCAGGTGTACAGCATAGTTGTCATACAAGTATATAATTTATGAAGAATCCCCCCTTATTATAATATTATTGACTATATTGCCTGTGATGTACTTTACATCCCTGTGACTATTTTGTAGTAACTGCCAATTTGTACTTCTTATTTCCTTCACCTCTTCCACACAGCCCTGGAACCCTCTCCCACCTGGTATCCCTTATTTTGTTCTCTGTATCTATGAGTCTGTTTCTGTTTTGTTTGTTCATTTATATTACTCTTTAGATTCTACATATAAGTGAGATCATATGGCATTTGTATTTCTCTGTCTGACCTATTTCAGTTAGCATAATATCATCTAAGTTCATACATATTGTCATAAATGGTAAGATTTTATTCTTTTTCTTATGGTGAAGTAATATTTTATTATATATACAGTACATACCACTTCTTGTTCCAATCATCTCTTGATGGGCACTTGGGTTGCTTTTATGTCTTACTTATGAATAATGCTGCAATAAACATAGAGGTGCATATTAATTTTTTTTGAATTAGTGTTTTGAATTTCTTTGGGTATATATGCAGGAGTGGAATTTTTGAGTCATATTTTTTAATTTTTTGAGTATCCTCCATACTGTTTTTCAAAGTGGCTATATCAAGTTGCATTCCCACCAACAAACAGTGCACTAGGGTGCCCTTTTCTCCACATTCTCCCCAGCACTTGTGTGCCTAGCCAGCACAGCCGGAGAGCCTGAGGGAGGGCCGGCGAAGGATGAAGAAAAGACAGACAAAGAGAATAAGCTGTGTCTAGATGGATCTTCTGTGCATGACTGAGACCACAGAACAAATCCAGACTGCAAGCTGATGCTTTATTTTATAGTCAGAGGTAAAGAAGGTAGTGGTCACCAGAGTTACAATGTTCTTGTGAGTTTCACTTATTTTGGCGACACTTGCTGCACCTCCACAACCCATTAGCTACCTAGGAAGGATCTAGGGAGCTTCATAAGATCAAGCTTAATTATGCTAAGAGGGCTGTGATATCTAAACTGAGACTTAACCCTATTGCTGCACTCTACATTGTTGTTTGTTGATTTATCGATGATAGCCATTTGATAGATGTTAGATGATATCTCATTTTGCTTTTAACTTACAAAATGATGATTAGTGACTTCGAGCATCTATTGACCATCTATCTGTATGTCCTCTTTGGAGAAATGTTTGTTTAGATCCTATCACTATGTTCAAGTTGAATTGCTTGAGGGTTTTTTTTGTTTTTGTTGTTGTTGTTGTTGTTTTTGGTGTTGAGTTGCATAAGTTCATCACAAATTTTATATATTAGCCCCTTCTCAGATGTATCATTGGAGAATATCTTCATCCTTTCAATAGATCATCTTTTCATTTTGTTGATGGTTTCCTTTGCTGTGTAAACACTTTTTAGTTTGATGTAGTCCCATTTTCTTATTTTTTTTTCCTTTTGTTTCTCTTGCCTGAAGAGTTATATCATAAAAAAATATTGCTATGAAAATGTCAGAGAGATTACTGCCTATGTTTTCTTTTAGGAGTTCTATTGTGTGAAGTCATGCATTGAAATAATTTAATCCATTTTGAGTTTATTCTTGTATATAGTATAAGAAGGTAGTCTAGTTTCACTTTTTGCATGTATCTGCCCAATTTTCCAAACATCATTCATTGAATAGCAGTCTTTACCCCATTGTATAGTCTTGTCTCCTTTTGTCATAGGTTAATTGACCACATAGGCATGAGTTTATTTCTGGGCTCTATTTGTTTCTATTGATCTGTGTGTCTATTTTTATGCTGCCCCATGGGGTTTTAAGTACTATAGCATTGTACTATTGTGTGATATCAGGTAGTGTGATACCTCCAACTTTTTCTTTTCTTTTCTTTTCTTTTTTTTTATTTTTTTTAAGATTCCTGTGACTATTTGGGACCTTTTGGTGTTCCACATAATTTTCATTTCTGTGAAAAATGCCATTCGAATATTGATAGGGGTTGCATTGAATTTATATACTGATTGCTTTGTATAGTATAGACGGTTTAAGGATGTTAATTCTTGCTATCCATGAGCACAGTATATGCTTCCATTTACTTGTACCTTCTTTCTTCAATGTCTTACAATTTTCTGAGTACATGGTGTTTTTTACCTCCTTGATTAGACTCATTCTTAGGTACTTTATTTTATTTTATTTTATTTTATTTTTTGATGCAATTTTAAGTGGAATTGTTTGCTTAGTTTCTCTTTCTGATAACTCATTATATACTAGATGCCCAGTGCACAAGATTCATGCACTGGTGGGGGAGGGTCCATCAGCCCACCCTGAATCCTCTTGCAGTCTGGGACTTCTCAGAGGATGTCTGCCTGCTGGCATTCAGACATCCTTCTTGCACTCTGGGGCTCTCGCTCTGGATCCCTTGCTCCTTACTGCCTGCCTTCAGTGGAGGTGGGAGAGGCTCCCACCACTACTGCTGTGCTCACCAGCTTTGAGCCTGGCTTCTGGCTGAGTTGAGCTCCCCCTGTGGAAGCAAACTGACCACCAGGGCAGCTCCTGCTTTGAGGGTTTGCCCCCTGGTGGTCAGTGCATGTCATAGTGACCGTTTGGTCGATTTGCATATTATGCTTTTTTTTGATAGGTTATAAAAAGCAAAGTGACCAACAATACGCCTTTCTGACCATCCCACTGATTGAATAACTGGATGGTACATATGATGTGCACTGGCAATTAAAAAAAATAAATATTGACTTGTGCATGCATGATACATATAAAGCTCACTAGCACCAATTTAGACAGAGTAGGAATATTCCTACCTGAACTCGTTTTGGGACATGATCAGGTATATGTTGCTTTCTCTCAAGTTCAAAAAGCATGTGACGTTAAAGTTGTAAATACTTAATCACAAGGGAAATTAGTCAAGTACTCTAAAAATGTTTTACTCTTAATGTGGTATACAAGAAGTCCCATTTTCTCATCGTAGAATAAGTTTAATCAATTTATCAGTCATTATTTTTATTAATGTTGTTTTTATATCATGTTTTTGTTGTTTTTATATCATGTTTTTATCATTTTTATATCATGTGTCACTATTATTTCATGTTGTTATTATTTATTTATTAATCAATTTATATTATTTTCATATAATTTTCTTTCATCTCTGACACTTCTATTATAGAGAAAGGGCAAATAGTAATATTAAAATATTTCTCCTAATTAATTTCCTTTCAATGTGCATGAATCTGTGCACTGGGCCACTAGTTGGTGTATAAAATGCAACCAATTTCCAAATATTAATTTTGTAACCTGCTACTTTACTGAGCTTATCAGTTCCAGTAATTTTTTTTTATTGGTGAAACATTTAGGGTTATCTTTATGTAGTATCAGATCATCTGTAAATAATGACAGTTTTACTTTTCTGTCCCTGTTTGGATGCCTTTTATTTTGTTTCTTGTATGATTGCTGTGGCTAGGACTTCTAATACTATGTTGAATAAAAGTGATAAAGGTGGATAATCTTGTCTTCTTCTTAATCTTAAGAAAAATGCTTTATAAAGTTATCTTTTATATCCCATTGAGTATGATCTAAGCTGTAGGTGTCATTATTTGATTCAGTCTTAAAATATTGTATGCTTCTAGGAATTTACCTGTTTCTTTCAGAATGTTTAATTTTTTTTAATATATTTTATTGATTTTTTACAGAGAGGAAGGGAGAAGGGATAGAGAGTTAGAAACATCTATGAGGGAGAGACATCGATCAGCTGCCTCCTGCACACCTCCTACTGGGGATGTGCCCGTAACCAAGGTACATGCCCTTGACTGGAATCGAACCCTGGACCTTTCAGTCTGCAGGCCGACGCTCTATCCACTGACGCAAACCGGTTTTAGCAGAATGTCCAATTTTTTGACAAACAATTGTTTATAATACTTTTTACAGTTTTTTGTATGTCTGTGTTGTCAGTTATCATTTCTTTTTAATTTCTTTTGTTAAAATATATTTTTATTGATTTCAGAGAAGAAGGGAGAGAGAGAGATAGAGGGAGAGAGAGAATCATTGATTGGCTGCCTCCTGCATACCTCATACTGGGGATGGAGCCTGCAACCCAGGCATGTACCCTAACCAGAATCAAACCATGACCTCCCAGTTCATAGGTCGATACTCAACCATTGAGCCATGCTAGCTGGATTCTCTTTAATTTTTTATTTTATTTATTTGGGTTCCCCACTTTTTCTTATGAGTCTGGTTAAATATTTATCTATCTTGGCTATATTGATGTTTTTTGTTGTGTTTTAGGTCCTATCTTGTTTATTTCTGCTTCTTTCTATTCATATTGGTCTTTCTTTGTTGTTCTTTTTCTGGTTCCTTTTAGTGTTAGGTTAGATGGTTAGACTGTTTCTGTGGGTTGCTTCCTTAGGTTGCCTGGGCCTGAGGTGCTTTTTAAAATACACTAACTAGGCCCTACTCTAGACCAATTTAGTGAGAGTATCTGGCTGGTTTGTCCCAGTGTTCTAACATTCCATCAAGGTTGATAGTTCTTTCAATCTTTGCCCTTTAAGCTTGGCTTCCCCAACCTTCCCCGCCTTGGGCTGGGAATTTTTTTTTTTAAATATATTTTATTGAGTTTTTACAGAGAGGAAGGGAGAGAGATAGAAAGTCAGAAACATCGGTGATAGAGAGACATCAATCAGCTGCCTCCTGCATGCCCCACAGTGGAGATGTGCCCACAAGCAAGGTACATGCCCCCAACCGGAATCGAACCTGGGACCTCTCAGTCCGCAAGCTGACGCTCTATCCACTGAGCCAAACCGGTCTCGGCTTGGGGTGGGAATTTATGAGCACTGACCAAAAGCAGTGGTTCTGGGGAAAGAGAAAAGGTCAGCTTTGAGATATTTTTGGGATCTAGAAATAATTCAACTTAATGACCAATTAAATATGGACACTGAAAGAGACAAAGAACTCATTTATTTTGTAGTGGTTATAGAAATGATATTTCCAGCCCTTTTCAAATACTGGAAATCTGTAGTCAACACTGCACCACACCAATACTTTTACACAAATATTGTGGCAAAACCTGTGTCCACCAGATGGAAAATAGTTTATACTTATCTACTCAGTGATCAGAATACATAAGTTCCCTTGGGACCTTGCCAGAAAAGTAATTAGGCCTATTTGGAAACAAGCTTTTGTTTTGGTTTTGTTTGTTTCACATTCTTAGAGGTTTCTTTTCTTCCCTTTTGTTTCTTTTCTCTCCTGATAAATCCAAACCTTGGTAACAATATCACCCTTAGTGTTTTGGTGTTTATTTTCTTTCTCTGCAAAAAAATTAACCCTCAACTAGCTTTTTTTCTTTCTTTTCTTTTATTGTTTTTTTCCCTCTTGACATTCAAAATAAGTAGTCATTTGTTTCAGGAATGCAAGATTGATCAATTTTAAAACATTTATTCATAAAATTATTATAATAGTAAATTAAATATGTAAACAGTGAAAAAGCATTTGATAAATTTCAACAATCAAAACTATTGCTGAAATAAACAGAAGTGCCTGATCATGATAAATTATATTATCAAAGCTGATATCAAACATTATATTAAATGTAAAATAGTAAGCAATCTCATTAAATCCAGAAAGAAAATGAGGATGTCTTCAAGTATCAGTTTGTATTCAAGATTGTTTTGGTGATTTTAGTTTATGCAATAATAGAAGAAAATAAAAGGAGGGGTTTAAATTTGAAAATGTTGAAAAAATTATCTTTATTATAGATCATATAATCATACCAGAGGCCCTGTGCACAATTTTCATGCATGGAGGGGTTGGGGTAGAGGTGTCTCTCAGCCCAGCCTGTTCCCTCTCCAATCTGGGGCCCCTCAGGTGATAGCTGATGGCCAGTTGGCCATCAGACATCCTTCTCACAATCCAGGACTGCTGGCCCCTAACCACTCACCTACCTGCCTGCCTGCCTGATTACCCCTAACTGCTCCTAAGATGGCCCAATGGCCCCAACTACGGACCCCCAACTGCCCTCTCCTGCCAGCCTGATCAACCCAAACTGCCCCCCCGCCATCCTGATCATCCCCAACTGCTCTCCCCTGCCAGCCTGATGGCCCCCTCAGCCCTTCCCTACTGCCCTGGTCACCTACATGGAGCAGTAGTGGGGACCTGCACCTTGGCAGGGCTGAGGCAACTCCACTCTGCGATCCTGCTGCCAGCCCCCACAGGGCCACAGGAACTGCAGCAGCAGGTGCACAAAGCAACAGCCAGGACCCAACCCCTGGCACAGCCACAAGAACCCAGCAGCAGGCATGCAGAGTGGCCACCAGGCCTCCTGACCCCCTGCAGGGCTATAGGAACTGCAGCAGTAAGCGTGCAGAGCAGCTGTGTACACTGACATTTGTGATGGTGTTAAAGCATGAGGGTTAATTTGCACATCACCTCTTTATTACATAGGATGCCTAGAACACCCAAGAAAATATAGTAATATATTTTTTAAATGATTGAAATTAAAGAAGAAATTTGTGTGTTTTTTAAAGTTTAACAAATACACACAAAGATGTAAAAATCATCTTTGTATAGCAGGAGTCATTGAGAATGAAAAAGGAGTTTTAAAAATTATCTTAATGATCACATTAGAAACTTTAAATTGCTAAGGAATCAATTTAACAAAATTTCTATGTGAAGAATACAATGAAAAATGGCATCTAAATACATAGATGGAAAAATATCACCAAAAAGGCAATCCTCAATATAAATTAACTTCTTACTTAAATCAGAAAGAGTTATTTAATGAATAAACAACATGATTTAATATTTTACATTTAAAAGCCAATTTATAAAACTGCTAAGCTAATGTAGATAAAAGAGTAAGAGAGGTACCATATATTAACTGGTGCAATCAAAATAGTATATACTGGCACAAAACTGGTCAAAGAAATCAGTAGAAGAGCCCAGAAATAGACTCAAGTAAAAATAGGAACTTAATATATGATAAAGGTTTTATTTTAAAAATCAGTCAGAAAAGAATGGTTTATTTTATAAATGAGACTGGAGTGATTGGCTAATCATCTAGAACAAAGCAATGTTAGTCCCTTACTTCAGGCTACAGGCAAAAATGATGGATTAATGATCTAATTTACAAAAGTAGAGGAATATAATTATTGGGACAAAATTCAAGGGAATGTTTTTCTAGCCTTTGGGTAAGAAAGTACTTATGAAGCAAGAAATAAACTCAAAAATCATTTAAAAAATAAATAAATTTCATTTCATTAATCAACAATGTCTAAATGGCAAAAATCACCATAAAGAAGCCTATGATAGATTTTAAAAATTGTCAATATTTGGAAGTTGAGTTAATATCCCCTTTTTTACCAAAAAAATAAAATAAATAAAATAATTATTTTAAGTCAAATAAACAACAGAAAATGCCATGGAACAATAAATAGGAAATGTATGCAAGGGGATCTGCAAAGGGACAAGAAATATGAAAAGAGGATCAATCTCACTAGCAAATAGACAAATGAAAGTCAAAATGCAAATAGCATATTTTTCACTACTCTCCTATAATCAAAAGAAAACACCAGTGAAGATCATGATGATGATGGCATGTCTATAATGTATTTACCAGGTGCCAGCCTACGTGCTAAGCACTTTATGTATAGTTGCTCATTTAATTCTATCAATTTTCCCTGGTTTAGGCACTATTAGTATACCACTTTATAGATGAGGAAAATATGTGAAATAAATCCTCATAAGACAATATCTAACCTTACCACATTCAGAGTTATTTGGCAATTAATATTTTATTGATCAGGATCCCATAAATTGATTTTATGATACACAAATGGTTAAATGCACAGTGTGAGAACACTAACCTAATAAGACATTCCTAAAATATTATCTTTGAATTACAAGTTTCTGAGGAATGTGTATACTGAGCTCTCCTTTATGGAAGAAGAAAGGAAAAGAAAGAAGGGAGGAAGGATGCATCCTATATGCTAATATCTGCTTTGTAGCAATGTTTACAGATTATTAGTACAGAAGCAGTGTGGAAGGAGCCGCCTCTCACTATTTATACTAGGTATCTCGGGTCTGGGCAGGGTAGAAAAGAGGCTTTCTGCTCTGCCTTGGATGTCTCTTTTTTGTTTCCTCAAGGAATGCTTTGCTTCTGGAATTTTTAAAGTACAAGTTAAGAAAACAGGACAAAAGAGTTTCTTTATCTGTAAACTTCTGTGCTCTGAGATAAAATCTGTTTTTAAAACGTTATTGGATCTCATGCTTGAATGACTCCCATTCAGCATTTGGCTCCCATTTATTAAAAATATAAATCTTTCAATTTCATTTATAAAACCTCTGGGAAAGGGAAAAACCTGATTACAGAGTCTTCTTATCAAGGAAGAAGGATAAATGATTATTCTCATCTAGTGTAATAAAGCAAGTCAATGAAAGGGATGGGATCTCCATGGAAAAAAATACCCAAGAGGAATCACAAAAGATGTTTATAATTCCATTTGGCAAAGTTTCTATCATTCATCATTCATTCATTCATTCATTCATTCACTCAACTTGTACCTAATTTACATTACATTTTCTCCCAAATTGTCTTTACATTTTACACTGGGTATACAATAGTTAATTTAATTGCTAGAAGTTTCCCTCATAATCCAGAAGATTTAGAATCTCTTTTAGTCCTCTTTCAATTGAATTTTCAGGATTCTGGAGGCTTATTTGGTTAAACATCAAATAAGTTTGTTTGTTATTCCCAAAGGCTAAGAGAGAATAAATATTTAGAATTTTCAATCAGTGACTGTGGTGATTGTTAGTACTGTTTGCAGCTCCATCTTCTGAGCACATGCTAGGATTACAGTACTCTGTCAACTTGAGGTTATATGCAGCCAATGAAATGAGAATAGAAGTGATATCTCATGTCCAAATTTGTCACATCCTTTTCTACCCTTGCAAGGATGAGAGCAAATATCAAGAAGAAATCTCTGTCAGTCTGATGGACATACAGAGGAAGTGAGGAATGACCTTGCTTTGTGTAAAGCCACTAAAACATCATCACTACTTGTTACCACAGCACACAGCTTATGCTGACCCATTACATTAGCACTTAGTTGTTGTGCAAGCTTCAGATTTGCATTACTCTAACTTGCCATTGAAAGAATGTTTGTCCACTGTGGTGATGTATTTGCTCTCCACAAACCTGCCAGAGCCTAAGTTGTGCATAAAGTGGGCATTGAATGGAAACAATTTTAGTTACACTCAAATTCTTAATCATTATTTTCTCTGAAGCACAAGACTCCTGCATGGGTGACTTGCACCTGAGTCTCCAAGGCAACTACTCCCATCCTGGAGAATCTCTCTTTGAAGGTCCTTATTTGATCAAAAATCTTGGGTAAAAGACATATCATAATTTCAAAAATTGGAATAAAGGTTTTAGATTTTGATCAGTTGCCCCAGTGAAATCCAGGTTCCAGATACAATAGGTGAAGCCTTTCCAAGGAGTTTATGCTAAAGAATCTCAGGGAGAAGCAGCCTTCATCATTCAGGACTGGGCCAGAGCCAGCTCACATGGTGTCCCAGAACCAAATGTGCATCTCTGTTTCCAACGCTGCCTTCAGAGACTCGTGTTGAGAGCTTGAAGTCAATTATGGTGGGAGTATTAACACAATAGAAATCAGTCATTGCTACGTGGCAGGATTATTGTTTTTTCCTTGGAGATTCAGTTGTTAAACACTTACCACTGAATACATCCATCTCCCTCTTCTACAGGCACCTTCTGCCTTATGATTCCATAACTGGGAGGGCTCACTAAAGTGGTTCTTCCTATGATAAGAAAAGTCATTCCACCTTTTATTGCTACTTGCCCCTGTGACTGTCTGGTTTTAAATTTCACTTCACTTAATAGTCCATTATAAAAAAACTATATTAAGCACCTACTGTGTGCCAAGTAATAAGAATACAATAACAAGGAAAACAAATTCTACCTTCTCTATTAGAGCATCACTTTAGAAATCAAGAAGAACAAGGACATCTATCACTAACAGAATTTTATTATATCATACCCTTTGTTATATCATACACTTTTCTTTAGTTTCTGCAGAGTTACTGAATTGATTTATATGATTATTTCAGGGATAACAGTTGTAGCAGCCAGCTGTTACTATTTTGTTTGGCCCATAACACTTCTTTTTGGAAACTGCTCTGCTCCACACTGTGCAATTCTAGAACTATCAATCTCGGTGCTGGTACCTCCTGCCCTAAGTGATAAATATGTGGCTCAGGATAGTAAGCATACACATCCCACTCCCCTGGAGGCAGACTGTTCCAGGAGAGGTATGTGGCCCAGCTACAGCCAATTAGAATTCTTTTGCAGAGACAGACACTAATTATGAATATTGGGAAGGTTATCAATCCTTCTGAGAGCATGAAATATAATACCTTATAAGCTTTGGAAAGTTGCATCACATGGAGAGAGTCTATAAGAGAATGGAGTCAATGTAGGTGAAAGCAGACCCATGAAATGGAGAGTAAGTGCGAGAGGAATCATGATAATGTTGTTTATTTAAACCTCAAATCCATCCATGCCTAAAACCAAACTGACACATGGACTTTGTAGTTACATGAGGCAATTAATTCCTTTTGGCTTAGACTAACTTGGGTTTCTATCAGGGGAAACTGACAGAATCCTGATCAATATGGCAAAGGATGAGAGCACTTAGAAAAGAGCATCAGGTAAAAAACCAGAGGGCAGGTGTGAAGAGGCCAGTAGGAGCAGAGGTGTTCCTAGGAGCCTCCGCCTGCAAGAGCTCTAGTCCTTGGCAGCCTCTTCCTTGGAGGGCAGTAACAGTGCAGACACACCCTAATTCTGTTTATGTCTGGTAGGGACACATCCACACAGAAACAGATCTGAAGAGAAAGCCATCATCCCTGGTGAAGAAAAACAGGAGAGAGGCAAGATTCTCTCAAGGCAGTGCCACTACTAAAATATTTGCAAGCAAGTATTTTATTCTCTTTACTCTTTTTCTTGATGATCCTCAAAGGAAGCAATGAGGGCACCCAGCTGCTCTTTTGAGTTTCAGATGATCAATGTCACTGTTCCTGCCCTCTTAGTCTCTCTGCCTCCCTCTCCTTTCCCTTCTTCTTAACCCATGACTTGGGTGATGGTCTCAAGTGTACCTGAGTTGCTTACCAATAGCTTTTTTACTTAATAGTTGATCATCTTCTTCATTCGTTTCTATTTTTCAGGGCACAACTCATCTTAATTATTCAACAGGGCAAAACACAAAAGCATAGGTTCTAATAAAGGAATCTGGTAAACACTGAGGCGGTAAGATGTGGTGGGAATGGGCTATACCTGCAGGATGGCTAGGGAATGGCAAGGAAGTGAGACTATTGGAGATGTCAATAATGCTTGGGTATAAATGGAAGGGAGGTGGTCAGTAGCCAGAAGGGTGATGAATACTGTAAAATTTTATTCAATTCATTTGGGAAAATGTCCAATTTCCTCTAATTTTAACAATGAAGGAGTCTAAGGAGCCAAATCTGTGGCTCTTCAATTCATCATTGTCTTCCATGCTGGAGTAGCCAGTCTGAGGTGATAGTCCCTGCAGATCCAAAAGACACCCATGTTCTGCTAGGACCAGTGGTGGTAGTATGTGACCATTCATATGGTGTGGATTCCCCAATGATTTATCTGCTGAATTACCAACCGAATTGGGATAATAGCCTCTAATCTGGGGTAAGCTTTTGATATGATAACTTGTGGCAAAAGAGTAAAACCACAAATGACACCCAAGGTTAAACACACCATGGACATATCCCAGATCCTTTGAGATCCATGGAAATAATCTCACTTCCAGGAGAAATTGGCCACTATGCCAGACGTGCATGTGCTCCTGAGACATGCACAGTGAGAAGCGGGCGGGCTGCAGTGAGAGCTCAGAAGGTATCTCAAAGCCATATGTTATTTCGTAAATCTCTGTAAGGAAAACAGATATAAATCAGATTGATCATTTACTTAGCAATTCATCCCTTCACGTACTCAAATCATAATAATGTGGGATAAATATATCCTATGAACACAGGTGTGCATCACATACTATGGGGGTGTGGGAAAGAGAAGGAAAACTGAAGTCGGGTTTCACAGAGAGCTGGGGAGAAACACAGAGAAAGGTCATTTACCTGAACAGAGCCCAGGAGCCATAAGAATTGGTCCCATCGGTTACTGGCTAATTATATGACACAATATCAGGGAAATGGCTTGTTTCCCCACTGGAAAGTGAGGTGTGGTCTTTAGTTCTATGGCTGTCATGGTGTGTGTGTGGTGGGAGTGGGGGTGGGGAGGAGGCGTCTGCCAGGCACAGAAGATTTGCACAGAACAGAACAGAAAAGCTGCTGAGAGAAGGAAAAGCACTCGCTCTCTTTATCTTTTTGTCTGTTTCCAAACACAATGCAATTTCCTTGTCCTGTCTGATTAAGTTGATCTTAAACAGACTGTGATTTAGAGAAAAAAAGAACACTAAGTATTTCTAACAGTTTCAGACCATTTATCTTGATTAAAAAAGAACAGTCTTTATATCCAAACAGGCCTGTCTTATTTAAACCTGCAAGAAGAGAAAGGGCCTTCATTCTAAGTAATGGATGACCAATATTTTCTGTAACCCTTCATAAAATCGGAGGTGAAAGGATACCTTATAAACTCACAGAGAAATCTAGAAATAGACCTATTTCCATGTTAAAATGAAACCAAAACCAACCAACCCACATATAAAAATTCAGAACTTTATAGACCTTCAGTTTATCACCTCTCCTTCTCTTTGGACTTGAAGACCAGGCTGTCTCCAAGTTCCTCCCCTCCTTGCTGTACCTGCAGTCCTCTCACTGTCAGTTCCACCCCAAACTGCAATTCCCAGGTCACAGCTTCTTCTTGTGCCCAATCCAGGAGGCTCTTCATGCCATTCCAAAGAGCAAGGTCCAGATTTTCACAGTTGTCTCTTCCCAGGTCTCTGGTCACTACTCCTTCTAGGTCTGCCTCAGTGTCAGGAACTCTGCAAAGCACTTTACATGTGTCCTTGTGTACACATCACAACATCCCTAGGAAGTGTATGTGACAACTGATTATCCCTTCACAGAGGGAAAACCTGGAAGAACTTGCCAAGATCTCAAAGCTGACCTGGACCATGGCTGCATTCCTCAGGCTGCCTCTGGGTTCCTGCTCCTCTCTACTATAACCATGAAGACAAGAACAGGCACTGACCTATGTCATCAGCTGATTTCATCCTGATTCTGAAGTTCGAATTTTAAATGAAAAAGGTATCTTAGGCAAAACAGAGTGTTCCTGCAAATTTCTTTGTGACAGGTACCAGGAAAGCTTTGCATATACTCTTCCTTGGATCATCAGCAAACAGGCCTAGGAGACCATTGGTATTATCATCCACCCCATATTACTGTTAAGGAAACAATGGTTGAAGAGGCTGTCATTATCACAGAGCTCATGAGTGGTGGGGTGGGGCCCAAACTCCTCCTCAGCTAGAAGTGACTTTAAAGCTAGTGCCCAGACAGATGCTCTGTGGAACTGTCCCTCCCATCTTCATTGCCTCCCCTAATCTAACCCCTGCCCCCTCCCCTCACTGCATGCTTTACCCAGGAGCACCTCAGCCACCCACATGCATTCAGCACTATATTTTTTGGCCCAAGTCTGTACTTCCTGCTCTTCTAGGTCCAAAACCATTAACCTCTCTCACAATGACAGTCTGAATTTCCATATTCCCATCATTTCAACCAAAGGGAAAAAGTAAAAAAAAAAACACCCACAAATATAGTCATCTTTCCACCAAAATATAAAAGTCTTCAGCCTGCAATACCACCATTTGTACTATCAATTGCGCAAAAAAAAAAAAAAAGTGAGAGTTGCTCTTAATCTCACCCCTCATAAAGGTGGTTCCCAAGTTCCATTCTTACAGTAAATTGTAGCAGTCCATCAACTCTACACTCACATTGCCCCCACTGCCATCCATGCCCTCATCTTTCCTTGCCAGGATTCCTTCATTCCTTCAATTGCCTCCTAACTGGTCTGTCTCCAACACCACCCTCTGACATTTACAGCTGCAGTGTTGCCAAGCAATCTTTCTAAAGCTGAATTGTCTCCATGTTGCTTAAACTCTAAACTGACCTGGCTAGTTGCCTTCTCAATCTCCATCCCATTTATTCCCAGTGGGATAGCAACTCTGCATTTGTGTTGGTTTGACTCCTTCTCCAGTTTATGAAAAGGCAATATTCCTGACTGTTGGAAGGAATCCCCTACCTCTGATTTAGGGAGAGCGTGGGACCAAGTTGGCCTAATCAGGATTACAGAATGATTTTAGGATGTATGTTGGATCATTAGGAGAGAAATGCTAACATTTTCTTATCTTTGGAAATAAATGATAAGTGAGTATTGGATTTATAACAAAAGCAAGTCAGCCTTCCCTTCAAGATGACACTTCACAAGGTCCTTAGATATGAGGAGTTTTTTTTTTTTTTATCATTCAAGAGAATGTGCATGTGTCAGGTCTTCCAGACATACCTTTCAATCTGGAATCCTTCCTCTGTGAATATAAATGACACTGATAAAAACTCTAGGAAGAAAATAGTTGTATTTTTCCTAAATTACATTATGTTAATACATATTTAATTGACATTTTTGTGGATTATAAATGGTAGAATGTTGCCATTTCGTAGGTTCAACCTGATATATGTCCATCTCTCCATCTCTCTTTGAAGTTCCTCAAAAGCAAGGACTACTTTTGTGCTGCTAAGACCCAACAGTGTGTCCTTGCAGTAGTTCAGTAAATGTTTATTAAATTGAATTGGATAAATTCACTATAACACTCTGCCTCTAAGACAAGGCTCTACATTCCCTCCTACTTCTCCGAGGTCTCCTTGCCAATACCCTTCTTTCCTTATCCACAACCCTCTCAATGTAAGAATTCCCAAGGTTCTTCTTTTGAGTTAAGTCACTTTTCTTATAGTCTCCTGGAGTTCCACAAATTTATCTACAGAGAGAGAGAGAGAGAGAGAGAGAGAGAGAGAGAGAGAGAGAGAGAGGGGGGAAGAGAGCACAAACACAGATATCTGCTACACTTATGTCTCCAGTTTTAATTCCTCTCTGAAACTACCCTGAAATATCCAGTTTCTATTGAACAGCTATTCAAATGTCTTCTCTGCAGACATCTCAAAATAGATCTCATCAGGTATCTCCTCCCTCCACACAGACCTATAGATCTGCTTTTCTTCTTTATAGTTCGTCTTGGTTAATGGCACCACATCTTCCCAATGGCACAGGCTCAAAACCTTGTCATCATCTTAGCCTAAATCATTGTCAATTGCCATTTTCTGTTTTTCAACCATCTTTCTTCCATGTCCTTATTACATTCACTACCAACTCCCCAGTTCACTGACAAGTTCCATCCCCCTTCAACTCTATCCTATGGCAAAAGTAATCTTTCTAAAATGTAACTCTTGCCACATATCTTCTCTTCTCAAAACCATTAATGGTTTCCATTGATATAACACAAATACACAATGTAAATATTAAGAGAAGATTGTTTAAGTAGAAGAGTTACTCTGGATAGACTGCCTGTAAGAAAGCAGCTTTGAATCAGATTTTTCAGGAAGAAATGGGAATAATCTTGACTAAGCCCAGAGAAGCAGAGATATTGAGAATAGAATTAACAAGAATTCCTTTCTGATCCCAATAGTTCAGAAATTACTTGCTCTAAATCAGAAAATAGTTATTTGTCAGATTTTCCATATCAGGTGACTAACATTACAGTAATTATTTTTGACATTCTAAGTGTTCCCAGTGAAAACTTGAGAAGTAAAGCAGAAAGAAAAAACATGAAAACTTCTGTTGTCTGCATTTTATGCTGCTGCAACACTCTTGCACTGATGATTCAAAGGAATTGGATGTGTAGACGGTTTTGCTACCGAGAAAGTAATTGAAGAGTTACTTTTCACCATTTCAGATTTAGAGCATATTTGAGTATTTGTTCTAGGAATACATTTTGAGATTCTGCCAAGCAGAATCAAGATTTGCCAGGATCCAAGTGGTAAGGAACAATTCAAATATTTTGTAAGTAGGTGAGGTCTATATCTATCAACAAAATCCTTGGACTCATTTGTTTTGATTCCTGTATTGCCATGGGATATATAAAAGGTAACAATCTGGTTTTAAAAATATTCATACCTAAATAACATAACACCCATGTCAGCCCAATATCACATCAACATCCAAAGTACTTAATACATAGAGTATAAGTCAGAATAATTTCCCCAAACCTTATGACATTTAACCACAGTCTCATTTCAACCACAAGCTACCAAATTCCAAATCTTTCTTAGGGTTGTGGTGACATTTAAATATTAGATAGTCTCAGAGCAAGGGACCAAGGATGCCCAATCCTGCCCACCTTTTTTGCCATGGAGTTCTCAAGGAAGCTGATCATAAGAAAGAGTAACTAAATAAAAACAATATCAATAATAATAATAATAATAATAACAACAAACAATAATTTATGCAACTCAGCAATGCGTTATGTAAGGCATCTGGTAGAACCCAGTTTAGTCATTTGCTAAGGAAACCTCAAGACCTAAGTGGTATTCCCTGTTTCTCCCGCTGAATCCAGCCTCCACATGGGAGAGGAGGAGTGTCACAGTACATTCACGGGCTTGTTCCAGAAATGCAGAAGGGAATTCTGCCTATGTCCCAAAGGGCCTGAACCCCTTCATTACCATACATATATTATATATAATTTAAATATATATCTTATATCATAGCCCCGTGGACTCAGCCACTGAGAGAAGAAACACTAAACACAGAGCCAATAGAGAGATTGTCAAAAAAAAAAAAAACAATCATGGGTACAATTTTTTTAATGTGGTTTAACTCCACACACTAGAGAATATGTCCAATGATTGGGTAGGGCAGCCAGGGTGTGGGCAGAAGCAGATGTGACATGAAAATTGCCATACCTCAACATCTGTTCATAATTGGCTAGGAGTTACACATTTGTCTTAGTCAGCTCAAGCTGCTGTAACAAAATGCCCAGATGGGTCTTAAAATCTCGATTAAGATGTCAGCATAGTCATTTCCGGTGGGGCTTCTCTTCATGGTTTGTAGAGAGCCATCTTCTTGCTATGCCCTCACATGGTAAGGAAAGTGCCAAGCAAGTGCTCTGCTGTAAGGGTATTAATCCCATATGAGGGCTCCATTATAATGACCTCTTCTCACCCTAATTATCTCTCAAGGGCCACACCCCAACCATCACATTGGAGTTAGGGCTTCAACATACAAATGTGAATGGGCACAATTTCATCCACCACAACACTGTTACATATTTGGTGTGCTTTCTTTTTTTTTTTTAATATATTTTATTGATTTTTTACAGAGCGGAAGGGAGAGGGGTAGAGAGTTAGAAACATCGATGAGAGAGAGACATCAATCAGCCACCTCCTGCCCGCCCCACACTGGAGATGTACCCACAAGCAAGGTACATGCCCCTGACCGAAATCGAACCCTGGACTTTTCAGTTCACAGGCCGACACTCTATCCACTGAGCCAAACCAGTCTCGGCATGGTGTGCTTTCTTCAAGATATTTGTATAAACCAAGGGGGGCAGGTGGAGGAGAGAGGACTAGGAAGAGTGGAAGAGACAGAAAGCGATTATTATTTCTTATTACAAATCTACTATTATGTAGCTAGTTTTATTCAGATATTTTCATGGTTATATTTTCATGTCAGTGAAGAGAGTGAGATCTTACTTTTGATTCTATATATACTATAAATAAGCCTAAGCAACCATCTGACCATCGGACCATCTGACCAGTAGCTATGATATGCACTGACCACAGGGGACAAATGTTCAACGCAGGAGCTGCCAGTGACAGCAACTTTGCAGAGTCCCCTCTCATACTCAGGATGCCCAGGGGATGTCGGGCTGCTGGTTTCAGCCCTATCCTCACAGGCCAGGCCAAGGGACCCTACCTGCCAGAGGGACCCCACTCACTCCACAGATGCCCTTTAAGCCATGGCACCTCTCCCTCCAACACACACACACACACACACACACACACACACACACACACACACACACACGTGGCTGGTCTGCGAGGGACTGCAGGAAGTTGGCTCCATGGCATGTCATGCCCATCTTGCCCAGTCCACCATGCCAGCACCTTCTAATTAATTTCCTTTCAATGTGAATGAATCTATGCACCAGGGCTCTAGTAACTTCATAATAGTTAACAGTGTGAAGTATAGCATTAAACAAAATAAGATTTTGGTTCAAAGGGCAAATTGAACAATGACCAAATCCTGCCCACCATACACATGTATATGTACCCCTTTCAAATTTTCCATTTGAAAAAAATATATATATATATACACACACATACATGTATAAAGTATACATTATACTGTATATTTGAATAATATATATTTGTATTATTATTGTATATAATTTCAAATTATATATTATACATATATTATATGTAATTTAAATATATATCTTATATCATAACAGCCTTAAACCCCTGTAAAGCAAGAAAATTATCTCAAAAACAGAATAGATGTTTTGAGTAATTCCTGGTAAAGTTAAGGTATGAATATTAATGAAAAACTTCAAAGACTGATTCCAGGAAGTCACAGGAGGGTTAGTTCACTTACAAAGTCCTTTTCAAACAGCTGTACCTGGCAGGACCATCCTCCTCCTCTTCTCCTCCCACCCTAGCAGTGAGGCTGCCCTTAGCAGCTTGGCTTGTACCTCTAAGATAAAGCCAGAGAATGAAGCCCTGAGGGGAGGTTTACTGGGGGCTGCAGGCAGTGACTACAGGGGCCTAAGAGAGATGTTTACTGGGAAGGCAGTTTAGGTTGAAGGGTAAGAAAGACACTTCTGCTGGGAATGAACTAAACAAAAGCTTCTACCACCAGAATGAAAGCCTCATATGGCAATTGCCTATTATTCTGTGGGAGCTCCACTCCAAGAGCGCTTTGGTCTTTGCTAGTCCACATGTGGGGCCAGAGGGAAGTCACAGCCTCTATTACTTATACAGTGGTACCTCGAGATACGAGTGCCCTAACATACAAGATTTTTGAGATACGAGCCGTAGAGCAAGGGATTTTTGCAGGAGCAACATTTGAGATAGGAGTAATCACGGGGATCGGCCGTCTGCACACAACCCACCAGTTTACCGCAACTTGAGCGTCTCATAGTTTCCCATGCCTCAAGGTTATGGAACGAAATAAACTCGTATCTCGAGGTACCACTGTAATAGAGGCCCAGTGCATGAAATTAGCTCACTGAGAGGGCAGTGTCCCTCAGCCTAGCCTGTACTTTCTTCAATCTGGGACCACTTAAGGCCCAATCCCACCTTAAAGGGGGAGTCAGACATCCCTCTCACAATCCAGGACTACTGGCTCCCAACCGCTTGCCTGCCTGCCTGCCTCATTGCCCCTAACCACTTTTTCCTGCCAAACTGATCACCCCCTAACCATTTTCCTGCCAGCCTGATTGATGCCTAACTGCTCTCCTGCTGGCCCAATTGCCCCTAAATGCCTTCCCCTGCTGGCCTGGCCATACCCAACTGCCCTCTCTTTCAAGCCTGGTCACCCCTAACTGCCCTCCCCTGCCAGCCTGGTTATACCCAACTGCCCTCTTCTGCTGGCCTGGTTCCCACTAACTGCCCTCCCCTACAGGCCTGGTCACCCCCAATTGCCCTCTCCTGCTGGCCATCTTGTGGTGGTCATCTTTTGTCCACATGGGGGTGGCCATCTTTGACCACATGGGGGCATCCATCTTGTGTGTTGGAGTGATGGTCAATTTGCATATTACCTCTTTATTATAAAGGAGGATGGGGAAGACTGGATGGCAGCCTTGGTGGATGAGTTTTCACAACTAGGCCAGGGTCTGATAAGAGCTTATCTAGCAGAAAGGAGTGGGAGGGAGCTGTGCAGTATGTGAGGCCTATTAGCCACCAGGGATGTCAGGGAAGTGGGAATCACTGGGGTCTGAGCTGTTCTACTCCTTGTGGCCGCTGGCAGGTGGACACCATTCCACTTATTGAAGGTGAGGGGGAGGAAGAAGTGGGCTGGACAAGCTCCTCCCTTGACCTACACCTATAAATACCTTGTTGTCTGTCCACACATCTGCACAGTATCTTGTCTCTGAGCAAGCCCACCTCAGATGCACTTTTAGCAATCAGCCTGTCCATTTAAGGAGCCTGTAAGCAAGGAAACACACTGCACACTGGCACTGTATTCTGGACAAGCCAAGCTGAATCCCTCCTGTGCAGAGTTGTCTAGGAGGCTACTAGGTCAGAGAACTTCATGCCAGATGTAGCAGATGCTCTTGTGGCCCCACCCAGAGCCCATCTGCAGGCATTCGCCTTTCTGACTCAACTTGATGTCTTCTTACTGCATGTTCCCACAACATAGGGCTTCTCTGGCTACAAGTGTGTTCTTAGCCTGTGCAGAGCAGCTACCAGAGCCAGAGCAGCCCTCCCTCAGTCATGGATGGGCGTGAGTGAGACATGCCACAACTTCCTCATCCATCAGGTGCCGGTGTGTTCTGCATCCCAGTGGGATGGAGGGCCAACTACCCATTGAATTCACCTGCTTATTAATGCACCTGTATAGGCTCCCTTCTTCGCTTGTCCTGTCTCACATCCCCTGACTCTGCCGCTGCTTCCCCAGCTGACCTCCAAAGTAAACTTCTTGTCCTTAAGTCCTTGTCTCAGTCTCATTTTGGGGGAACCAAACCTAAGACTCCAAGCCTCAAGGTCTTCTCTCTTATTTGCAATTTTTATCCTTTTCCAATGTATATAAGTCAGAAAAGGCCCAGATTAATACAGGGAAGATTTCTACTTCCAGGAGTTTTTAGATGTTAAGAAAATAAAGAGAATAAAATTAATTATTAAACATGCACCTGACTATAAATGTGAGCCATTTAATTTTCTTAGAAGACACATTGATAACAAAGCTTTTCATCTCAGTTAATTAGTGGAGACCCCAATGCTCACATTACCAAGAAGTTCAGGACATCTTCCTCCTCCATCAACACCCTCAGGTATTGTACCAAAACTCCAGGAGGGATACAAATGCAAAGTGGGACTGGTCCTAAGAGGACCCTGGCTGGGTTTGCCATAGTTCTAACTGACACTGGTTCTCTATGTCTCAATTTGTCCTGTCACTGCCCTGGGAATCAAGTTCCTAACCAAGCTTCATATGCAGGCTCTGGAAGCTAGGTTTCCAGGTGGGGCCTTGGGGTCATGTGTGCAGCCACAGGAGTCACCTGGGTGTTTAGAAGAGTTACCAGTATCTGCTCCAAAGAGACTGTGTGCATTTGCCCTAGCCAGGGGACACTGGCAGTCCTCTTGGTAAGCCTATACGTGCACTAGCCCCTGGTCCCTACTATGTATAAGTCAACACTTCCAGTAACTAAAAGGACAAACATCACAATTTCATCGTGTGTGTCCACATGGTGAAACTGGCATTGTTTTGTTTTTTTTCTCTTTCAGTTTTTTGTTTTGTTTTGTTTTGTTTTGTTTTTGGCTAAATATCTTAGTGCTATCAATTTTTAAAAGTAAAGAAAAATTACCACAATAGCCACGGGATTATTTAACAAATCTCTGTGGCTGTTTCTTTCTCATACACCAGGCACTTGGCAGGCACGAGGCGTGCATGAAAGAGCAGGCTGAGTAACACGCCTCCCCTTAGGGGCCTTGCATTCCAATGAGGGAGATGCACTAACTACTTAGCAATTAACCCCAACCTAAATCAGCCACGGTGCGGATCTGGACATCCTGGAGCAGGATGAGGCATTGAGAGAGAGGCTTGGGTGGAGGGCGTGGGCAGAAAGGCAGAGAACATGGGCAGGAGGGTGCAAGGCCTAAGTGGAAGGGCGCAGGGCCTGGGTGGAAGGGGAGGGACCTGGGTGGAATAGGTGGGACCTGGATGGAAGGGCGTGGGGCTTTGGTGGAAGGAGGCGGGGCCTGGGTGGAAGGTAGGAAGGTTTAGGTGGAGAGATGGCTGGAAACCTCTGAATGAGAAGCCAACCTAACCCTCTCCATTACTAAGGAGCTTCTGCATTTTATTTTTTCAGGAACATTAAACAAACAGAAAGAAATGTGTCTAGTAGTTCAGTCTGAAACCATATTATGTGGCTTTGGGATAAAGCATCTAAAATAATCTAAGAGAAGACTGATTTGTCTTTCAGAAGCAGTTTTAAAAATGTTTTTCAAGACTAAATTTGGGTTTTATATTATCATTGTTCTTATTTTTTTTTAATTTTTCCCTCTTCCTTCCTCACCACTGAGCTTCTGCTCCACAAGCCCACCTCTAGCACATGGCAACAGGTGGCACAAGAGGACAAATGGCCGTGGCCGCAGTGACCTCTGGGTTACCTCCATTCCTCAGAGCCCCTTGTCATTCTTCCTCATCAAAGCCTTCAGCCAGCATCCGCAACAGGTTGGATGGGCTTTGAGGGTATTCTGCCAAGGGAAGTAAGCCAGACAGAGAAGGGCAAATCCTATATGATATGTGAGATCTAAAATAATCATCAGAAAAGAGATCAGATGTGTCCTTACCAACACCAGTGGGTTGGAGGAGGGGAAATTGGAGAAAGGTAGTGAAAAAGTACAAACTTGAAGTTATACGATAACTAAGTCCTAGGGAAGTAATGTACAGCATAGTATTCACACCTCTGTGTAATATACAGGAGAGTTGTTAAAAGAGTAAATCCTGATTTCTCATCCCAACAAAACACTTTTTTTTTCTTTTTATTATATCTATACAAGATGGTGGATATTAACTAAACTTCTTGTGTTAATCATTTCAGAATATACCTAAGTCAACCATTATTCTATGCAACTTAAATGATACAGTATATCAATTATCTACACTTATAAAATAGAAACATGCAAACTGTCCCTCCGCTACACCCACCAGCCAATCAGAGTGAGTATGCAAATTAACCCAACAAAGGTTGTGGTTAATTTGCATAAGCAGGTGCGAAGCAAAGACTGAAGACAGTGTAGAAGGAAGGAAGCAAAGCGCTGCAGATGGGAACAAAGCAGTGGAGAAGGGTGGGAGCCAAGGCAGCGGAGACAGGAGTGGAGCTGAGGCAGTGGAGAAGGGAGCGGAGTCCGAGGCAGGCTCCACTCCCTTCTCTGCTTCAATCTGGCCACAGGAAGTCCTATTTTTGCAGGAATAGGCCTGAGGAAGCCCTGTTCTTGCAGGAATCTTCCTGCCACAGGCCTCTAGTATTTCAACAAAATTGAAAACATTATTTAAAGTCAATCAACCATCAGGCTGGGCAGGCAGGCAAGCCTCAGAGAGTAGGCCTAGAATAGTGGGGTTTCCCCACATGGGGGCACTGCCTTCTCTAGTCCTAGCACTCTCCTCCGGGAAGTTGGCCATATTTTTGCCAGAAATTCAAACCAAACATTGCTCCAGTTTCAATTTGCCATCACAGTTAAAAGAATCAAGCACTGGGGCTCTTTCCCAGCCACGTACCACTGCCTCTGGCCTGGTCTCCCTTCCTACCCCTGGCCAGCCCCACTCCCTGGTGAATTCCACATTAGGGAGGTAATTTGCATACTATGCTTTTATTATATAGGACTTCGCTATCATTTCTAACTCTATGCCCCCTCCAAGGTTAAGTTATACATAAAATACAGTGAAACTAAAGTCAGAGTGACTATAATAATTTCTTATTATAAATCTACATACAGATTTATAACAAAAACTAGTAGCCCTATGCACGAATCCATATGCCAGTAGCTCTCTGCAGGGCCTGGCCACTCTATATCTGCTGCCCAGAGGCTCTCCAAAGCCCAGAGGCCCATCCAAGGCTGGGCACAGAATGCTTGCTTCATTGTCAGGGCAATGACACAAGTACCCCCGCCCCCCACCCAACCTGGCTACTGTGTGCCCACTGCCCAGAGGCCCTTTGTGGCTGGGGTGGAATGATTGCCACGTCACTGTGGCGATGAAGCAAGCATTCCGCCAGGCCACTCACACTGCCCACTTTTAGTGGTCACCCCCCCCCCCAGGACTGGGAGATCCGGTGAGGCTGAGAGGACTGGGTGCCACCATCTTGTGGCTATGGGTGCTGCCATCTTTGTGATGGTTAATTTGTAGTTCAATAAGTTATCCTTTGTTCTCCCTGTGTGATCTACAATAATAAATCAATTTCATGCTGATATTTGCTTCTGTGTTGCTGACAATTACCTGAAAGAGAAATTGGGATGCTTCACTGGGCTGGAAAAGTTTAACTAAATCAGAAAGCAGGTCTAGTCAAGCAAGTTTGTTCTATATCTATAAAAGATTAAGTTGACTCGTACATGCCTGATACATATAAAGCTCTCACTGGCTCCAATCACACACATGTGTTTCGGATGGTAAATTTGGTTGACACTTCTATTATAGAGAAAGGGTGAATAGCCATATTAAAATATTTCTTCTAATTAATGTATTTTCAGTGTTCACAAATCCGTGCACCAGGTCACTAGTGATTCTATATTTGTAAGCCCCAGATGATCCAACCAATGGCTCAAGAAAGAAAACAAAATGGGAAAAGCCTGCACTAAGTGGACCACCTGCATGAATGCCTGGAATCCAGTAGTAGCTCATTTTTTTATATTAATTAACCTTGTATCTCTCTTGTTTTGCCTTCAACCACTAACTTTTAGCATCTTGAGTTCAATGGTCACAAGTGCAAAGCAAGATACCTTTGACAATTTTCACAGGAATCTAAAACACGATCTGTGCCCCTCCAGGAGCAGCAGAGGAAAATGCCTGGGCCCCTTGGAAGGTTAAAGGAGGTTCCTTACACTCTGCCCAGATCCAAGGAGCAGAAGGAGAGCCAGTGTCCATCCGAGTTGCCCTCCACTGGAACTGACCACTTCAAAGTGGACACCTGACCTTTGTTTTTATGTCCTCACTGAAGAGTTCTACACACCGAGGTTGTCCACCTTTATCTGAAGTTACCCAGCCCAGAGAGAACTTAGAAGCAGAGGCCTCCCCATGTTATGGGGTACAGAGAAGGTAGCCTCACACTAATTCCTTCTGATGAAAGAGAAAGTGACTTGATTTCTGTGTATTAACTGGATGACCCCACAGAAAGAACACATGTAAAGAGAACATGTTCCAGGTTTTAAGGGGCCACTGGTGTCCCAGAGCAATGGTGCTGTTCCCCAGCCACAGGAGTCACCTTTGAAATCTGTGCGAAGTGGGAGGATCCAAAGAAGGTTCCACAGCCCAGTGAGGCCTGCAAGACTTTACTCACAGGACCTGCAGGCATTCCTCCTGGCTCCCATGCATAAACTCACCAACCTTAAACATACAGCTGCTGCTCAGGCTCTTAAAATGATATCTGGAGGGAGACGTGGGGCTCCCCTCAAGCCACACTCCCCCAACCCCCTCCCAGCAGCCAATCTGATGAGAAATGCAATTGAAAGAACAGACAGGGAAAGTCAAATACCTGTCAGGCTCGTTCACACTCCAGTGCTGCCAGAAGGTCTATAAAAATGTCACTGAGGCTCAGCTGCCGGGGATTAGATTACCCTGTACATTGACTGTTGGTAATAAAAAAAGCAAATATCATTTTTGTGCTACTATGGCCTTCCTCTGGCCTTCTTCAAACAATAATAGACTAAATATAAAGAGACAGAAGTCATTACTTGCTCTTTAACTGGTGCCAAGGAAAATGAATAATTAAGAAAACATTATTTGAAAGAAATTTACACAGTTGCTTTTAAGTTAGAACCAAATAAGAGCTCTTTAAAAATATACCATTTCCTCTTTATCTTAAGAGAGTGTTCATGCTCAGGTATAACATATTATGGTTGCTACTGTTTAGATATTACCAGGAAAAAAATGTTTTTAGTTGCCATTATCCTATCATAGGTCCCAAATCAAACAGAGTTGAGATAAAGGCAAAGGGGGGGGGGCATGCAGGTGGCTCTGTTTGCAAGCTTCCTTTGCATCTAGTGCAGCAGCCAGCATTTGAGTGTGTCACCATAACCTCTGCACATCTCCGACACCGCTCTCTGGCTCCCTGAACATCATCCTCACTTGTCAGAAGCCTGTGGATGGGTCCGTTCTTTAAAGGCACCAGTAACTAACATGCACAGGTGACCTTGCTCATGCATCAGCTCTTCTGGGCAAGGCTGTTTCTTGCTGGGCAATAACCAGTCCTATCTATCTATCTATCTATCTATCTATCTATCTATCTATCTATCTCCATCTCTCTTCCTTCCCTCACTGGGTATCTAGCCTCCCTTAGGCAGGGAGGATCCCATAGAGCTGGCACTGGACCAATGCAACACCCTTCATAATCTCTGCCCAGGTGCAGACCTTGACCAGTGAGAGGTAACAGCAGAAAGTCCTGGGTCAGGAGAGACTTGTTCAGCCTAGAGCAATGACAGCAGGAATTCTGAGGCTGCAGGCCTGTCCTGTCCATGGCAGCTGTGTCTGAACCAGAAATAGCCTGTAGCCTATGTCAGTCCAGGTAACTTAATGTGAGGCTACATCAGAACAACACTGGAGTCCCTGATGTTGACTCAGCAGATGTATATATGAGGCCAGGGCATTAGACCCTGGGAAGCATCTGACTGGCTGGGCCAAATAGATGGCCTGTGTCCTCTGTTCTTGTGTGCCCTGGCACTCCATTCCTGGCTGCTGCGGTGGACAAAGCCCTGCTCTTTTCCTCTATGTTATGGGCTGACTTATGTTCCCCCAATTCATATGTGTGTTGAAGTCCCAACCTCCAGTACTTCAGAATGTGACTGTATTTGGAGATGGGGGTCATTAAAGGGATGATTAAGTTAAAATGAGGCCATTAGGGCAGGGTCGTCATCCAAATGCTTGGTATCCTAAGTAGACAAAAGACAGCAGGAGTACAAGTACCCCAAGGATTTAGCACTTGAAGGGCCAGCAAGAAGGCCAGGAGAGAGTCATCAGAGGAAATAGGCCTTGTGCCACCTGGATCTCAGACTTCATTCTGCTAAGGGCAATCTTTGCCCCTCAGGAACATTCCTGCATTCGTTTCCTGGGGCAGCCAGAGCAAGGTGGCTCAGAACACAGAGAGTAATGCCTTACAGACTGGAGACAAGGAGTCCACGGCCCGCGTGTAGGAAGATCTGGTTCTTCTGAGGGCTGTGAGGGAGTCTGCTCCATGCCTGCTCCTGGCTCATGTGGTCTTGAGCAATCTTGGTTGTTCCCAGGACTGTCAGAGCATCATTGCACCTCTGTCTTCATTGTACAGCATTCTCCTGTGTGTATGTCTGTCTCTGCATCCCAATTTCTCCTTCGTAAGGACACCAGTCATACTGGATTAGGGTTCACCCTAATGCTCTTATTTTAATTTGATTATCTGCAAAGACCCTATTTCCAAATAAAGTCACATTCACAGACACTTAGGGATAGGATGATGATCCCTTCTATTTGGAAGATACAATTCAATCCATGGCAGTACGTATAACAGTACACTTTCAGAATGCCAATGCCACATAGTTATTTATGAGTGAACACAGGTGAATCCAGCTTCAGCCCTGCTTCTAATTCTTCCCAATCTACTCACTGATGTTTTCACTTGTCCTAGAGAACAAACTTTTCTGGGCCCAGTGAGAAGGGGGGCTTCAGCCTCAGAAGAATCCACAGTGCACATACCCAAGAGTGGAGTTTTCCTGGCAGAAGGTATCATTGCCAGGTAGGTGCAAGAGCTGCTGCCTCAAGGGCCCCTGCTTGGGTACAGACGGCTAGAAGAGGAAAGGAAGGAGGAACTAAAAGGGGTTGGGAGGTGCAGAAATCTCTAATGTTGATTCAGACCATTGCATTTTTCATCTGTATATCTGCTGTCTGCTCCACCTGGCATTTGCATCCAGATGAGAGAAAGGTGGTTAAAGGAGCCTCTGACGAAATTCTCATGGCCACATTGAACTTGCGGAGAACAGGGAGCTGTACGCAGATTCTTCTGACAGGTACAAGACAGGAAGAGAAGAAAGAAGAGCAACTGCCTTGAAAAGCCAAGGAGACTTGCTTGCCTAGCTGGAGGAAATTAATTGTACATCGTTGCAGGGGTTTGAAAATGCTCTGCAATGAACTACATCCATTTGTGCTTTACAGAGCTGTCCAGGTGATTAAAGCAGGAGGGAGGCCTTGCATGAAGAGAAACATTCAAACAGTTCCATTCAGCACGTATTTGCTCTTTCAAAGCAAATTCAGCAGGAAATCCAAATCACTGAAGCAAACTTTGTGGTTAATTTGTTCCCAGGGGCAGATTTGGGGCTGTTATCCCAGAAGCCTATACATGAAAACCCCATTACTTGAAATATATTTTGTTTAATTCCAAGCTGTACATTGAGAACTTATCAATAAATAGGCAGACAGGCGAGAATGTTAGGAAGTATTAATTTCCTAGGGCTACCATAACAAAGTGCCACATGCTGGTAGCTCAGAATACACAGATTATGTCTCACAGTCTGGAGACTAGGAATACAAGGTCCAGGTGTGGGCAGAGCTGGCTCTTCTGAGGGCTGTGAGAGAATCTGCTCCATGCCCTCTCCTGGCCTCTGTGGTTGTGGACCATCTTTGTTTTTCCCTGGACTGTAAAAGCATCACTCCACTCTCTGTGACTAGAGGTACTTCAGAATTTGTTTTAAAATCATGTGTAGCAACAAGTCCTGTGTGTAGGTGTGTGGCATGTATGTGTGTATGTGTGTGTGTGTGTGTGTGTGTGTGTGTGTGTGTGTGTGTGAGAGAGAGAGAGAGAGAGAGAGAGAGAGAGAGAGAGAGAGAGAGAGAGATGTGAAAATACAACCTTGGTGACTTGTGAGAATTGACGCCTTGTGAAGTGGCAGTCCAGACAGTCATCCCAAAATTCTAAAAAATTCTAAAGTCCTTGTTTCAGGAGAATCCATTGCTTATGACATCTCCAAACTTTTTAAGTCCACAAGGTAAGGTACACAGTGCACATCACTACTTTGCTAGGAAAAAGATAAAATATCAACAAGGTACTTTATGTAAAAGATTCCCCACTATCATTTCCCTGCAATCTCACCCTTCTTAACAGTTAGATCTACAGCTCTGGCCCTGCATTTGCCCTGTTTTGCTTCACCCAGCACAGCCTGGACCACACCCAGCTTCCCCCACCTGTTTTGGCATCCATGTCGACTCTCCATGATGGAGCTGCTCACGCATCGCCCTTCCCTGCTTCTGCCACCTTTCCGTCCCTTCTGCATGAGAGACCCTCTGTCCTGTGAGTGCCTTGAGAACCCACACCATGCCCAATGTCTTCTGGAAAGGGCCTGCCCAGGCATCGCTCAGATGAGTCCATGCCTGCTGCACATTAGAAATGGGAGCAAGGACCAGGCTGCCTTCCCTACAGCTGCTGCGACCCCAGGGCTCATTCACATTCTGAGATAACCCCGATTCTGGCAAAACTAGAATCATAGAGCTGGGCTGTCCCCTCTCTTTTGCACTAACGATTTCTCTGCCTCGGTACCAGGCCTGTGTTCAGTTTGGGCAGAAGGAACTAAGGAGCCCCAACATTCTTCAAGTTTTGTATATCTTCTGTGCATCCTGTGACACGGGAGGGCCTAGTGAACCACCGTGCTTTACTTTGCTTCTCTTCTGCCTCTGCAGGCAGAACCCCAGCCTCTTTGTCCATTCTTCCTGACACCAAAACCTAAGGAGAAATTTCTTCAGGGACCATCACCATCATTCAACCAGCCTGGCCTTCACAAGGGGTCAGGCTTATTCTAGAGACCTACATGTGAAGTCAGGACTTGATGGGGAAGATGAGGAGGGAGGCAGCCAGATGAAACCCCTTGTGTTGCATGCCCTGCAGGAGTGGATGAGCCGCCTCCCTGATGCCTCCCTCCACATTGGACCACAGACATTTCCTAAGGGTGATCAGGTCAATGCAGAGGTTTGCTCTCTGACCCTTAATAGAACCTGGGGGAATCATGCATTTGTGGAAGGAATAGAGACATGCGTTATACTTTCAAAACAAAGCAAACAAAAGGAAAAATCAGTATAAAACAAAGTAAGATAGAAACAGCAGCCCAGCTATTTTAGGTCTTAACTGACTTTTGATCATTGTCTGAAAATCCATTCTCTTGCTGCTCTAATTACAACTATTTTAAACAAAAGCTCATTAATTCTGTATTAATGTTGATTTTCTAATGAAAAATAGATTAAGATTTGCCTTCCTAATCGCCCTGGACTGACTCCTTTTAGTTATAATAATCTGCCTATAGGTTCCTACTTAGGGCCCTGCTTGGTTGCAAGAACTTTAAGTGTCTCTCCCAGCTTCTTTGTTGCAATAAGAGCATGCAATGCTCCCAGTACCGGGGCTGCACACAATCAGTCCCCAGTCAGGCTGCAGTGGGTGAATGACTCAGCAGCCTTTCCAAGAGCCTGGTTAATCTTTATACATAAACAACATATGTTGCAATAAAATTAGTCCAACATGTAACATCGAGAAATTAAGCAGATTTATTCACGGAGGTGGGGGGAGAAACTACACAAGCAAATCCAAGAAGGCATGGAGCATGTGGCATGCTCAGCAGACAGAGGGAACTCTGCCTGTGCCTTGCTGGGAAGAAATGTCCTTCCTCTCCAAAGTCAGCCAAGCCCTTGCCCATTCAGACCAGTATTGTCATGTACCACTGAACTTGGCTGCTTTAGAAGTTTATATTTTTTTCAAAAAAGGTGTTTGTCATCAAACAACTTTGAGAAATTGTGATCTAATCAGGGTCAAACAGGTTTGTTTTTTAATTTATTGCAGGACTTCTCAGAACCTTTAGGATTGGAAATGTGCACAGTGAATCTCCAAGAGGGCTTATAGCACCATTTCTCAAAACTCTCTCAAACAGCCCACCCAGTGTAGCTCAGTGGTTGACCATCAACCTATGAAACAGGAGGTCACAGTTTGGTTCCTGGTCAGGGCACATGCCCAGATTGTGGGCTCAGTCCGAGTAGGTGTGCAGGAGGCAGCCAATCAATGATTTTCTCTCATCACTGATGTTTCTATCTCGCTATCCCTCTCTAGTCCTCTCTGAAATCAATAAAATGATATATTATTTAAAAAAACATATAAAAAAACCACCTTTCTCAACCTAAGGTCTTTTGTAGTAATCAGTACACAATTTAGGAAACAATGATTTCAAAAATTGAATATTTTATTGGGGAATTACATTTCCTGGAAAAGTGTATAATGTCTCTAATCACTCTGAGAAAATTGCAATAAAATACTCAAGAGTGATCTAACCTGGAAGGCAAACCTCAACTAAACACTTACGCTTTTTTATGGCTAAAGCTTTGCCCTTCCTTTCCATTACAAGGTGCTTAAATGTTACTGCCAAGCTGTCTGCAGCCCACTTCTTCCTAGTGTGGCACCTGAACTAGAGAATGAAGATCACTGGGAGTTTGCCAGAAATTATGCATCTCAGGGGCCAGCCCAGACCTTCTGATTCAGGCCCTGCTTTGTTCAGCCCCAGGTGATCTGTCACATAGCATGGGGGAGCACTCCCCATGGCAGCCCTGGCTTACCTGTGCATTGGATCTCTGGATGGAGCACACGCCAGAAGCCATGCCTGGCATATTGATGCAGCCCCTTTGGCACAGCTGTTTTGACCCCGGGGTTGGTAAATCCTGAAACACCATCTTTAATGTACAAAACAAGAATTCTCAGCTCACCTTGTTTCTGAGTCTTAACCTGTTTTTAAAACTCACAGCATCCCTCAGCCTCAGCTGGTCCTCCCAAAGAGATGGAATGCAGGACAAATACGGATAAGGAGGCAGTCAGGCTGTTATGTATACAAAGCTTGGGAAGAATTGTAAGCCTTATACTTTTTCCATTTTGGTGTGACCATTTTTATGCAGCAGCTGTGGCCCCCAAGTGGGTTGAACTAGAATTTTCAGCTGCACTGGACATTATGCATGTCACCATCACCAAGTATTCTATAGGCCTTGCAAGTAGAAGAACTCAAACATGAGGCTAGTGCATTGGCCCTGCTGCAGTGGCTTAAAGCATGAGGGTACTGCGTGGTGAAGAGGACAGGCCTGAGCTTGTGCCAGATTAGGCTGCAAAGCTTTACTCTGGGAGTAAGAGTTCAGGCCTTGGTCATGAAACAGTTTTCATCCATGTGAGCTAACCAGGAACAAGCCACAGCTTTAATCCCATTAGCGTTGGGCTCTGATGAGCCCGCTCAGCCAGGTGGAAGGAAGCAGGTGGCCTTGGGAGCCAGAAAGCACATATGTGGATAAACAATTGGGTCGGGGGGGGGTGTTCCCTCTTTAAAAAGAAGAACTGTGCTGTGTGGAACTATAAAAGCCAAAGTCTAAGTGTGGTCTTGGCCACTCCATCTGGCTGATTAGAAAGCGGTGAGAGGGGAAAGAGGAAATATAAAGCATTGCTGTTTGAAGTGTGACTATGTAGATTTTCAAAGAGAGTTTTTCCAGAAGTCTAACAGATTGGCACACTCTTAAACCTCTGCAGGTCATTACAAGTCCTGGGTCAAAGCTGTAGCGTGGCCAGGAAACTGCTTTCTATTAATGATAGACTCAGATTCTCCCTGAAGGGAGCTCCTGGGAAGTACTGCACAAAACACCTTGCGATGGGAAGACTCCTCATTTCTCTGAAGGAAGAAAACACTGGAGCTAGGAGGTGTCAGGCCGTCATCCCATCCCTCCTACTTGGAAGCCCCTGACTTTCCACATCTCCGTGGTTGTAGGTTGCCCTCAAAAGAATGTGCCCCATGAGTGACTACTCTCCAGGAATTCCAGAGACCTGGCTGACTCAGAGGGCAGGATGTGCACAATACAGAGCAAACTTGTGTTTCAATAAACCAAGGACAAGTACCTGTACAGAAGAACATTCTGGAGAGGCTGCCTCTGTGTGGGTTTTCTCCTCTAATCCCATGTTAACACTTTCAGAAGTAAAGGAGTTAATCCTTGAGCTCTGTCTTTAATTTCTTTTAGTCTCCCTTCATTTTAGAAGGCCACCTGAGTCATTGATTACCCAGCTAGCAATTTAGATTACAGTAATTTATTTAACTATTGCTTGAGAAGTCTGAGGATATAAACTTTCTAAATTGTTAGATTACGATGGATGCAATAGTTAGGTGTCAAATGGCCATGAACTCCACTCACTGGTGCAGACCAAGAAATCCACAGTTATAAAATAGTGGGACCAGTGCCAGATCCAGGTTTATATATGAGGCTAGTGAAGCACTGAGGTGTGTGCCTGCTCTTGGGTAATCTGAAAAATCTTTTTAAGAAGTATAAAATGCTTTGGATTTGGGTTTTCACCAAATCCAAAGAGTCACTTAGGAAATCAAAGAGTCACTTAGGAAATCAAAGAGGAAAGGATATCTAGGTCAAGAATAAAGCCTATGGGAAGATAAAAAGAATAGAAAAGCTTGATTGTATGGGAGGTGAAGCCAGAGAAGCAGGCAGACCAATGTTTGTGTGTGTGGGCAAGAGGGGATGGGCCACTTAAAGTCTAAGAGCCCTGTTAATCAAACTGAGGAGTTTGTATATCATCTTAGGGTCTCTGGAGGACTCACAGCATTTGATATGGCAAGATTCACCTTTCAGACCCATCACTCCACCAGCAATTTGGAGATGACATGGAAGGAGTTGAGACTAGAGACAGAGAGACCACTAAGAGAGCCATTGCATTGGTCCAAGAGGCAGGTAGTGAATATGGATAGGAAAAAAGATGGAATAAAGAGTGGAAATTACTGGGATGTTCTGTACTACTTTAATGATGAAATCAGCCCCTTACTGGCCTACATTCACCAGAGAATGGACTCAGTGAAGTTGAGAAGACTGGATAGGAATGTCAGCCTCAGAAACAGGAGCTTTAACTTGTAAATATTTATCTCTTTTCTGTATCTAGTGCTATTAGAGAGCAGTACAGTTCCTGAGTAGGGGCTGCTGGGGATTGAGAAAATGAAAGAAAGAGACAGATATAGAGATATAAGGAAAAAGCTGGGGCCAGGTGGGACAGCTATCCTATGATGGAGAGACAGTGACCCAAAGCCAATACAGTGTGTTTATTTTATATAGCAAAAACCAAAAAGTTTTACTAAAGCCCAAGACAAAGGAGATTATGTGTATTCTTATGGCTTCTTTGTAATAATCACTTCTGGGTGGGCCCAGATAATTGAGTTTGTTCCTAGTGCTTGGCTGGATTTAGATAATGAAACTCACCACCTGGTGCCTGAGCTGAAGGTCAAGCTGACAACACACCTGACTCTGGCAAGGTGTGTTTCCAGGATGTGGCTCTGCCAACGCCCCTGGATTCAACTGACAATAATTAAAGAAATGCTCATGTGCCATCCTGGGCACTCTACACTAACTCAGGCCCCATCCTGCAGAAATCAATGCCTTATCTCTGCCACCTCGGGGCATTCAGCAACAGTGCTGGTTTGTAGTGTGAAGTTTCCTACAATCCAGAAAAATAACAACCACCTGGTCCTTTCTGAACATGACACTACATCCCATGAATACTGCCTCTGCTGGTGGAAGAAGAATGTCCCAGAGCCCTGAGAATCTCTCAGTGTTGTAGATTTCCCCTATCCAGTGCTCATGGAACCCTTGATGACTGGTCTTTCAGATAGTGATCCTAACCACCCAAATGAGCGGCTTTGGGGAAACTGTATAACAGCTGGTGATAGTAAAGCTCTGAAAGCAATTGAAACATGTGCTGTTCATCAGCAGCAGGTCGTGATTTTTCCTAAAGAGCCGCATTTAACCCTGTTCCCTCTCCGACCACCACCACCAGCATGGTGATATGTAGACAAGTGTTCTAGGATCAGTGGAAGATTGTAAAAGAAATAAAAGACACAGTCTCCATTCTAGAAGACTTATCATATGGCTAGAAAAAGTAAAACATTCACATATGTACAAAACAACTTAAAAACACATTTACAGAGAAACATAATCAGAAGCATACATGGATGAAACCACTTCCTGAATCAAGTCACAAGCATAGGATGTACACTGGGTACAGAACAAAGTAAACCTCCCTTTCAAACTTCGTCATCAATTTGTGTTTATAGTTCACCTTGTTCTGAAGAGGTTTTCAGAATATATATAAGAATCTTTTTACTGCTATAAACACAGAAAACTAAAACCAAGGAAAATAAAAGCCCGAAAATGCTCAACATAAGTCAACCTGTGTGCTATAGCTATGCTTCAAATCCAGGTCTGCTTTTCCCTGATGAAATGAAGAAAGGATTTGTCATTTTTTCCCTCAATCAGAATGAATTCTAAAATTTTATAGCTTGAACTATGGTCTTTGGACCAGCAGCAGCAGCATTAATGCGAGGCCCATTAGAAATGAAAAATCTCAAGTTGATTCTACATCTACTGAGTTTGCAGCTGCATTTTGAGAACATCCCAGGTGACTCATCTGCACACAAACTATTGAGAAACACTATTTAAAAGTCACCCTTCACTTGGAATTTCATAGAAGAGATCCTGAGTAATAAGTCAGGTGATCAATAACAGGATTTTTACAACATATGAGGTAAGTGGTGGATTGTCTGTTTCTTACATTTTTTTTGAAATGGCATAAAATCTAATAATACTATTAAACCTAAAGTGGAGTTCTTAAACTGACACCAAACAATTCATAAATAATTCATAAATAAAAGTTTGGTAAACTGGACTTCATCAAAATTTAAAACTTGCTTTGTGAAAGACTCTGATAAGAGGATGAAAAGATAAGCTATAATCTGGAAGAAAATATTTATAAATAATATGTCCAACAAAGAACTAGTATCTAGAACAAATAAATAATCAAGACTCAACTGTTAGAAACACCAATTAGAAAATAGCCAAGACTTCTGCTCAAGATAGCAAAGTAGGTAAATGCTGTACTTGCCTTCTCATCAAAATTACAAAACTATAGAACAACCATAATTGAGAACTACCTGAAATCTAGGTGAACAGAACTCTCATATCTAAGGATATAAAGAAGAAGCCATGTCAAGATTAGTAAAAGAGGGAAATATCAAAATAGGCTGGTCTCACGCTCACTTGTGGTGGTTAAGAATCAGGAGAAATATCTTGGCTATAGGAATTTCCCCTGAAGAGTGAGGGGTCTCATCCTCACACTGGTCTCCCAGGCCAGGGTTTCAGTGTCAGGAAGATAAGTCCCATGACTTCTGACTGTGAAAACCAGTGCAGAGTGTGGATGAGTGAGATGGAGGGTTTCTGGACTCAGGCATTTCTTTTAAAGGCCCACATACAAACTCACTTGCTGACAGACTCACTTGTTCTGAGATCCAGTGAACTGTGTCAGGGGATGTACTGAATTGGGAGGAACTGAATTGTCTGGCTTCAAGGCAAGGGCTGGAAGGATAGCCTTCTTCCAGACAAAAGTTCTGGCAGAAACCACTGTCCCTTTGCTATGTTCTTCCCTGTAGGCTCAGGTATATGCCATGTCTAAGTCTCCATCAACTTGGATAATAGTGTTTACCCCTCCCCACTCAACTTGCAGGCCTACCCAAGTCATTTCTGGTGGTTTTTCCATACAGATGGCCTCTCTCAGTTCATGCTGAGGACTTTCCTAAAACCACTCAAAGGTTTCAAATCCCAAACCTTGCTCCATGAGGTCAGCTCCTGCAAAGCAATTTTTCTGCAATAGTCATGACTAGTCTTCATTGCCAAGTAATGAAAAAATTGCAAAGCAATTTTTCTGCAATAGTCATGACTAGTCTTCATTGCTAAGAGTAAATCCCTCCCATTGATGGGCTAACAGCAATTCAGGCTCAACTACAACAGAAGGGCACACAGAACACACACAAGGGACACATCTGGAAGGCCCAGATCATGTCCAAGGAAACTATACAAATGAGCTCCACAGGACTCCTACACATAAGGCCATTCTACTAAGATCAAGAGATACACCAAGACTGAGAGATATAGCACCACATGGAAACAACACAGGGAAGCAGCCAAAATGATGAGACAAAGAAACATGTCCCAAATGAAAGAACAAGACAAAATTCCAGGGGGAAAATAAATAAATAAATAAAATGGAGAAAAGCAATCTACTAGATGCAGAGTTCAAAAGAAGAATGTCCCATGATCTCAGTGAGAACTTCAACATAGAGACAGGATACATAAAAAAGGAAACAGAATATATAAATAAGAACCAGTCTGAAATGAAGACTACATTAGACAGAATCAATTAGATTAGATGAAGTAGATCATTAAATCAGTGATTTGAAAGACAAGGTAGAAGAAAATACCTGTCAGAACGGCGGGGGGCGGGGGGGCAGGGGAGTATCCAAAAAGTGAAGCTAGTTTAAGAGGCCTCTGTAATAAATCAAGCACACCAACATACACATCCTAGGGACACCAGAAGGAGAAGAGAGTGAGTAAATAAATGAAAATATTTTGAAGAAATAATGGTGGAAAACTTCCCTAACCTGGTAAAAGAAACAGACATACAAGTTGAGGAAGTGGAGGGAGTCCCAAACAAGATGAACCAGAGAGGCTCACATCAAAACACATCACACTTAAAATGGCAAAGGTTAAAGACAAAGAGAGAATCTTAAGAGCAGCAAGAGAAGAACAGTTAGTTACCTACAGGGGGATTCCATATGACTATCAGTGGATTTCCCAACAGAAACTTTTCAATCCAGAGGGAGTGGCAAAGAATATTCAGAGTGATGAAAAGTAAGGATCTACAACCAACATTACTCTACCCAGGAAAGCTATCTTTTAGATTCAAATATATATAAACAGCTTCCCAGACAAGAAAAAGTTAAAAAAGTTCATCACTACCAAACCAATACTATAAGAAATGTTAAAGAGGCTTAGTTAGAAAAAAAATAAGAAAATATTAAAAAAATATATGCATAATAAATAAAATGGCAAAAACTACCAACTACATACTTATTAATAACTACTTTACCTTTAAATGGATTAAATGTTTCAATAAAAGACATAAGGTGGAAGAATGGATAAAAAACAAGATTTATACATATGCTGCCTATAAAAAACACACTTCAGATAAAAGGACACACACAGATTGAAACTAAATGGAAAAAAATAAAAATAAATAAATAAATAAACAAACAAACAAACAAACAAACAATCTAGGGTACCAATACACATACCAAACAAAATAAACTTAAAAAAAAGGCTGTGACAAGAGAAAAAGAAGGACCCAACAATTCTACTTCTGGGTATTTACCCAAAGAAATACAAAATATTAATTTGAAAAGACATATGCATTATTATGTTCATTGCAGCATTATTTAAAATAGCCAAGTTTGGAAGAAACCTAAGTGTCCATGGATAGACAAATGGATGGAGAAGAGATGGTACATGCACTCAATGAAATATACCATAAAAAATAAAATCTTGCTATCTATAACAACATAGATGAACCTAGAGGGTATTACGCTAAGTGAAATAAGTCAGACAAATAAAGACAAATACTATATAATTTCAATTATATGTGAAATCTGCAAAACAAAACAGAAACCAACTTATAGATACAGAGAACATTTTGACAGTTGACAGATGGGAGGGGAGCTGGGGGGATGGGTGAAAAAGGGAAGGGCAAATTGCTAAGTATTAAACAATCACAAGGATGTAAAGTATAGCATAGGGCACATAGTCAATAATATTGTAGGGGCTATGTATGGTGTCAGATGGGTACTAAACTTATCAGTGTAATCACTTCATAAGTTATATAAATGTCTAATGACTATGTTGTGCACCTGCAACTAATATAATATTGCATGTCAACTATAATTGAAAAAAATTTAGAATTATTTTTAAAAAGAAAAAAATTAAAAATAGCCAAAAGTCATGAACAGACATTTCAACAAAGAGAAGATACAAGAACAAATAAGCAAAGAAAAGATGTACAGCCTCATAAACTTTATTTTATTTTTGAATATATTTTTATTGATTCAGAGAGAAAGGGAGAGGGAGAGAAAAATGGAAACATCAATGTTGAGAGAGAATGATTATTGGTTGGCTGCCTCCTGCTTGCCCTCTCCTGGGGATCAAGCCTGCAACCTGAGCATTTGCTCTAATCAGTAATTGAACTGTGACTTCCTGATTCATAGGTTGATGCTCAACCACTGAGCAACACTGGCTGGACCCTCATAAACTATTTGGAGAATGCAACTTAAAACAATGATGATATATCACCACTCACTATTAGAATAGCTAAAATAAAAAATAGTGATAACACCCAGTGCTGGTGAGTATGTGGAGAAATTGAGTTCCTCACACATAACTGGTGGGAATGTAAAATGGTACAACCACTACAGAAAATAATTTAGCAAGTTCTTACCAACGTGAACATGCATTTCAGCCTCACTCCTGGATGTTTATCCCAGAAAAATGAGAGCTTATGTTCATACAAGAACTTGTTCACAATTGTTCACAGCAGCTTTATTCATAGCCAAAAAGAGGAAACAACACAAATGTCCTTCATTGGCAAATGGCTAAACTCCAGGACCTTTGTACAAATAATCCTATTCAGCAATGAAAAGAAACTATTGATAGATGCAACAGTTTACATGGAGCTCAAGTACATCATGCATGGTGAAAAAAAGCCAGTTTCAAAAAGTTACATACTAACTGAGCCATTTACATATCCTTGTCAAAAGGACAAAACTGTAAAAAGGGAAAATAGGTTTGTGGTTTCTAAAAGACAGAGATAAGAAGTGGGAGGGTTGCCCTAACTGGTCTGGCTCAGTGGACAGAGCGTCAGCCTGAGGACTCAGGGGTCCCAGGTTCGATTCTGGTCAAGGGCATGTACATTGGTTGCTGGCAAATCCCCAATATGGGGTATATAGGATGTGTCCTCCCATGGATGTTTCTAACTCTATCCCCTCTCCCTTCCTCTCTCTGAAAAAAAAAAAATCAATAAATTACATTTTAGAAAAAAGAAGCAGGGGATGGTGACCATAAAAGGATAGCAGGAAGTGGAGCGAAAAAAAAGTGTGATGTCCTGATTATGATAGTGGTTGGACAAACTATCCACATTATCAAATTTTATAGAACCTTCCTAACACACACACACACACACACACACACACTGGAGTTCATGTAATAACTGGTAGAGATTAAATAAGGTTTTTAGTTTAGGTAACATTACTATACCCATATTAATTTTCTGGTTTGGTATTATGTTACTGTCATATAAGAGGTCACCTGTGATGGGTTTGTGGCACTCTCTAATATTTTTGCAACTTCTGTGAATCTATAGTTATTTAAAAAAAAAAAAAGTTTTTAAAAAAAAAGTTAAATGAGGCCAAACTCAAGGCCTCTATTATATTGGTAAACCAGCTTAGTAGAAAACAGACAAACACCCTGATTCTTAGCCAATTTCCATGGTGTAATCCTCCCATTAATTAACAGAAGGCTAATTTCAAGCTACTGGTAGGTTAGCAACTAGCTTGCAAATTTCCTTAATATATAACAATCAGCTCTCAAAAGACAGTAGAGCAGCTCCACCACACCACTGCCCAACAAGGTCACATGCAATTCTCAGACCATCATCATCAGACTCACCTGGAGGAACTACTAAAAAGTTATGTTCCTGATCCCCAAACCAGAACCACTAAATCTGAATCCTGAGGGTTCACCAGGGAATGGATATGTATAGCAATTTCTTCAGATTGTCTTTATGCTCATTAAAAGTTGAGCACCCCTAAGAAATGATGAGCATAGCTCTCCTGTGACCAGGCTATGGGAGCATCCAGAGGTTAGGCAGAGGCAAAACCCAGCTTCTCTTACAAGCAAAGGGAGACTGAACCAGGGATTTAGCCTGAGTTCTTTTTTACCAACTGGTCTGAGGAGGTCAAAGGCTGACTGGGTTGTGGGCGGTTGAAGCCAACTTCCACTCGACAAATGGAGATCTTAATGGCTATGTTTCATGATGGCTTCAACTTGAACAAGAGTTTACTGCACTTTCTAGTCTCCTAAGAAAAACCAGGTTCTAATAAAGTTATTGATAAGAACATTTTTAAAAACTATCTAACATTTATTTATAATGCTTGGTCTACTTCAGTGGTTCCCAGCTTTGCATGCACACTGGAGTCATTTGAGGAACTTTAAAGAATCCCAAGGCTCTCTCCTGGTGAAGACTCTTATTCCATGTACTGGCATGCAGCTGAGGCCTTGAGAGCTGTAAAAACTACTTAGTGATTCTAAAGTGCAGGAGAATCACTGCTTAATCCTAACACATAGAATTTGGTTCAATTTTTTAATTTAATGTGACAATTGTATTCTTTTTGAATCGGGAGTATGTTTCACAAATCGAAATAGATACAAAATATATATAGTGGTACCTCGAGATACGAGTTTAATTCATTCCATAACCTTGCTCATATATCAAGTTGCTTGTATATCAAAGCAAATTTCCCCAATGAAATCAATTGAAATGGCATTAATCCGTTCCAGCCCCCAAAATGCCACCCCAGTTGTTCTTGTTACGTGTTTTGAATAAGAAAAATGTATTTATAAATGATAAATATTGTATAAAAATGTAATAAAAGAGAATGTAAAGGAACAAACTGGTTTTACACTATTAATGCTACACTTTATCCCTAAACTGAATGTAACTTAACTAATCTTCACTGAACTTAATTGCTACTGGTCTTTGCATTTTTGGCCGATTTCAAAAAAAACGTGTCCAACGAGGTTCGCCTCTTTCTCCCTTTCAGAATGTTTCTGAAATGGGTGAGACAAGTTTCATTGGACAGCTCCGATGCATGACCAGTAGCAACTTTTTCAGGGTGTTTCTTTTCCACGGAGTGTGACACCCTCTCCCACATTCCTAAGATCTCCTTTATCTCACTTATAGAGATCTCCTCTACCTGTGGCTCCTCCTGGAAACCAATTTCTTGGAGAACCTCCGCATGTTGCTGAAACTGCAACTCTTGTAACTCCTCCGTGGTGAGTTCCAGAGAGTGCTCCTTGACGAGATCATTCATGTCTCTCTCATCCACCTCCAGGCCCATGGATTTTCCCAGAGACACTATCTCCTCCTCCACTGGCACCTCGGGTTCGAATCCTTCGAAGGTCCTTTCAGCTACGGCCTCAGGCCACAGCTTCTTCCATGCAGAGGTCAAATCCCTCGTTGTAACACCCAGCCAGGCCCGATCAATAATTCTGAGGCATATCACGATGTTAAAGTGGTTCTTCCAGAACTCTCGAAGGGTGAGGTTTGAGTTCTCTGTCACCTCAAAGCAGCGCTGGAATAGGTGCTTGATGTACAGCTTTTTAAAATTAGAAATCACCTCCTGATCTATGGGCTGCAGGATAGGAGTGGTGTTGGGAGGTAGGTAGACAACCTTTATAAACTTGAACTCTTTGAGGATTTCATCTTAGAGGTTCGGTGGGTGAGCAGGAGCACTGTCGAGGATGAGGAGGGCTTGCATGGTTAGGTTGTTTTCCTGTAGATATTTCTTAACAGAAGGGCCGAAAACCAGGCTTATCCACTCCACAAAGAACTGCCTGGTGACCCATGCCTTCGGGTTTGCCCTCCACATAACTTGCAGTTTATCTTTTAAAATCTTATGTGACTTAAAGACTCTGGGTTTTTCCAAAAGGTATACGAGCAGAGGCTTGATCTTGCAGTCGCCACTCGCATTGGCACACAGTGTGAGAGATAGCCTATACTTCATGGGTTTGTGGCCTGGCATTGCCTTCTCCTCTGCCGTTATATAAGTCCTATTCGGCATCTTCTTCCAGAAAAGCCCTGTCTCATCACAGTTGAAGACTTGCTGTGGGATATTTCCTTTGGCTTCTATCAGTTCAGAAAAAGTTTTGAGGCAAACCTCAGCTGCCTTCACATCCGAACTTGCTGCCTCACCATGCCTGATGATGGAGTGAATGCCGGACCTTTTCCTGAAGTTATCAAACCAGCCTCTACTGGCTTTAAAAGAGTCTTTCGATGCTTTGTCCATGGAAGTGCGCGGGGTCTGCTCCAGCAAATCACTGTAAATCACTCACATATGATGCCCTGTGTTAATGTATCTCCTTTAAGCTGCTTCTCTGTCACCCACACCATCAGTAGATTCTCCATCTTTTCATGGAAGAGCTATGGAGCTTAGAAATTATTGTAAAGCCCTTAGCTGGCATTATACCCTTTATTGACTCCATCTGTTTAAGCACAGTGCATATTGTTGAAGTACTATGCCCGTATTGCCTCGCCAAGTCAGCCACTCGCTCACCTTGCTCATATTTTTCTATGATTTCACGCTTTAATTCAATAGAAATCATCCTCTTCTGAGCACTGACATTTCCACTCGCTTTCTTTGGACCCATGGTTATAAAAAGAAATGTAATAAAGTATGTAAATGCACAAAAGATGCTTTGACAAGGAGGTAAAGAAGCACACTGACTGAGGCGTGGTGAACTATGAGACGCTCGAGTCGCGGTAAACTGGTGGGTCCTGTGCAGCCAGCCGGTCCTCGAGATTACTCGTATCTCAATTGTTGCTCGTATTTCAAAGCAAAAAATCGCTCGCTTGACTGCTCGTATCTAAAAAATCTGATATGTTAGGGCCCTCGTATCTCAAGGTACCACTGTACTAAGAAGTGTTGCTGCTATGCCTGCTCCATTTATTCCATGACCCCATTTCTGCCCTTCCATGAATATCTGCACACTTACACAGGTATTTTCTCCAGAATTTCTTTTTACTTAGTGTAACATTTGTGCATTTAGAATTTGCCAGCTGGATTCAGTTAAGATCAACCCAGTTTTGTTGGCAACACAAAGCATCACAATTGGGAGTCAGTGTAACAAACCTCCTTCTCTCCATCAGGCCTGGTCAGGGTATGACCTTGGCCAAGTCAAGGTCAGAGCTTTTCACAGCCTGTTTGATCTGGTGCCTGTTGGCCTTGGCATCCACAATGAACACTGTGTATCATTGTCTTTTGTTTTCTTCAAGGCTGACTCCTGGTCAGGGGATCTTGTTGATGGCACAGCAGTCAGCTTTCGCCCCTGGGGGCACTCTTCCCAGGCTATCTGGGCTGCCTTCCAAGCCACAGTGTCTTCAGCAAGGGAAGGGTGTGACGTACAGGTCTTCTTTTTTTTGCCTGTGGACTCTTTCAGCCTTCCTTTCCTTCAGAGCCTTTGCTTTGGCTTTGACTGTGGGAGGGCTCTTTCCTTCACTTTCAGTGCCATCTTTGTGAGGAAGTCCTTATAGGATTTCTTTCTGCAAATTATATGAATGTAATTATATGCATCTTTAATATATTCATATTTGCCTAAAATCCAGGAAGAAAAAAAAGGCTATAAATATGCATATATTATATAATATAATGTATATCACATGTCTTTACAGCCTTATATTGTCTCCTTGGAATTTTTTTTCTAACTAGACAATATGGTTATATTTTCTCCAGCCATAGCCAGGCATCAGCATTTCCTTGGTCACAGTGATACAAAATAGAGCAAAGAAGCAGAGCCTGGGTTCCAGGAGCAAAGGTCATATCAGTGTGTGTGTGTGTGTGTGTGTGTGTGTGTGTGTGTGTAGTTTGGTTACTCTAGTTCTTGAATAAACTGATAACATTAAGTTTCTGAGCTTTAAAAATTAGAGGAATTAGGGTTAGGCAGATGCTTAGAAATACCTACCATGCCAAGGATTCCTACCAAAGACAGCCCATTAATTTCATCCACTTCTTCCCAACATCTCCCAGCAACAGATTGAAAATAATTTCCTGAGTCTAAATCTATTCATCCTGAATCCTAAGGAAGAGTTAATGGTCACCAGTTGGACCAATTGTCACCAAACAAATTTTGTAAAGTCTATGTAGTGTTCTTATTTCTCAGAAAGAATCTTCAAAGTTGAGAATTTTCCTATAAAAATACAGATTTGGGGCTTCAACTTTCCTTGGGAGCTCACATGCCCTGGTGACAGCATTCTGCTGGGCATGGGTGTGGCTGTGCGTGCCCTTTACACACGATCTTAGAGCTGCCCCCATGCACTCAGTGGAACACTTGATCTGATTGACTCATTTCTGTCACCGCCTGGCTGCCTGTAGGCATCTGAGCTTCCTCCATTCTCTGGGGAAGGTTTGCAGCACATTCACTATCCATATTGTAGAGTGAGAGCCTGCAGGTCAACATGTACTAGCATCTGACACTTTTCCCTGTTCTGCCTCTTTCCAAAGTCTTGCCCATGTCAACCTTGACCCCACAGCTTGTTCCGGTTTCTCCATGTGTACAACACACAAAGGGTCAGATACAGGGGTAGTGGCAACTCCCATGGCTGAGCAGCTTTGAAAACTTACTTTGAGGGTGCTTACTCATGTCACCTAGGCTGATTTAATGCCAGGCCTTGGCATCTAATGGCCCTTTGTGATTAATACCAGTCATTTGCTTAAAGTTAACAGCCCCAGAGTGACATCCACAGATAAATTAACAACATTAGAAAAACACTAAAGCACACATTTATAGAGTGGGTCGCTGCAGAATACAATAGTAATATAGATCGGCTGGGCTCATGATGTGCTATTAATAAATTTTATATGTTGAAGTCATTTTTACGCAGTAGTTTTTAATTATACTGAAGTTGTCCATATTTATCTTGATTAAAAAATAAGCCAACTCTTGGAAACGTTAATGGGTTTTATGTGCTTCGCAGTGAATATTATAAGCAGATGGAGGAAGTGAGGGCGGGGATGGGGCTTGCACCACGTTGCCACAGCGCAGTTTGCTGCAATGAATCCAAGGTGTCCAGGAATGGGCTGCTGTGGCTCAGAGGGCTGTGTACCTTTTCATGGCTTCGAAGACATGGAGCCAGATGTGGGCCCTGCCTTCCTCCAGCCACAGCCACAGAGCAATTGGCTTCACGTAGAGGATGTTTGTGGTGACTGGGATCCCCGAGTCAGACCACCACCCATGCAGAGCTCCCGGGGCATTCATCACAGGGCTTCGCCAGTGTCCAGCTGTGTGTGAGCAGAGACTCCGGGGGTCAGGGAGCAGTGAAGCATCACAGGAAAAAAAAATGCAGAGAGTAAGTCAGAAAACTCTCTGCTGAAATTGGCTGCCATCAGCAGTGGTCGTAGTGCTTGTCTCCGTTTTTCTCAGTAAAACGTGTGGGCTGCACAGGACATGGGTGAACCTCCTATCACAGACCACCAGGCCCCTCCAGCAAACTCAGAGCACGCAGGGGAGACAAGGATGCCAGGCTGCTTAGAAAAGCAGTGGTTGAGAGCTCATTTAGCTGCCTGACCTTTGCAAGCACTAAAGGGCAGGATAAAAATGGGTGTCCCTTGGGGTGACAGAGGACAGGAGGGTTGGCTGTTTATGACAGAAGGGGGTGTGGCGTTCCTCTGCCTTGTGCCCCTTTCTCAATGTGGCCGTCCCAGCAAAGTAGGAGGAGGAACTGCAACAGAACGAATATGTGGCGGAGCCAGCAGGTAGGGTCACATATCTTTGTGACACCTTTCCCAACCAAACTCGACAGCCTGGACTGGAACACAGATGCTGTCAGCCCTGCAGAAAACACTGAAAAGGCCGGGGAGGGCTCCCTGACACCAATGTCAGGATGGAGAAGCAGCCTGAGTCTCCAGACCCTGGGGCAGCATTGACTCGGGGAGGTGTACATCAGGAGGGAATAGTCTGAGGTGGTGGGAGTGGAGTTAAGAAAAAGTATAAACCTAAACAAAAGCAAGAAACTGGAATTGGACACAATAGTTCCAAGGCCACCTGTCACTACTTGAGCTAAATTAAGCAGGGGAAGGGCTGAATCATATAAGAGCATTTATTCCAATAATGTAGGCAGTATGGGAGAGCAGGAAATCACCCTGGAAATCCCGCTGTGACCTCCTTCACCAATACATACTAGAGGCCCATTATTTATATAAATCCAGATATTCTGTAGAGTTTTAATAATTTTCATCCAGTTTAAAGGGATGGTCTGAAAGCTTATTCTCAGATATATGTAATTTAAAATAAATCAGAGTCCTTTTCATGGATCTTTTAGAAGATGTAACATCTTTGCAAATGTATCAGAGTAAAACCATGATTATCTGTTAATGACAAAAAAAGCAAGTTAAAATGGCACGTTCTAGATTTAATACAATACAATTTACATGGAATCCTGTCATTTTTGCAAAACACTTGCTTGCCAGCTGCCTCATTGCTCCTAACCGCTCACCTGCCTTTCCAGATGAAACCATGGTGATGGGGCCTGAGGCAGAAGTGGATAGGGGTGATTAGGCAGGCAGGCAGAGTGGTTGGGGTGATCAGGCAGACAGGCAGAATTATTAGAGGTGATCAGGCAGGCAGACAGGCAAGCAGTTTGAAGCCAGCAGTCCTGGATAACAATCAGTTAAAAAGAAAAATATATAAGTATTATGTAGACTCTTGGAGATTTTTTATATACTCTCTGGAGCATTTATTTTAATAATACGTATATATAAATAGAATATAGTTATTATTATCTATAATAATAAAAGCATAATATGCTAATTAGACTGGACAGCTAAATCACTTTCTGGATGTCTTTCCAGAAGAAGTCATGGCAGTGGGGCCCAAAGCAGAACTGGTTAGTGTGATCAGGCAGGCAGGTGAGTGGTTAGAGGCAATCAGGCAGGCAGGCAGAGTGATTAAGGGTGGTCAGACAGGCAGGCAGGCAAGCAGTCAGGAGGCAGCAGTCCTGGATTGCAAGAGAGATGACCAACTGCCAGTCAAACATCCTCTGAGGGCTCCAGGATAGTGAGAGGGTGCAGGCTGGGCTGCATGGATTTCATGCTCCAGGCCTCTAGTGATTATTATAAAATCATATTAAATTATTTATTCATTCAAAGTGACAACCAAAGATATTAAACAAAAATTTCAATTTTTATGATTAAGAAAATGGGATTTTAAGTAATTGCATACTTTATTAACATAATATAACCATTTCAATAATATATAAAACCTTTGCTTTTTAGGCAAATACAGGAAAAAAATATTTCCCTTTGAACAGCCTGAAAAAAAAAGCAAATTCTGTATTAGTTTACTTTAGATTCATTTTTCTAATTAGATTTATTATTCAGTATACTCATGATTTCCTTTTAAGAATTCTCTCCATAGCTCCTCTATGACTTTCACAAACCTTCTTACCCATTCAGAAATAACCATCTTTAGAACAACTCACTTTCCTTTTTTCTTCAAAATGCATCTCCATATCTCATGCCTTCTATTACTAAAACCATACAACTTCTTTCCAATTAGTTAACTCTTAGAAGCAATTTTTAGGTGACAAGTAAGTAATTAACATTCTTCAGATTAGCAATAGATTCAATTTTAAGAACTATATTCCAAATATAATGTAAACTATATTCACTAACACATCTCAATCCATTCCCCAGCATTTCTGCAATAAGAAGCCCTAAGTAGGCAAACTCAGATCTATTACTATCTCAGCATCCTGTTATTTCAAAATAGCTAGATATTTAATAATTTTTATTATTTAACTCATAAAGGCTTCAAAGTATTAAGTTACCTACAATATCAAAAACTTGGAAAACCACATCTAGATAAATATAATTATACGGAAGCCCGATGCACAAAAATTTGTGCTAGAATGAGCTTTCCTTTCCCTGGATTGCAGCACTGCCTTTCCACTTCAGCCCAGCCCCTTTCTGCTCCAGCCCAGAGCTTCGTCTTTCCACTCCAGGAGCCAAAACTTTTGGCTCTGGCGTGGCCTTCCCATGCTTCCTAGAGGCCCTGAGAGATCAGGGTGGTGGGGGGGGGGTGGAAGCCTGCATGGTTGCCATGGCAATGACTCAGGCATTCTGAGCCAGTGGACCCAGAACACCACTCTCCAATCGGCACAAACACTCGGACTCAGAAGAGCTGCACATGCCACACAGAAAGGTCAGATTTCACCTGGGATAAGTGCCTTGTGTGTTGTACCTGGTAGTATTGCAGATTGTGCCTTTAAATCAAAGTACGAGAGAGAACTACATAACCGGACACCTGGAGAAGAAAGACCATGGGCAGATGAAGAAACAGCCTGCATATGACAGAAAAGCAGGTTTCACCAGAAAAGGAAGTAAACGAAATAGAAGCAGAAATAGACCTACCAGAGAAAGAGTTCAGAGAAACAGTTATAGGGTGGCTAAAAAGAATGGAAGACAAAATCAACAATATGAGTAAGAGCCAAGAGAAAATGAAGAAGAGCCAAGAGGAAATGAAGAAGAAGCAAGAAGAATAATCAAGAAAAAATGAAAACTGAAAAATGCTATAAAGAACTCAATAGAAAGCATCAAAAGTAGACTAGAAGAAGCAGAGGACTGCATCAGTGAGCAAGAAGACAAGGTAGGAAAAATACCCTAGTACAGCAGCTTCTAGAAAAAAAAAATTAAAAAGAGGAGAGCCTAAGGGAACTTTGGGACAACATGAAAAAAAAAACAATATCCACATAATTGGGGTTCCAGAAAGAGTAGAAACAGAGCAAGGAATAGAAAATTTGTTTGAAGAAATAATGACATAAAATTTCCCTAATATAGGAGAGAAACAACTCATACAAATCCAAGAAATTCAGAGTCCCAAGCAAAATGAACTCTAAAAAACCGACACCAAGGCACATGATAATTAAATTGGCAAACACCAATGACAAAGTAAGAATCTTAAAAGCAGCCAGAGAGAAACAGAAAGTTACCTACAAAGGAACCCCCATAAGACTAGCAACTGATTTTTCAACAGAAACTCACCAGGCCAGAAGAGAAAGGAATGAAATATACAGAGTCATGCAAAGGAAGGGTCTGAATCCAAGAATACAGTACCCAGCAAGGCTTTCAATCAAAATTTAAAGTGAAATCAGAAGCTTCCCAGACAAAAAAGGACTAAGGGAATATATTACCACCAAACTAGAAATGCAAGAAATGTTAAAGGGTCTGCAGTAAAAAAAAAAAGAAAAAAGAAAAAAGAAATAGGAAACCAAGAAGAAACTCGGGGCAAAAGACTAAAAATGGCGACAGATACTTACGTATCAATAATAACTTTAAATGTAAATGGGTTAAATGCTCCAATAAAAAGACATAGGGCAACTGATTGGATAATAAGGCATAATTCATTTATCTGCTGTCTACAAGAAACCCAGCTCAGAAAAATAGATGCACACAGATTGTGAGTGAAGAGATAGAAGATGGTATTTCAGGCAAATGGAAATGAAAAACAAACAAAAGAAACTGGAGTTGGAATAGTTATATCTGACAAATTAGATCTCTAAGTGAAGGACATAACAAGAGATAAAGAAGGCCACTTCATAATACTAAAGGGAACATTCCAACAAGAAGAAATAATTCTGGTAAACATATACACACCCAATATAGGAGCACCTAAATACATTAAAAAAAAAAACAAAAAACTCCTGGAGGATATTAAGGGAGAGATTGACAGCAATGCAATCATAGTAGGAGACTTTAATACCCCACTGTCACCACTGGACAAATCCTCTAAACAAAAAATCAGGAAAGAAACATCAATCCTAAATGACTCACTAGACCAGAAGGAATTAATGGACATCTTCAGAACACTTCACCCCAAGCCACAGAATATACATTCTTCTCCAGTGCACATGGGTCATTTTCAAAAATAGACCATATGTTGGGTCATAGGAAATGTCTCTTCAAATTCAAGAAGATAGAAACCATATCAAGCATTTTCTCACACTACAGTGGCATAAAACTGGAAATCAACTACAATAAAAAAATATATAAAGAAATTAAACACATGCTATTAAACAATGGGTAACCAGAGAGATCAAGGAAGAAATGAAAAACATCATGGCAACAAATGAAAATGACAACACAACAATACAAAATTTATGGGACACAGTGAAAGCAGTCTTGAGAGGGAAGTTCATAGCTCTTCAAGCCTAATGGGAAAAAAAAAACACAGAAAACAACAGAAATAAATTTCCTAATCATACAACTCAAAGAGCTAGAAAGAGAGCAACAAGAAAAGCCCAGTGTAAGCAGAAGGAAGGAAATAGTAAAGATCAGAGTGGAGATAAACAACATGGAGACCAAAGAAACAATTTAAAAGAACAACAAAACCAAGACTTGGTTCTTTGAAAGGATAAACAAGATTGATGGACCTCTAGCCAGGCTCACCAAGAAGCGAAAAGAGAAGACCCAAATGAACAAAATCAGAAATAAAAGAGGAGAAATAACAACAGACACCACCGTAATACAAAGGATTGTCAAAAAATACTATGAACAACTCTATTCCAACAAATTGGACAACCTGCAAGAAATGGACATATTCCTAGCAAAATATAACCTTCCAAAACTCAACCAGAAATATCTAAACATCTCAACAGTCTAAAAACTATGGAAGAAATGGAAGCAGTCATCAAAAAGCTTCCAGCAAATAAAAGCCTGGGGCCAGATGGCTACACAAGAGAGTTTTACCAAACATTCAAGGAATAATTAAAATCTATCCTCCTCAGACTAATCAAAAATATTCAAGAAGGAACACTTCCAAACACCTTCTATGAAGCCAACATCACCCTAATACCAAAACCAGACAAAGATAACACAATGAAAGTGAATTATAGGACAATATCTTTCATGAACATAGATGCCAAAATCCTCGACAAAATTCTAGCAAATTGGATCCAACAGTACATCAGAAAGATCATACACCATGACCAAGTAGGATTCAACCCATGAATGCGTGGATGGTTTCAATATCCGCAATTCAATAAATGTGATACATCACATAAACAAATTGAGAGATAAAAATCACATAGTCATATCAATTGATGCAGAAAAAAGCATTTGACAAAATCCAATACCCTTTCTTGATAAAAACTCTCAGCAAGGTGGGAAGGATCATACCTGAACATCATAAAAGCCATATATGACAAACGCACAGGTAACATCATACTCAATGGGCAAATATTAAACCATTTCTCCTAAGAACAGGAATAAGACAGGGATGCCCACTCTCACCTCTCCTATTGGAGATAGTACTGGAAGTATTAGCCATTGCAATTAGACAAGAAGAAGAAATAGAAGGCATCCAAATTGAAAAATTACAAAATTAATGCCAAGAAATCTGTGGCATTTCTGTACACTAATACTGAAATTACAGAGAGACTGAAAAAACAATCCCATTTACCATCACATCAATAAAATTCAGATACCTAGGAATAAACCTAACTAAGGAGGTAAAAGACCTAAATGTAGAAAACTACAGGACACTGAACAAAGAGATAGAGGAAGATGTAAACAGATGGAAGAGCATACCATGCTCATGGATTGGGAGAATCAACATCATTAAAATGTCCATACTACCCAAAGCAATCTATAGATTCAATGCACTACCATTAAAATACCAATGCCATATTTCAAAGACCTAGAAAGAATTCTTCAAAGATTCATCTGGAACAGAAAAAGACCGTGAATACCCACAGCAATCCTGAGAAAGAAGAATAAAGTAGGTGAGATCTCAATATCAGATTTCAAGCTATATTACAAAGCAGCTGTTCTCAAAACAGCCTGGTACTGGCACCAGAACAGACATATAGACCAATGGAATAGATTTGAGAATCCAGATATCCACCCATAACACTATGCTCAATTTATATTTGACAAAGGAGGCATGAACATACAATGCAGCCAAGATAGCCTCTTCAACAAATGGTGTTGGGAAAATTGGACAGATACATGCAAAAAAATGAAACTGGACCACCAATTTACACCAAATACAAAAATTAACTCAAAATGGATACAGGACTTAAAAATTAGACGGGAAACCATAAAAATATTAGAGAAATCCACAGGCAGCACAATCTCAGACATATGCCGAAAGAACTTCTTCACTCATACTGCTCCAAAGGCAATGGAAGCTAAAGAAAAAATAAACAAATGGGACTACATCAAAATAAAAAGCTTTTGCACAGCAAAAGAAACCGTCAACAAAACAACAAAAAAGACTACTGTATGAGAGAATATTTCTACAAATGTTATCATTGATAAAGGTTTAATAGCTGCTTTGACTTGATTTGTTTTTTACCTCTCTTTTCCCTCACCTGCCTCCATACCAGTTGTTATTTGTAGTTTGTATTAATCTCCAGGTACTGGTTGCCAATATTTGTTGCCATTAGTGACTGTTCTATTGGTGTTTTTTCCTGACACCTATATTTTGTTCCCCTTTTCTCTCCTATCCTCGTTCTTTGCACCCTGACTTTTTCTCTTCCTCTTTTCTTCTCCTTCTCCTTTTTGTTTTCTTATTTTATTTTATTTTATTTTTTGTTCATTTATTTATTTATTTATTTTCTCCCTCTCCCAATTTGATTTTGGCATTTCTTTCTTTTCTTTTTTCCTCATTTTCCTCCTCTTCTTTCTCTATTTACCCCTAATTTGTCTTTCATTGGTGGTCACCTTATTTGTGATTATTAACATCCTGAATACATTTCTACTCAGTGCCTTGTGTGCTGTACCTGGTCGTGTTGTAGTTTGTGCCTTTCAATCAATGTAGGAGAGAGAACTGCATAACCAGACACCCAGAGAGGAAAGACCATGGTTAGAAAAAGAAACAGCCCACATAAGACAGAAAGGCAGGTTTCACCAGAAAAAGAGGTAAACGAAATAGAATCAGAAATAAGCCTGCCAGAGAAAGAGTTCAGAGAAATGATCATAAGGTGGATGAAAACAATGGAAGACAAAATCGACAATGTGAGTAAGAGCCAAGAGGAAATGAAGAAGATCCAAGAGGAGATGAAGAAGCAGCAAGAAGAAATGCAGAAAAACCTAGAGGAGGTGCAGAATAATGAAGAAAAATAAAAAAAAAGACATCACTGCTATAAAGAACTCAATAGAAAGCATCAAAAGTAGACTAGAAGCAGAGGACCGCATCAGTGAGCTAGAAGACACGGCAGGAAAAAGTACCCTAGTACAGCAGCTCCTAGAAAAAAAAGTTAAAAAGCAAGAGGAGAGCCTAAGAGAACTTTGGGATAACATGAAACAAAACAACATCTGCATAATTGGGGTTCCAGAAAGAGTGGAAACTGAACAAGGATTAGAAAACCTGTTTGAAGAAATAATGACAGAAAATTTCCCCAATATAGGAAAGAAAAAAACCCACACAAATCCAAGAAGCTCACAGAGTCCCAAGCAAAATTGACCCCAACAAACCTACACCAAGGCACATTATAATTAAATTGTCAAACGCCGACGACAAAGAATCTTAAAAGCAGCCAGAGAGAAACAGAAAGTTACCTACAAAGGAACCCCCATAAGACTAGCTACTGATTTCTCAACAGAAACTCACCAGGCCAGAAGGGAATGGAATGAAATATACAAAGTCATGCAAAGGAAGGATCTGAATCCAAGAATACTGTACCCTGCAAGACTCTCAATCAAAATTCAAGGTGAAATCAGAAGCTTCACAGACAAAAAAGGACTAAGGGAATATATTACCACCAAACCAGCAATGCAAGAAATGTTGAAGGGTCTGCTGTAATAAAAAGAAAGAGGAACCAAAGAAGGAATTTGGGGGTAAGGACTAAAAATGGCAACAGATATGTACTTATCAATAATAACTTTAAATGTAAATGGATTAAATGCTCCAATAAAAAGACATAGAGTAACCGATTAGATAAGAAAACATGATCCATATATCTGCTGTCTGCAAGAAACCCACCTCTGGAAAAGAGATGCACACAGATTGAGGGTGAAGGGATGGAAGATGGTATTTCAGGCAAATGGAAATGAAAAAAAAGCTGGGGTTGCAATACTTATATTTGACAAATTAGATCTCAAAGTGAAGGACATAACAAGAGATAAAGAAGGCCACTTCATAATACTAAAGAGAACAATCCAACAAGAAGAAATAACTCTGGTAAACATATATGCACCCAATATAGGAGCACTTAAATACATTAAAAAAAAAAAACTCCTGGAGGATATTAAGGGAGAGATTGACAGCAATACAATCATTGTAGGAGACTTTAATACCCCACTGTCACCATTGGACAAATCCTCTAAACAAAAAATCAGGAAAGAAACATCAATCCTAAATGACTCACTAGACCAGATGGAATTAATTGACATCTTCAGAACACTTCACCCCAAAGCCACAGAATATACATTCTTCTCCAGTGCACATGGATCATTTTCAAAGATAGACCATATGTTGGGTCATAAGAAAAATCTCTTCAAATTCAAGAAGATAGAAATCATATCAAGCATTTTCTCACACCACAGTGGCATAAAACTGGAAATCAACTATAATAAAAGCAATAAAATGAAATCAAACACATGGAGACTAAACAGCATGGTATTAAACAACGACTGGGTAACCAAAGAGATTGAGGAAGAAATAAAAAAAACATCATGACAACAAATGACAATGACAACACAACAATACAAAATTTATGGGACACAGTGAAAGCAGTCTTGAGAGGGAAGTTCATAGCCCTACAAGCCTACTGCAAAAAACAGGAAAGAACGGTAATAAATTACCTAACCCTACAATGCAAAGAGCTAGAAAGAGAGCAACAAGAAAAGCCCAGTGTAAACAGAAGGAAGGAAATAGTAAAGATCAGAGCAGAGATAAACAACATGGAGACCAAAGAAACAATTCAAAAGATCAACAAAACCAACAGATTGTTCTTTCAAAGGATAAACAAGATTGATGGACCGCTAGCCAGGCTCACCAAGAAGCAAAGAGAGAAGACCCAAATAAACAAAATCAGAAACGAAAGAGGAGAAATAACAACAGACCCCGCCGAAATACAAAGGATTGTCAAAAAATAATATGAACAACTCTATTCCAACAAATTGGACAACCTGCAAGAAATGGACATATTCCTAGCAAAATATAACCTTCCAAAACTCAATCAGAAACAATATAAACATCTCAATAGGCCAATAACTATGGAAGAAATTGAAGCAGTCATCAAAAAGCTTCCAGCAAATAAAAGCCCAGGACCAGATGGCTACACAGGAGAGTTTTACCACACATTCAAGGAAGAATTAAAACCTATCCTGCTCAGACTGCAAAAACATTCAAGAAGAAGGAACACTTCCAAACACCTTCTATGAAGCCAGCATCACCCTAATACCAAAACCAGATAAAGACAACACAATTTAAGAGAATTATAGGTCAATATCTTTCATGAACATAGATGCTGAAATCCTCGACAAAATTCTAACAAATTGGATCCAACAGTACATCAGAAAGATCATACACCATGACCAAGTAGGATTCAACCCGTGAATGGATGGATGGTTTCAATATCCACAAATCAATAAATGTGATACATCACATAAACAAATTGAGAGATAAAAATCACATAGTCATATCAATTGATGCAGAAAAAGCATTTGACAAAATCAAACACTCTTTCTTGATTAAAAACTCTCAGCAAAGTGGGAATAGAAGGATCATACCTCAACATCATAAAAGCCAGATATGATAAACCCACAGCTAACATCATACTCAATGAGGAAAAATTAAAATCATTTCCCCAAAGAACAGGAACAAGACAGGGATGCCCACTCTCACCTCTCCTGTTTGACATAGTACTGGAAGTATTAGCCATTGCAATTAGACAACAAGAAGAAATAAAAGGCATCCAAATTGGAAAAGAAAGTAAAGCTGTCCTTATTTGCAGATGACATGATACTGTACATAAAAAACCCGAAGGACTCCATCCCAAAACTAATTGAGTTAATAAATGAATTCGGCAATGTAGCAGGATACAAAGTTAATGCCAAGAAATCTGTGGCATTTTTGTACACTAATAGTGAAATTACAGAAAGAGAGACTCAAAAAGCAATCCCATTTACCATCGCACCAAAAAAATTAAGATACCTAAGAATAAACCTAACTAAAGAGGTAAAAGACCTATATGTAGAAAACTACAGGACCCTGTAAAAAGAGAGAGAGGAAGATGTTAACAGATGGAAGAGCATACCATGCTCATGGATTGGGAGAATCAGCCTCATTAAAATGTCCATACTACCCAAAGCAATCTATAGATTCAATGCACTACCCATTAAAATACCAACGGCATACTTCACAGACCTAGAAAGAATGCTTCATAGATTCATCTGGAACAAAAAAAGACCACGAATATCCACAGCAATTCTGAGAAAGAAGAATAAAGTAGGTGGGATCTCAATACCAGACTTAAAGCTATATTACAAAGCAACTGTTCTCAAAACAGCCTGGTTCTGGCACAAGAACAGACATATAGACCAATGTAATAGAATAGAGAATCCAGATATCCACCCAAACCACTATGCTCAACTAATATTTGGCAAAGGAGGCATGAACATACAATGGAGTCAAGATAGCCTCTTCAACAAATGGTGTTGGGAAAATTGGACAGATACATGCAAAAAAATGAAACTGGACCACCAGCTTACACCAAACACAAAAATAAACTCAAAATGGATACAGGACTTAAACATTAGAAGGGAAACCATAAAAATATTAGAGGAATCCACAGGCATCACAATCTCAGATATATGCCGAAAGAACTTCTTCACTGATTCTGGTCTAAAGGCAATGGAAGCTAAAGAAAAAAATAAACAAATGGGACTACATCAAAATTAAAAGCTTTTGCACAGAAAAAAAAACTATTAACAAAACAACAAGAAAGCCCACTGTATGGGAGAACATATTTTCAAATGTCATCACTGATAAACAATTAATCTCCAACATCTACAGCCAACTTATACAACTTAATAAAAGGAAGAGAAACGACCCAATAAAAAAATGGGCAACCGACCTAAATAGAATCTTTTCAAAAGATGACAGAAGGAAGGCCAAGAGACACATGAAAACATGTTGAAAATCACTATCAGAGAGATGTAAATCAAAACGACAATGCGATACCATCTTACACCTGTCAGAATGGCAATCATCAACAAATCAACAAACGACAAGTGTTGGTGAGGATGGGGAGAAAAAGGAACCCTTGTGCACTCTTGTTGGGAATGCAGACTGGTGCAGCCACTGTGGAGAACAGTATGGAGTTTTCTCAAAAAACTAAAAATGGATCTCCCATTTGACCCAGCAATCCCATTCCTAGGAATTTATGCTAAGAAATTACAAACACCAATCAGAAAGGATTTATGCACCCCTAAGTTCATAGCAGCACAATTTATAATAGCTACAATTTGGAAACAGCCTAGGTGCCTGTCAGGAGATGAGTGGATCAGAAAACTGTGGTACATCTACACAATGAAATTCTCTGCTGCATTACAAAGAAGGAACTCTTACCATTTCCAGCAACCTGGATGGAACTGGAGAGCCTTATGCTTAGTGAAATAAGCCAGTCAGTGAAGGAGAAGCACCACATGCTCTCCCTCATTTATGGATAATAAAGAACATTGTAAACTGATGAACAAAAGGATAGATACAGAGGCAGTAAAGCATCAAACAGACTGTGATATTATAGCAGGAAGATTAAGGAGAGGTGGGGTAGATAAGAGATCAATCAAAGGACTTGTATCTATGTATATAAGCATAACCAATGAACAGACACTGGGGGTTGGGGTATGCCTGTGAGGGAGGGGGGGCAATTGGGAGATATGTATAAATGTAACACAATAAAAAAATAGAAAAAAAGAAATAAAAAAAGGTTTAATTGCCAACATCTACAGCCAACTTATACAACTTAATAAAAGGAAGATAAACGATCCAATAAAAAATGAGCAATGGACCTAAATAGAAACTTTTCGAAAGAGGACAGAAGGAAGGCCAAGAGACACATGAAAACATGTTCAAAGTCATTAATTTTTCGAAAGATGCAAATCAAAACAACAATGTGATACCATCTCACACCTGTCAGAATGGCAATCATCAACAAATCAACAAACAAGTGTTGGTGAGGATGGGGAGAAAAAGGAACCCTTGTGCACTGTTGGTGGGAATGCAGACTGGTGTAGCCACTGTGGAGAATTGTATGGAGTTTTCTCAAAAAACTAAAAATGGAACTCGCATTTGACCCAGCAATACCACCTTTAGGAATATATCCTAAGAGATTACAAAGAGCAATCAGAAAGGATTTATGCACCCCTATGTTCAGAGCAGCACAATTTACAATAGCTACAATTTGGAAACAGCCTAGGTGCCTGTCAGCAGATGAGTGGATCAGAAAACTGTGGTACATCTAAACAATGGAATTCTATGCTGCCATTAAAAAGAAGGAATTCTTACCATTTGCAGCAACCTGGATGGAACTGGAGAGCCTTATGCTACGTGAAATAAGCCAGTCAATGAAGGAGAAACACCACATGATCTCCCTCATTTGTGGATAATAAAGAACATTATAAACTGATGAACAAAAGGATAGACACAGAAGCAGTAAAGCATCAAACAGACTGTCAAATTACAGCAGAAAGGTTAAGGAGAGGTGGGGGGTTGAGGTATGCCTGGAGGGGGGCAATGGGGAGATATGTATACAAGTAACACAATTTAAAAAAATAATCTAGTAAAAAGTAGTAAAAAAAAAATGACTCAGGCATCCTGCCTGCCCTCCCCCATCACTGGGCACCTATATATGCAAATTAACCTCCATCTTTGTTGGGCTAATTTGCATATACTCCTGATTTGCTGTGGGCATAGTAGAGGTATGGTCAATTTACGTGTTTGTCTATTATTAGGTAAGAGTGTAAAACTTTATCAAAACCCATCATTTTAGTTATATCTATTCATTATGTCTTAACAACTCTATGAGATTTTAAAGTCAATTATTACCCAAGTCATGTTCTTGGCAAATGTTGTAACAGGGATAACATGACCTTGACAACATTTAGGAGGCTAAAGAAAAGGCAAGTGTGTGTTGGGGGGAGGGAGGTAAAATATTTATTTCCCATATTTTTCTTTCTGAGTAGAATCCTTACAATGTAGCAACATGAAATATTGCCTATAAGAAGAGATCTTATCCCATTTTAAGACAGAAATAAAAACAACCTCTAAAATAAAATAAATGAGTACTCTCAAAAGGAGGAACCAGGGCATTAGCCTTAGAATTCTATCACACCAACCTGCATAGCAAATCCCCTTCATAAGGTCTGAGTGGCATGAAGCCCACCCAGCAGAGACAGAGGATTCCCAGTGTTCATGAAACAATGAAGAGAAAATCAAGTTCCCAAAAGATAAGAAAGAAAGCAAAGCACACATATGACCAGAATTACATTACAGACAAGAGTTCTCACCAGGTAAGTATTATGGACAGCCCATGCCCTGAGAGAGAAGCAGGGAGGGTCCCAGAGATAAGAACTCTTGGCTGGTACTGGGAAGTTCCTGCAGTCCCTGCCATGGGTTCAGCTTGCCAAAAGCAACTGGACCCCCAGCCAAGTGGCATATATCCCATCTTTAAACAAATTAAACAATAATGAGATACAAAGCAACAATCAACAGAGACACCTAAGTACACCTATATTTATAGGCGTACACAATACACAGACAAGAGCTTCACACCATGCTCCTTGTCTGTCCAGCCACAGAAACCTCAGAATGCCCTGCACTTAAAAAAACCACAGAAACAGAGCAATATCTCTCAACCCAGAGGGGATCAGGCTAAGGGCTCAGAGATCATTGCTGTTCTCTTGCCACTTAGAGCTGACCAGGCTCCCCCAGACAAGAAACATTGAATGCCTCCTATACACAGTAAATGCCTCCAGTGACTTACAGAGAAGCCCAAAATAGAGGCAGCAAATGCTTCTCCTGTCATACAAAAACACTTGATTCAAATTAGGGGGAAGGACAGGGATTGCTGAAACTGAGCATGGACTCCTGGTAGTGCTGAAAGTATAAAAAAAAGGTCTCCATTTCAGTCCCAGGACCCTCAGTCCAGGCAGCCAGCAGGATCTCTGATACTTCCAGGGAAAGAAATCCCACTTGGGGTTCTACCACAGTTGCCAAGTTTGAAACCTGCCACAATGGGTCTGAGGCCACCTGTCACTACTTGAGCTAAATTAAGCAGAGACAGGGTTAAATCATATATGGGCATTTATTCTCATAATGCCGGCAATATGAGAGAGCAGGAGGTCACCCTGGAAATCCTGCTCTGACCCCCTCGCTAGTTGGCTGATTACATACACACAAGGGAGAAGATAGCTATGTGCAACTGCAAGCTGCAAATATAACAGGGAAAGGGGAGGGGAGGATCTGCAGTCCAGCCTTCAGGAGCTCGAAGTCTGAGAACAAGGTGGCTAATCTTCTATGATGTTACAAACAGCTCAGCCCATTCTTGGGACCGGAGAATGGTCAGTATTCCTGAGGCAAACTCCCGGAGGGGGTCAGGGTCCGGACACAGCAACCAAATCAAAGTGTATCCTGTTCTTGGTCTGTTCTCAAAATGTAGTTCTTTTCTAAGACATGGACCCATCAAGGCATCTTATCTTGTTTCATTCTCTGGTTTCCCAGGGTCTGTAAGAAAACATCTCATCTCTAGTTTGTAAGGTGAATAATTATTCAACAACGGTGGCTCTATTCATGTTAGTGCCTTTCCACACTATCAGTTCAAAACATTAAATGAATCCACTTCCACAAAATGACCAGAATGAAGATGCACACAGTGAATGCTAGAGAAAGCTTTGAACTCCCAACCCCTGGTACATCTATATGGGGCCAGATTAGGGCTTTCCCACCTTCTCTACTACCAGGAATATTCCTCCCCAAATAGTTTCGATGCTCAATAGGTTTTCTCCTTCTCACTTTGTAATTATGTTGTTGATTTTTTGTCTGTTGTCTGAGCACCCCCACCCCTGCCACCACCCACATTAGACTGTAACTTCCATGGTGGTGTCCTGCTCTTGGGCCCGTGGAGATGCTGCAGGTATCCCTCAGCATCTGTAGAATCAATGAATGAATAACTGGTGTGGGAACCACACCAGAGTTGCCAGATAGTCAAGGACACTCAAATGGTGAAAGGCCTTGTTGATACTACACCGAACAGCCAAGGCCACTCTGAACAAAACTGCAAGGCCACAGCAATCTCACTGTATTCTGTGCCCTTCTATAGCCCAGTAGGAATTGTGTAACTATTGGCACAAAGCCTTCTTTGTCTAAGGAGTAATATTCCAGTCACTGGCCAGCTAGTGTGCTGGAGTGTGAAGAAGTGTGCTACACAAAGATGGAGCAGGACTTCTACTATCTCTGATACCTGGTCACTCAGGTGCTACTGCCTTGAACCCTCATCACCTTGACCCATAGAAACCACTCTATTCCTGACTGCCCTGTGCAGAGCCCTCCTGTACTGGTTCCACTTGCTGGGTTGGAACCACATGGTCCTTCGTGCCAGTGTTGTGCTGGGACCAGCCTGCCCCAGAAACTCCAGCTGTGCTTCCAAGTCTGATACCATGAGCCAGCTTCATATGGGCCCTCACTGGGACTGCCATGCCTGCTTGCAATTGGCCTTGAAAAGACACCGGATACATCCCACATGTTCACAACCTGAGGATCCACAGACACCTGCTCTGTTGAGTGCCTTCACTAAAGGTTCTGCTGCCCACACATGGGGACTGGCAAGTAATGAGTGGATGTCTTAGACCTTAAGGAAAGTGAAGAGGAGGGAGGCTGAGCTGCCTCCGCCCCCACAGAGCCTGCATGCCTGTCCCAGATCAGCCCAAAGAATGTGTGTGACAGTGAGCCCAAGCCATGCGGACAGAAGCAACCACAGCACTGAACCCTCAGAGAAGCAGCGGCCTTTTTGCCACACATGCATTGTCACTCGGTGGCATCTGTATTGCAGAGATATGACCACATCCCTAGAGGTAAAAGTCAGAATGGGATGCCGGTCACCCAGTCAATCCAGCCTGCCATCACAATCCTGCCACTAAAACGCGGTTGTCCTGCTCTCACATCTCCAACCCCTTCTCCCCACTTCAGTGCTAAGTAAGTTAGCCAGGTCAGAGAGCATGCCTGAGGACCAAACACCACTGTTCTCATTGGTGGAAGCCAGCCTGTGAGAGGTCAGTGGGCCTGCTGGCTAAATTTCAGAACCAGTTGTGGGGCTGGGCAGGACTCTCCGCTCCCCACCCTGCACGCTGGTCACGGTGCTTGCTCAGACAGGACCCAGGCATGAAAACCTCCAGCTCTCTGAAGGTATTCTTCTTCTTTTCAAATTTGCTGATCACATGGTCACTTTTCCTCTCTAGAGGCAAATGAATAAGGGCTGGGTAGAAGCCAGTTACATTATGAGAAATCCCTAGGCCTGACACATAGGGGCAGAAACTTCCTACTCACCTGCCATCTGAAGGCCTCGGGGAGCCATCTCATCTCATCCACTGAGCAGAGCCCCAGTCTAGACGCCTTTCTCTGCACTTGCTCAACAACCTTGGGTAGCTCATGCAACTCTCTGGGCATTCGTGTCATCACTGACAGTCCACGGGTTGCACAGGTTTTCTCCCCTTTGAGACATTCCCGTTCAGGCTGAGAGAAAGAACAGCAGGTGGAGGCTGTGAATTTCACCTCCCAGTCCTCACTGCACAACCTCTTGGTGCCTTGGCCCACCTGGAGGAGCATCCAGCCCACTCTGCAGCTGAGCATGCTGATTCCCCTGTGTGGGAAGAAGGAGCCAGTCCCATGCCATCCGCAAGGATATGAAGACAATGACAGGATAAGGGATGCCATGCTTGCTCCTCCTGCCTTCTGGCATTGCCACCCCAGCTCCAAGCTCACGCTGCCAAACATGCATCTGGGCACCAGTCTTACAGGGTCACTAGATATTGGGATCCTAGATATTGGGACCCCTGAGTTTCCAAACAGTCAGATTTTTACTTTGCTATTCAAACCAAGACCCTCCTGGTCTGTGAGTTTCTCTTTTAGGAATTGAGGTAATAAGTAACTGACCACTTAATCTTGTCCTATTGCTGGTCCAACATATAATGCTCACATGAAAGCCATTCACAATGATGTGTAACAAGATGTTAAAATGAAAAGCCCCTGCCTCTATCTCAAATGGATTAATGTATTCTGTGTGCACTCTGAAACCCCCATGCACACACTGGGGCCCATTTGCTTTTGAGCAACGAGAGTACATTTACAATTTGAAAATGATTTATAGCTGAAATTGCATATAAACTTGGTCTTACAAACTGCAGAAAGTGAAACTCAACAAAATATTATTCTTTAGTTGACCTATGAAGACTATCACCTGTGTCAGATTGATTTTAAAATGCAAAAATTTATCAGAATCTGGGAAATGTGGTTAGGAAAAAAAATCATATATCTATTAAATGGAAACATGAGTTTCAAACAATTGAAAAATAATTACATTCTCTGAAATGGCTAACTAAATATTTTTAGGAAATGGATTTTTTTCAGAACATGAATGGGAAAGTGTCTCCACTCTTTGACAAGGTTTCACATAATATTCCTGTGGTTTGGAGAATAGTTCACTACTTTCACCACTGCCTTTCCACCCACATTCAGTTTCAGGGGCCTTGCCATCTAAATCACTTTTCAGCCAGGTACAGAGGACTCATATTCCCTGGTGCAGAGGACATAACAAGTCCCAGGCTACTGAAAGGTGCAGCTGGCCACATGGGGCAATCTGAATGGGTAGACACAGCCTGCAGGCCTGGCCTGGCATTCTGCATCAGATAATGCATAGTAGATGCCCAGGCATCTGCTGAAGGAAGATCCTCTTCCCAACGCAACAAGATTAACAGCATTCTGGCTCCTCAACAGGAACATCATGCAGTGCCACGTGTCCTGGACTGGTAAGGATGGTCTTTGAGAGATGGCTCAAGTGCTCCAGGCTTCAGGCAGTGCCTGAAGATGCTGCGTTCCAGTGTAGATGCTGACCCCACCCCTCTAGCCATGACAACCCCTGGTCCAGGTGAAACATCCTCCTCTAAGCTTCCCTGATTGTCTTGCGGGCTAAGTTCTGTTTCCCTTGTCCTGCCCACTTCTGACACAGCACTTTCTTCTTCTAGCATCCCAAGGCAGCCTGGCTCCTTCTGGAATATGTTTCTAATATATTTTTAAAGCTTAAACTTCACACACTGTTTTCCTTGGGTCTTTCCTTTTTCTCAATTTAAAAGTTTAACAAAAGTGAACATTTGGTCTTTCTTTTTACATTCTCATCATAACAACTCTAGTTCTATTCAATGTGATGTTGGTGTACATGGCTGATTAAAGGATATGTCACTTACAAGACAATGATGGAGAGGAATTCAAAAACATTAAGATCTTAAGAGTATTTCAGCACATTCAGACTCTTTTGATGTCATGTGTTTCAAATATATTTTACCGATTTATCACTTAGTCTGTATGTATGGTGGCGAATTTTTGTCATTTCTTTTTTTTTCACAGAAGTTTTCTTTTATACAGTATTTTTTTAAGATGGTAAAATGCTTAATATTTTTGGAGTCAGGTCTGCTTTATCTTTAGTTTCCTATTATATGCTTAAGATGAGTTTCCCAATTTTAGAAAATTCACTGTGGTAGAGAATATTTAAATTCACCATTTAAATAGAAAAATAGCCATTTCTCTGTCATTTAGTCCTTAGAGCTAATCTCTCACTTTCCCAACTTTTCTTAGCTACAGCGGTCATGTGACCCAGGCCTGGCCAATGAGACAACATCGAGACTATTCTGCAGACTATTCTGGAAAAGATTTCCCTTTATAGAAACAAAGAGAGGAAGAAAGTAAAAAAGAAAGAGAGAAAAGGAGGGATCGAGGGAGGGAGGGGAGGGGGAGAAAGAGAGGTAGGGAAGAAGGGGAGGGAGTGGAGGGAAGAAAAGTGAGGAAAGAAGGAAAAAAGGAAGGAAGGAAGGAAGGAAGGGAGGGGTGAGGAAGGAAGGAAGGAAAGAAGGAAAGAAGGAAGGCCATAGAGTCCCTTTCACCACCCCTGCTGTGCCTTCCCTTCTGGCCTTTGGGAGCAGGTCTGTGGGGCCAGGTGCATGGAGCTGTGGAAGTGGTCATAATACTTCCAGGAGAGGATCTGATTGGACACAAAAGTCAACATGAGGACAGCAGGGCCAAAGGACAGAGAGAGCATGACTACGTTATTGGGCTCCTGCATCAACCTATGCCTTCTTTGCTCCAGAATTCTTGTAATTTGACATACTTAACAGCCTTCTTTCTTAAGCCACTGTGAGTCAGGTATCTTGTGACTTGCAGATCAAAGCAACCTAACTGATACTCCCACTCATTTCTTCTTTGTATGTGTGTGCCTGTGCTTGTGTGTGTATGTGTGTTTTATTTACCCACATCCATTTAGGACTTGTTTTGTTTTCTATTGTGAATTTTACCTTGTTCTGACAAAAAAAAATGGTATGAATTTTCCCAGGAACATTTATTTAATGAATCATAATTTACTTAATATTTTAAAATGCTATCTTTGCCTGGCCAGTGTAGCTCAGTGATTAGGTGTTGACCCACGAACTAGGTGGTCACAGTTGGATTCCCAGTCAGGGCTTGATACCCAATGTGGGGCATGCAGGAGACAGCCAATCAATGATTCTCTCTTATCATTGATGTTTCTATCTCTCTTTTCCTCTCCCTTTCTGTCTGAAATCAATAAAAAATATATTTTTAAAAGAATAAGATGGTACTTTTTAGCATTTCCTATTTCAGAGAGGCACATATTTACTATTAAATGTAGCACTTAAAAAAATTCCCCACCTACCTATTGGCCACCTCCTTATTGTTGTTTTTTTAAAAATATATATATTTTATTGATTTTTTACAGAGAAGAAGGGAGAGGGATAGAAAGTCAAAAACATCAATGAGAGAGAAACATCGATCAGCTGCCTCCTGCACGCCTCCTGGAGATCTGCCCGCTACCAAGGTACATGCCCCTGGGACCTTTCCGTCCACAGGCTGATGTTCTATCCACTGAGCCAAACCTGTTTCAGTCACTTCTTGTTTTACTTCCTATATTCATCTGGTAAAGTCTGAATTCCAGGCCCATTCTATATAATAAAAGGCCAATATGCAAATTGACCAAAGGATGGAACAATCTATTGCTATGATGCACACTGATCACCAGGGGGCAGATGCTCAATGCAGGAGCTGCCCCCTAGTGGTCAGAGTGCTCCCACAGGGGAAACACTACTCAGCCAGAAGCCCTGAGTCAGGCTCACAGCTGATGAGCACAGCGGCAATATCAGGAGCCTCTTCCATCTCAGTAGCAGTTCTAAGGACCTTTTAGGCGATGTCAGACTGCTGATTCCTGGACTGCAAGAAGGCACAGGCCAGGCTGATGGGACTGCCCCTCCATGAGTGCATGAATGTCATGCACCAGGCCTCTTGTGTTATTATAATTAAACTAGAGGCCTGATACATGAAATTCGTGTAAGAGACTTAGCTCTTGCAGCTGTGGTGGCTTGGCCTGGCCCTCGTAGCCCCAGGTTCATCCAGAAGGTCATCTAGAAGGATGTCCAGAAGGTCGTTCAACTGTCTGGTTAATTAGCATATTACCCGTTTATTATTATAGATATTGTTTTTACATTAAATATCTTCTTTAAAATTTTTTGACAGTTTTATTTAGCTTGGAAACCAGATTAAACAACTTATCAAACTTTATGTTTATTTGATAGAAATGATCATCACCTGCACTCATTCTTTTCTACCAAGATTTTCCACAATCTCAAGGCTTCATTTTTGTCTTCTCTCAGATGGATGCCGTTTATTTTAAATAATCTTCTTCCAGATGCTTGGGCACATATCAGTGACAAGTTCTCTTGCAGAGAATGCCTTGCTGTTGCCTTATTATGAAATAAAGAACTTTCTTGAATCACAATAAGGAAGGAAAAAGTAGAAGGGGAGGTTAAAAGATAAGGGAGAGAGGCTGGTCCTCATAATGCAAAGGTCGAGTAAGCCTTTGGAGAGATGTGCAGGGGAGTCAGTGGAGGGTTCTGAGCTGAGGAATGGTATGACCTGACTTTCATTTTTAAATAATGGTTCTGGCTATAGAAATTAAAATGGGCAAGAGACTATTATAATAATCCAGACAAGAAATGAAGATGCTGGTAGTGGGTAATGACAGGTTGGGTAGTAGCAGAGTTTCTGGACCTGTTTTGGGGGTAAAGACAAAAGAATATCCTAGTGAATTTGTTATCATGAGTGAGAGTGAGATGAGATTGACTCTGAGGTTTGGGATCTGAAAGAATGGGCCTGCCATCGCTGAGGTAAGTAAGGCTTATTAGAGCAGGTTTAGGGGAGGGGTGCTGAGAGCTTAGACACAATGAACCTAAGATGCTTATTAAATGCTGAAGTGCAGATGCTAACTGGGAAGTTATGTTTATAAGCCTAGAGTTTGGAGAAAGATTGGGAAGAAAGAAGATCTACATCAACAACTAGAGCAGTGGTTCCCAGCCTTTGGTTGGTTATGCACCACCTAAGCATCTTTAAAATCCTGGTGCTTGCCCCTCCATGACGTATAATTCTTATTTTAAAAAAAGTGAACTCCTATTCATGTGGAGGAAGCCTAAAAGGCCATTAACTTGGTCTAAACAAACTTCCAAGTAACATGGCATCCATGAAAGAGAAAAATTAAAGAATGAAAGGACAGTTGATGTCCTGAGGAGATCACTAAGAAGTTGTTAAAAAGAATAATAATGATATGAAGTGATATGATAAATAGTAAATAAAGTTTCAAAATATATAATAGAGATCTGAAATGCATAAATATGTCACAATATATGTTTATACTAAAGGCCAGTGCACGAAATTTGTGCATAAGGTTGGGGGAACCCCTCAGCCCAGCCTGTATCCTCTCCAATCCAGGACCTCTTGCAGGATACCCATCTGCAGTCAGACATCCCTCTCACAATCCAGGACTGTTGGATCCTAACTGTTCACCTGCCTGCCTGCCTGAGTGCCCTTAATGCCCCTCCTGGTTGGCCTGGTTGCTCCATGCAGTCTGCTGGTTGTTACTGTTACTATGATGGCATCCCAGAAAATTTGCATATCCCTCTATTATTAGTTTAGATATTGTATATGAGGCCCCTAGAACCATAAGAAAAGCAAAAATATTCACTGTTAATAACTCATTCTTGAATTGAGCCCCTCTTAAAAATCAAAGCCACCCTCCCCTGAGGGATGTGTGCCCCACATGGGGAAACCCTGAACTAGAGGATATTTAAGAACCATATGCCTAGACAGTATTTTTATTTAATTCTTAATATATTTTATGCATATGTGAATAGAAATAGAGGATTATTGGTTTGTTTCAAGACACTGGGTCTCTAAGAGAAGAAAAATTGCCATTGGCCTTGGACCTCTGCACTGCCTACTTGGGAGTAAGCTGATCCTCCTTCAGACCAGCATCTGAAGCACAGGCTTGTGCATACAGCTTCTGTCCCATCTACCAGGCACTCCTGACATGGTCCTATTACTGAGGACAGGTTTGCCTCTTCCCACTCCTGCCTGGTCCTCTCTCTGTTGCTGAAGAGGAGTCAGGTGCTTAGCAGCATACCCAGCATGCACTGGGCTGGAACGCTTCCCACCTGGTGCATGATCAATCACCATGGCAGGCCCTTCAGTTCCCTGCTAGCTTTTCTTCCCTGGAAGTTATTTTTTTAAGAATTGCAAAAGGCTGAAACTGGTTTGTCTCAGTGGATAGAGCATCGGCCTGTAGACTGAAAGGTCTCAGGTTTGATTCCAGTCAAGGGCATGAACCTTGGTTGTGGGCACATCCCCAGTAGGGGGCATGCAGGAGGTGACTGATCAATGTTTCTCTCTCACCGATGTTTCTAACTCTCTATCCATCTCCCTTCTTCTCAGTAAAAAATCAATAAAATATATTTTAAAAAAAAGAATTGCAAAAGGGTAAACCTGTATAGTAAAGAGACACCTCCCCAGGCTCACAGTATGGAATGAAATAAGTATCTTCTCACCTTGGTTTCAGTGGGAATATTTTTTGTGACTAGAGGCCCGATGCATGAAGATTCATGCAAGAACGGGCCTTCCTTTCCCTGACTGTCGGCACCACCTTTGCTCTGTCCAGAGCCGCCTTTTCACTCCAGCCCAGAGTCACCTTTTTGCTTTGGTCCAGAGCTGCCTTTTTGCCTTTCCACACCTCCCAGAGGTCCGGAGCAGATGTGGTGGTGCAGATCACCTGTGTCAACACCATGGGAACGATGCATGCGTCCTACCCCACCCCAGCTGCTCAACGCCTGCATATGCAAACTAATCATCTTTGTTGAGTTAATTTGCATACTCATTCCTGATTGGCTGGTGGGCATTACAAATGTATGGTTAATTAGCATGTTACTCTTTTATTAATGTAGACTAGAGGGTATGTCCCTCAGCCCAGCCTGCACCCTCTCCAATCTGGGACTTCTCAAGGGATATCTGACTGGGGTCAAGCATAAATGGGCAATTGGACATCCCTCTCACAATCCAGGACTGCTGGATTCCAATCCCCCACTTGCCTGCCTGCCTGCCTGATTGCCCCTAATCACTTTTGCCTGCCAGCATGATCACCCCCTAACCACTCTCCTGACAGCCTGATCCATGCCTAACTGTTACTCTGCCAGTCCAATTTCCCCTAACTGCCCTCCCTTGCTGACCTGGTCACCCCCAACTGCCCACCCCTGCCAGCCTGGTCACCCTAACTGCTCTCTCCTACAGGCCTGGTTCCCTGCAACTGCCCTTCCTTGCAGGCCTGGTCACCCCCAACTGCCCACTCCTACCAGCGTGGTCTCCCCTAACTGCTCTCCTCTGCTGGACTGATCACCCCCAACTGCCCTCCCTTGCAGGCCTGGTTGCCCCCAACTCTCCTCCCCTGCAGACCTGGTCCCCTCCAACTGTCCTCCCCTGCTAGCCATCTTATGGCAGCCATCTTGTGTCCACATGGGGGCATCCATCTTTGACCACATGGGGGAAGCCATCTTGTGTGTTGGAGTGATGGTCAATTTGCATATTATTCTTTTATTAGATAGGATTAAGTCAAGACTGAGGCAGGAACATGGGCTGTTCTATTCCCTCAGGCTCCATCTGCCTGGCCCATCTTCTGGCACTGGGGTGTTTGTCATGCTGAGTTTTAATCTTACTCTGTCCTCAAAAATGCTTCAATAGGAAGGCAAAAGAGATCCATAAACATCGGCTCATAAGATGCCATTTTAACCACAAATAAAGTTCACATATAGTTCATGTTAACATTTTAAGTTTGTAAACCCTCATCCCCAAGGCCATCATGCTAAAGTCAGAGAAATCCCAAACAGCTGATGGTAAGTTTCCTCTCACAGGCCTCTAACATTTTATATAAACTATTTTTCTTATCTCTCTAGCTGCAAATTGCCCCCAGGATTTAACTGGCCATGGGAGAAAGTTTGCATCCAGTTTCACAAGTGAGAGTAGTAGTTTCTAACCTCTGAACACACACAGTTTCACAAGTGAGAGTAGTAGTTTCTAACCTCTGAACACACACATAATGATCTAATGTAGGCAACTTAAAATTAAAATATGCAAATAGTTAGAGAGATTTGTTCTGAGCCCTATTATTCCTGTTTCCTCTGGACCCTCTGGAACATTTTGGTAATTGACACTTATTAGGTTTAATGTTCTCCACATGTAAGATGTCTACAGCACTCACCTCTGAACTATGAGAAAGCAGAATACTTCTTCAGTCATCCCTTCCTGGGCTGTGGCTGCAAGGAGGAAAGGGAAAATAAGTCAGTATTCCACTTTATGGTCCAAGATACAGCTCACATATCACACTTTTCTCTACGGGTTGCAAACAAGTCCAATAAATAAAAGAATGGGTGAGCAGTTTGTGATTGGAGTTCACATTCCTTTAGACTTGCTGAGGTCTTCGGGAAGTGGGCGTGTGTGGCCAGTGGACTGTGTAGAGCAATTGAGACATATGATAATATAGCCAAGTGAGAGCACGGGCAGGCAGCATCCTAGGTCAGAGAGGAGGAACTCAGAGCACAGGGTCAATTTGTCCTCCTTTGAGTTGCCAGAGTTTTACTTTGTTGGAAACTCTCTTCTTACTTTCCTGACAATGCTTTCCACTACAAGAACTTCAAAATCCGTCCTAGAAGTCCATAAGGAGTCTGTGTGCACAGTAGTCCTCCTTCAGTGTTTGCTGAATTGAGCAATTGAATGATGCTCTAGATGAGCACACACGCACACACACATGTGGTCAGATTTCACCCAGGAGCACCCAGGCCCAGGAATAAGAGCAGGTTTGAAGCGGGTTTGATGAGGTGACAGTGGGTTTGGTGGAAGACCCAGGCTATTGTGTGTTACAAAGGCATTGCTGGAAAAGCTGATTTAGGCAGAGAAAGGGAGAGAAGAGTGCAGGAAGATGATTTCAGGAAATGAAGAAAAAAGCTACAGCACCAGAGGGTAAAGGAGAAAACAATTCAACAAGAGAAAGGGCAAGGAAGATGCTGAAGATAAGGGGATTGGTAAGCAAAAGCCAAGCTCAGAGCTGAGGACCACAGAGACCTTCAGAGTCTGGAGTCACAATGAGATCCCTGTGACAAGGACCCACACAGGCGAGAACAGGAAGGACAGTACTGCAGCGGTTAGGCATGGTCCCAAAGAGGTGGTGCAGAGGCCAGAGGGGCTGGAACCCCATGGTCAGCACATCAGCACAAGCATCCCATCCGTGTGGCAGAGGTGACTAGGGACATCGCAGGAGGCAAGCAAGGGAGGTGGCAGCATTCATATCGGTTGTTAGCTTCCATATGTAGATGTTGAACTGAATTCTTCAGTGAGACCCACAAGATACCATGAGAAACCCTAAAATCCTCAGCACATGCTTTTTCAATCCTTCTTTAAATTAGCGAACATATAATAACTCGAAAGGGAATTGATTTATTGGTTCTCATTGAAAAAGTAAAAAAATAATTTGTTAAATCTTATCTAAATAAGTGAAAGTAGATTCTTGTCAAAAGTGGTAAAACAGAGTCATGGTGACAATTACAATCCAGAAAAGAACCCCACAAGGTACAGATCAAGGGCCCAGCATCGCTGCAAGGGTACTTAGAAGAACAGTTACTTTCTAAAGTTGGCCATTTTCACAAGAACCCACACAACAAAAGGCTATGGAAGTAGTATCTGGTGACTGAAGGTTTAGGAGCCCCACAGTCCATTTTTGCCTGGAGTCTGGACACCTAGTTTCCACTCTTTGCCAGAGGTGAGAGTGGTAATGTTTCTCTTTAGCAGCAGCCTTTAGCTAGAGGCAAGAAGTGTTTGATTTTGTGGGCCTCATTTCTGTGTGTTTTTTGACCACTGATCTAGGCTGAGAATCTTTCTTCACAGCTAGAGATTTGTATTAGTTTTTGTTTGAGAGTATTTGTCTCAGGGAGGGACTGGGACAGTTTGTCCTGGGAAATCAAACTTTGTCTCCAGCCAAGCAAGTCTCATAGGCTGGGACTTGCAGAGGGGATACTGTTTTCACCTGGGCTCTGGTGGGACAGTTGGGACACTGAGGCTCATAGATGCAGAGACAGCAGCCAGAGCAGCCATATCAGTTAACCCACAAAACCAACTGAAGTGTCTCCCATTCAGAAGAGGATGAGTGGATGGAATGCAGAGAAGCCAGCCCATCTCTGCTGCACCCCCCACTTCCACCTGCCTCCCCAGTAGCTTAAGCCATCTTACTGATACTGTTCCAATGTCTCTCTTCTCTCTCCATCTCAGGGTCTCTCTATGGCTTCACTCTCACCTCCTTGCACTATCCTTTCCCTGTTAGTCACTGAAAAACAAAAGCCAGAGATCCTGGCCAATGTTCTGAATACATTTTCGCCCCTCAACATCATCTCACTCTTCTCTGTCTCAAATATGCCCAGCGCTTCTGTCTTCTAAAGAAAGTAAAAGCCACCTTCAGGCCTGCTACCCCCCAAGTCCAGGCCTCCTTCCCTTCTCAATCCTTTGTGTGAACCACAGTCTATGATAATAAAACATAATAAATATTTGGTCTTTGCCTCCAGTTCTTGTTTTTGACACAGTCTCCAGAGTGATGAGTATCTTCTGTATGCTAATGAGATGGCTAGTACCTGGAGGCCCCTGGATAGAGGGTTGGAACTGGTAGGCCCACTACCAGGCCTCTAGGGAAGGGAGGTGGGAGCTTGGGCTGGATATTGAGTTAAATGTCAACGGCCAATGACTCAATCAACCATGGCTATGTAATGAAGTTGCCTAAAATACCCTGAGCAATGGAGCTTAGAGAGCTTCTGAGTTGTGAGCACGTGAGGTGTAGGGAGAGTGATGTGCCCAGGATGTGTATGGAAGCTCTGTGCTCTTTCCCATACCCGACCTAGACACCCCTTCCATTGGCTGCTCCTGGTTTTACCCTGAGTTCTGTGAGATAATCTAGCAAATAATCAAACTTGAGGAAGGGGTTGTGGAAAGCCCTGATTTAAGTTGGTTCATCAAAGTAAAAGTGATCCCCTGATACTTGAGACCAGCATTTGGAGTGGGAGAAGTCTGTGGAGCTAAACCCTATACCTATGAAACTGACATTAACTAGGTAATTAGTGTCAGAATCAAACTGGACTGTAGGACATCCAGTCCGTGACCAGAGGATCAGAGAATGGGTTGTTGGTGTGGCAATTCCCCACATGTTGGTGTCAGAAGTGTTGTGGGGAAAACAACTCCAAGAGCCTATGCTGCCTGCTCTTTTCTGACCCTTGCTACCCCAGCTGCACTGTCTCAATGATGGCCCTTTCTCTGGGGGACCTCAGCCTTTCCTAGGCCTGACTCTGCTTTGGAAATTTATCTGGTTCACTTGAGAGATTGGCTTCCATTTCTGATGTTTTTACCCTCAATTTTGGTCTTACTGTTCCTAATTATTTCTGATTAACCCCATAGTTATAGAGCAATAAGAATCAACTGATTCTTCTGACATGACATCATGTAACTTGCCAGGAATAACAATCCTTCCTTAGGACATAGTCTGTTACCCTCATCTCATGCCTCCTTCATCCAGCCAATTAGATGTGCTTGTCATCTCATCCAATACCTTGAAACAGTGATCTGATCACCTTCAAAGAGAGGTCATTATTCTTTCTTCTGCTGTGTTACCATCACATATACCATAGATATTTGGGAAATTATTAAAGTTGACATATATTTAAATCATCTCTCAAATCTGTTTACACTATGTATTATGAACTTGACTCCCTCAACTGAAAAAGTTCTTTACTTAGTTATTCATCCCCCACACCCAGCTAGTATTCTTTTCTCTCCCCCTCTCTTCATTCCAACTCTAAAATACTTCTTATGTTCTCAATCTCTATTTCTGCACCCTCCACACCATTCTCATTACATTTGATGGGCTTCCATCTCCATAACTCCCAAGACAGCTCTTCCTAAGTTCATCAAGGAGCTCTTTGTCATCATACTATCTAATAAAGAGGGAATATGCTAATTGACCATCACTCTGTCACAAAGATGGTTGCACCCACAGTGGAGGCCAAGTTCCCATAAGGAGCCTCAATGAGCAATCAGCAGGGACCTGAGGCTTCACCCTCCCACACCCCTGTGGGGCTTGACAGGGGACCTCAGGCCTTGTCCCCCACCTGACAGGGATTGACAGAGGATTTCAGGTCATTCCCCCCACCCAGTAGGGCTTGACAGGGGACCTCAAGGTATACTTTCTGTCCTGGTCCTGTGCTAGAGGACCTCAGGCTGCTCTCCCTACCCCAGCACCTGGCCGGAGGACCTCTGGCCACACCCCCCACCAGGTGGGGCTTGACAGGGGATTTCAGGCCATTCCCCCCACACCAGCACTGGGCCAGGGAACCATAGGCTGTGTCCCCCTGCCTATCTGGGCTTGACAGGGGACCTTAGGCCATGCCTCCCACCCAGTGGGGCTTGACAGGGGATCTCAAAATGCACCCCCAGTGCTGGGTTGGGGGAACTCAGACCACACCCCCACCCAGCAGGGTTTGACAGGGGACCTGAGGCTGTGCTCCATCCCCCACCCCCCACCTGGCGTGGCTTGACAGGGGATCTCTGGCCATGTGCCCCACCTGGCAGGGCTTGATGGAGGACATCAAGACATTCCCCCCACCCTTGTCTGGGCTGTGGGACCTTAGACCATGCTCCCCATCCTGGAACTGGGCCAGGAGACGTGAGGCTACACCTCCTGCCTGACAGGGCTTGACAAAGGTAGGACTGGCTGGGTCTGGATCTAGCCCAATTGGGGGGTGGGGCAGCCAGGTCTGGGTCTCACATGATTTTGAGGTTCATGTGGGTGGGTGGGGACTTGACTCTGGGTCCCGTGGTGAGCCCCAGACTCTGACAGGAGGAAGGTTTTCATATACATTTTACTAATTTTCTTTTATTTCTGACATGTCTATTATTAGAGAAAGGGCAATTAGAAATATTAAATTATTTCCTCTAATTAATCCCTTTTAATGTGCACAAATTTTGTGCACTGGATCACTAATCTATATATATAAAAGCCCAGCTACCAGAATAGTGGAACAACCAGAATGACTGGAATGACCATTGGCTATGATGTGCACTGTGGCAGCCAGCTAGCTTAATCTTGGCCCTGATCAGTTCCCCCCTCGCCCCAGCTGGTCCAGCCCTCAGTTGGCCCCTAACACCCCAAATGAGGGTGTGGCCAGCCGGCCAACTGCCTGTGGCCCTTCCCCCAACCAGCCTGGCCTGACCTCACCCATGCATGAATTCATGCACCTGGCCTCTAGTAAGCAATAAGCTTTTCTCACACCTTTTATTTAATTCCCAGTGGTGCTTGATAATGTTAATAACACCTTTCTTCTCAAACCTTCCCTTGGTTTTCTGGTATTCTTGTGGTTTTTCTCTGACTATCTTGCAGGATCATGTTTCTCTCTCCAACAAATAAATGGTGGAGAGCTTCAGAACTGGTCCCAGGTCTTCTTTTCTCACCCTGCACTCTCCCTCCAGACTATCAGCTATACATGTAGCTTCAATTAGTTATCACCCATAAGTAGATGACTGATACATTAAAGTTGCAGTGTTAGCAGGTGACTACCATGCATTTAGACCTCACCGCTGAGCTCCAGTCCCCTTTTACCTATACCTTCCTCATGGATATCTCAAAATTCCCTCAGACCCAACATAAGTAAAAGCGAATTCATTGTTATATCAGTCCTCATGTTGGCAGGAAAGCAATAGCACCTTCCACTAAAGATATATTAAGAAGCATTTTTTATTATATTTACCAAGGTGCAGGAAAAGTAAAAGAAAACCAACAGGGACAGTGAGCAGGGGGAATAAATACTCTGCCCTCATTCTCCTCCTGGCCTGTGACCACCCAATCACTGGCAAAACTCAGCCAGAAACTGTGGGACCTATGGAGGTGAGCAGTCCACAGCTCCAGGGGCTCAAATCATGGAAGAAAGGGAGCAGAGCTGGAAGGACTCATGAATAATACTCAGCATGATGATCCTCCCACCAAAACCAGTTCTCTCCCAGCATTCCCTACTCAAGGAGCAATGCCACCATCTGCACATCAATCCTCTGGAAACCTAGAGTATTCTCAACACTCCCTCTTCCTGACCTTCATGTCTAAGCCATCATAGGACTCCTCAGAACAATCTGGCCTCAACTATTTTAAAGCACATTGTTTCAGGTTTCATGTACATTGCTTTCAGAGCACTCACTACAGTGAATGCTGCATTTCTGGTAGTATTGCTTTACATGCATCATCCCCCCTCCAACCTGTCAACGCCATGCAGCAGAGACTGATTAATTTCACTCACCACCGTCTTTCCTGTCTCTTGCCCTGTCCCTGGCATGGAAAAGGTACTGAACACTATTTGATGAATGAAAATGTGTTAGAGCTTGTGGGGACATATCAATCAGATGCTCACATTCTGTTGTCCTAGTAAAGGGCTGGAACTCAAACATGTAGAGCAACTTGTCCAAGTATTCAAAGTAAGTTAAGAAAAAAAGATAGTTTTACCATAAACTTTCCAAGTGTTAGGTCCAAACATAGCAGGAATGACTGTCACTGCACAAACTCAGACATGCAGGAAATATACATTTTTTTAAGCCCAATGAAATCTAACTTTAGCTTTACTGCCACTAAGCTGGAGGAAAATCCAGGCATTTGGGGGTCCTCACCCTTGCTCAGATTGCAACAGAATCAAGACATTTGTGTAATACCCAGCAATGGTGAGAAAGGCTCCTAGTCTCCAGTATACCACGACCTTGCTGAAACTCTCATTTTTCTGTTCTACAGTGATTTGTTGAGCTTTGGGGGCTCTCAACTTTTATGCCACCTGTGGGTGACATATAGGCATTAGTGTCTGGGCTGGAAGCCTTGGAACCTAGGATCCAGCTCCAACAAACTTCCTGAGAAGAGCTCCCCAACTTCCCATAGTCCCTTCACATTTGTGGAGGGGGGTCCGTGACTTTGTGCTTTTAACACACCCTTGCTTCTTTCCTCTGTTTTTATTATAGGTAACAAAACTGGTCATCTCTGTCCCTCCCACTCTCCTTTTCTCCTGGTATTTTGCAAAAGGTATTGCTTAGTGGAATTTCATCAATGAGCTCAAAATTCAGTAAAATAGAAGCTGGGAAGAAAAGTGGCTTGCAGGCAACTTCTGCTATAATGGAGATCCTTTTCCAAAGCAAAGAGGCACAGAAGAGCTTTTCCTTTAACAGAATACATATTGGGGAGGGGGAATAGGAAAACCAAAAACATCTACATTTTTCAATATGTATACTGCTACACTATTATTATCTCATTAAATTTCACAACAAACATGTGATTTAATAACTCTAGACTCCAATTTTCAGATGCAAAATTTAAAATAAGCACTCTTCACTATCCAAGGTAACCCAGGTGGTAGGTGGCCAAAATATTCAAGTTTAACATGTGATTAACCTCAAATCTATGTTCTTTTTTCTGTGCCTGCTTCAGGGGAAATGAAAAGGAAAAGTATACCTGGATAAGTCACACTATTATCACAGACAAGTGGCCTGGGCCAGCCAGCCCATGATGGGATGGAGCACCGGTTCTTATTGGAGCAGAGAGTCTGCTGTAGAGAAAAAAAAACAGTAGAAAGATGTTTGAGGATCAGAAAAGAACAACGCTGAATTATCAAGTGAGGAGATTTACAAGGAAAGATGTCAATGGACTTACTGCTCTGGGTCTGGACTTCCCACTCATGGCCTTGCAACTTGCTCCAAAAGGCAGGACATTTGCAGCAGCATCTTTGAGCTGGGATTTCTTTAATGGATTCCAAATGAAATCCTTGTCCTCTTCATGGGACAATCTCTTGTTTTAATGCCAGAGCCTTGCTCTTTGATGAAGGAAATATTGTCAAATATGGTTCCCATTCCATACTCACCAGAAAACACATGGGATACATAGCCTTCCTGGACACACACACACACACACACACACACACACACACACACACATTAAGTAATCTGATGATGACATTTGGAATTGATCTCACACACATTACATGCTCTGAAAGTCCTTCTGTGCTTATTGCCTACATGCACCCTCTTGTGGTAAAGTGGCACATTTTGTTTCCAGGTTATTTCTGTAGCAGAGCTCACAAAATGATAGTTTGTAGAATAATGACTACTTGAGAAAAAACAATGAAACTTATAATGAATTTTTAAAATGTCAATGATATCATCCCGGAGATGTGGCTCAGTGATTGAGCTTTGATCTATGAATGAGGAGGTTATGGTTTGATTCCTGGCACATGCCTAGGTTTGGGGCTGCATCCCCAGTGCAAGAGGAAGCTGATCCATAATTCTCTCTCAGCATTGTTGTTTCTACCTCTCTTTCTCCCTCTCCTTTCCTCTCTGAAATCAATAAAAATATGTTTAAAAATACGAATACTAAATAAATTAAATATCAACGATATTGATCTAATGGTCCCATAGTCTTTAATTCTCAAGTGGAAAAACTGAGCCTCCACCCTGATCCAGCCTCAGAAGCTTTACATAACGTGTCCAAAGTAGCCCAAAGGAGGAGCAGGAAAATGAAGCAAAGACTAGCTGTCTTTCCTCCCTATTACAGCAGATATGCCACAAGAACCTGGATTCTAATGACTGTGAGCATAAAGCTGGAGGACCCTGACCCTGACGGAGGTTAATGCCATCACAGATAGGGGTGAACTGCCATAGCGCAGGGAACAGCCTGCTTCCTAGGATGGACAGGCCTCTCTTTCCAATGAATACTTGCTGTTCATAGTCAATCACATATGGAGCCAACCCATCCAGGTATTTGAGGGCCTGATGCCCATGAGGCTGTCCTTGGAGCTACATACAGTACTGAATGAAATGACATGGAAGCTTACATTTTCTGTGGTGAATTAATTGACATCACACCCACTTAGAGCAACCAGTTTTCTAGGTCAAAAGTCTGGATATAAAGTGCTTGGGTCTCTATTTAAGGCCAAAATCAAGGTGTCAGCCATGCTGAGCTTTTATGTGGAGGGAAGAATCCATGTCCACCAAGTTCCTTCAGGTTGTTGCATAATTTAGCTCCTTATGGTTATAGGTCTGAGGCCTCCAGCCCCTTGCTTGTTGTCTGCTGGGGCCTCTCTCAACTCCTTATCATTTCCCATGTTCCTTGTTGTGTGGCTGCCTTTCATCTTCAAACCAGCAAAAGCACCTCCTGTCTTTGCCATGCTTCCAAGCCCACCGCTTTCTCCTCTGCCCAGGCCAGATAATTCTCTCTGCTTTTGAAGGTCCAATGTGATTTGATTGTTCCTTATGCCACATAACAAAACAGTTATGGGAATGAGACCTCATTAAAGTCTTTTGTAGCTGGAGATACAGTGATGACCGAGACCACATGAGCCCTGACTAGGGAAACTTATATGATGTGTTTGTTTTCTGTCTGTGCAACAAATCTCCACACACTGAAAGATTTAAAACCACACCCATTTAGAGCATTCGGTTTCCACCCACAAAGGGAGAGGATCGTACAAGTTGAGGGTCAGTGAAAGGCATTCTTAGAAATCTGCCTCCCACAGTGGGCAAAAGAGTAATGAAGACAAAAGAGCAATTCTTGGTTATGAAATCCAAGGAGGGAAATAAACAGGGTATTCTAACAGGGAAACCCAAATCCTAAGGACAAGCTAGTCACATGACAAACTCCCAGCCCAGAGCACAGTTCTCAAAGGCCCACTGGGGCACACGTGGGGGTTGGAGAGGTGAGTCCACTAAGACAGTGTGGGCTTTGCAGGCCTTGGTGATGAGTTGGATTTTCTAAATGTGCTTGAAAACATTTGAAGCATTTACACTAAAGAATAGTATGATCCAATTTATATTTTTAAATGGCATCTTTAGATGCTTAATAGGGAGGAGGTTAGCAAGGAGGAGAAGTGGAAGCAGAGGTAGCAGGGAGAGGCCCTTGGTGGGTTGAGGACAGAAGCTTGTGGGCAGTGTATAGTGGGCTATCGGTGGTGGGCCACACATGGTGGACGGTGAGTGGCAGGTGGTGGGTGGCAGGCCGTGCATGGCAGCAGTGGGCAGTGGAGGCAGCAGAGGGACAATGATGAGCACTTGTCAAAGATCCATCTGGGAGTTATGATTGAGTGGACTTAACTTCTTTGATACATATTATCACTTAAAATTGGGATTTAGCATCCTATCTAAGAAAAAAGTAGCATGCAAATTGACTGTACCTCCACTACACCCACAAGCCATGCCCACCAGCTAAGCAGGAGCAATTATGCAAATTAACCCAACTAAGATGGCTGCAGCCATGGAGCAAGGAGGAGGCTTGGCTCTGCTCAAGGCTACAAAGTTTCAATTATAGAAGATAAACAAATCCCAGATATCGGGGCCTCTGCTTGGGCAATGGGGAAGAGGGAAGGGCAGCATGGTCGGCCTGCAAACCACCACAGGCCCCTCGCCCTAGTCACCCTATGTCCCAAGGGGGGCCCCACCCTGATCCAGGACACCTTTAAGGGCAAACCAACTGGCCCCCACCTTGGCATTAGGCCTCTATCCTATCTAATAAAAGAGTAATATTCAAATTGACCATCACTCCAATACACAAGATGGCTGCCTCCATATGGTCAAAGATGGCTGTTCCCATGTGGACACATGGCTGCCATAAGATGGCCAGCAGGGGACAGCACTTGGCAGGGACCAGGTTTGCAAGAAAGGGCAGTGGAGGCAATCAGGCCAGCAGAGAAGGGCAATTGGGAGGTTCCAGGCCTGCAAGGGAGGGCAGTGGGGGTGATCAAGCCTGCAGGGGAGGACAGTTAGGGATGACCAGGCCAGCAGATAAGGGAAGTTGGGAGTGACAGGGCCTTCAGAGAAGGGCAGTTGGTAATGGTGCGGGGGGGGGGGGGGATCCAGGCCCACAGGGAAGAGGAGTTGGGGTGACCAGGCCTGCAGGGGAGGGCAGTTAGGGGCAAACAAACTGGCAAGGGAGCAGTTAGGAATCAGGCTGGCAGGAGACTGGTTAGGATGTGATCAGACTGGCAGGCAGAAGCAGTTAGGGGCAATCAGGAAGGCAGGCAAGTGAGCAGTTGGGAGCTAGCAGTCCTGGATTGTGAGAGGAATGTCCGACTGCCAGGATTGGCATAGGGCCTAAACTGGCAGTCGGACATCCCTTGAGGGGGCCCAGATTGGAGAGAGTGTAGGCTGGGCTGATGGATACACAGCCCCCCATGCACGAATTTTGTGCACCAGGCCTCTAGAATCTTAAACATGTTTCTGTACATAAAAACAAGGTGACCCACCCTGACTGGTTTGGCTCAGTAGATAGAGTGTCAGCCTGTGGACTGAAGGTTTAATTCCAGTCAAGGGCATGCACCTTGGTTGCTGATCGATGTTTCTCTCTCATCAAGGTTTTTAACTCTCTATCTCTTCCCCTTCCTCTCTGTAAAAGATAAAATATACAGTGGTACCTCGAGATACGAGTGCCCTAACATACAAGATTTTTGAGATACGAGCCGTGGAGCGAGCTATTTTTGCTTTGAAATACGAGCAACATTTGAGATAGGAGTAATCGCGTGGATTGGCCAGCTGCACATGACCCACCAATTTACCACGACTCGAGCGTCTCATAGTTTCCCACGCCTTAAGGTTACGGAACCAATTAAACTCGTATCTCGAGGTACCACTGTATAGTCTTTCTGCTTCAGCCCATTTGCAGGTACTTAGGGGCCGCCTGGTGCTCTCTGCAAAAATGCCAGGTCTCAATGGGGCATCTCAATGGCTGTTTCTGTACATTCTCATTTCCTAACTCTTCCTGGTCCACTTCAGGTGTTTATATTTGAATAGGAGTCTTTTTGTGTTCTCAAGTTTTTAAGTATATTTCCATATTGTTGTACATAGTAATCTCTGATACTTCTTTTAATCTCTTCCATATTTGCATCTCCTTTCTTGTTGCTAACATGGTACAACATTGCTTTCTCTCTTCCTACTTAATCAGAGTCAGCAGGGAAATATCTACAACAATCATCATTTCAGATGCCAACTTTTGGTTTCATTTATCTTTTCAGCTCTCCCTTTGTTTTCTAGTGAATCAACATAAGCTTTAATCTTTATTAATACACACCTCCTGCTTTCATTTGTAAAAATAATTTCTGAGATTATACTTTGTTCATTTATTTTTGGCATTTTTTTCAAAATTAAAGTTATCATGTATGGCTCTACAATTTTCTATAAATTTTACTTGCATCTGGTAGGCTTTGGTAATGAAATATTTTCTTCGTTATTAAATTTGAGGCTTTTTAAAAATATGATTTTCCATTTGGTTAAGAGGTTACTTATGAGACTGTTCATCAATTTATTTTAAAAATCACTTTTGGTCCACTTTTTATTGTTAAGTCCAGTTTTATTGGATTATGAAGAAAGAATGTGGTCTGGAAACTTTCTACTTTGGGTAAAATATTAAAGTTTTCTTTTAGTCAAGTACGTCATAGAAATTTTATTTGTTCCACAGACTTTTTTTAAAAGTTCTCAGTAGTTAGAGCAACAGCCTGAGCACTGAAAAGATCATAGATTCAATTTCTGGTCAAGGGCATGTACCTGGGTTGAAGGTTTGATGCCTGGCCCCAGTCGGAGGGTATATGAAGGCAACCAATCATTGTGTCTCTCTCACATCAATCTCTCTCTCTCTCTCTCTCTCTCTCTCTCTCTCTCTCTCTCTCTCCCCCCCCCTCTCTCTCATCTCTCATCTCTCTCCTCACCCTCCCTCCCTCCATTCCACTCCTTGTAAAATCAATGGGAAAATATCATCATGTGAGGATTAACTATAACAACAAAAAAAGGGTTCTGTTTTCTCCTCAAGGCTGTCATGTTCTCCCTTTATCAGTTGTGTGTGTGTGAGAGTGCATGCGCGCACACAAATTTCAATTGTATATTACTTTATAGGTTGTGTTATTCTAATGCCATATATACCTGCTTAATTTTTCACTTACCAAAATTTAAATTTTCCATTATAATTGCATTTTTTGGTAAATCTCCCTCTGTATTTTTAGGAGTTACTTGGCCATTACAATATTTAACAAATATTGCTAACATGAATTTTTTCTCCATCTAGACAAAAACAAAGCCAGATTTATCTCACATGCAGTCATTCACTGCACATGAATTAAATATTTAAAAGAAAAATCAAAACCCACTAGGAGAAAGTCAGGAGGATATGATACTAGAGACATTTCAAGGAATGCTGCTGAAATCAACATCCATACAGACATGTTTGCCTACATAAAACGTTAATCTTTTCCAGAACAAAAAATACTACACACAAAGGTGGCAGGCAACAGAAGACAGGTGTCATGGCAAAGGTTTCTGGGAAAAGCCCTTTGGGAGCCTGGGCCCCTCTCGTGTCCCATAGTGCAACCTGACCTTCTCTCTGTGGTCACTAAATTGTCTTGCATTAGTTGAAATCTTGAGGCCTTGAGTATGCAGTAGCCTGTGCCTCTTGATCAGCAGGTGTGTAAACTCAGGGAGCTGTGCTGTGTTTGACATTTAAACAGGGGTTAGCCTTTGCCAGCATCATTTCAAGGAACCAATGGGTTATCTATGTGAGTCCAGCCCTTAAATGCCTTGTGATGTGAAAAGAATCACCTGCCACTTACAATTAGGAAACCGCACAAGGTGCGGGTGGCGGGGCCTCTTTCAGAGGAAACAGAACAGCCTCCAGACTCCAGTTTCTTCTCATGACTTTTGTCATGAGAGAAAACATCCATTGCTTGAGCTGTGAGGACTCAGAAACATCAGAGCCCTGCTGCCGGCCTGACAAGGTGTGCGTATATATATTTGTCCAGTCAGGTATTCCACCACTGAAAACCATGAATACGAGTATTTTGCAAAGGCCCTGTGGTAAGTGAAGTTCATGCCAGCAATGTGTGAAGAATCATTCATTGATTTTTCTTCCTATGAATTGTTAGATCTTCTTTCTAAATGTTATATATTTGCTTTTTCCCTCTCTTTTGTATTTGACTCAGCATTTTTCTCTCCAACTAATGTTTTTAAAGTGCTGTTTTTGGTAAATCTCCCTCTATATTTTAAGGAGTTCTTTGGCCATTACAATATTTTAGTGGCTTCAATGCATCTTCCCTTTCCTGTCCCAGTGGGGCCCTCGTGAGTTAGGGATGCTCTCCTGGAGCCCAGGCGAGTTAGGGATGCTCTTCTCTCTGCCCCACTGGGACAAGAAGAGGAAGATGCATTGAAGCCACAGACTTTGCTCTAGGACGTGGGATGTAGAGCTAACAGTGCCTCTCCAGCCAACCATCAGACAAGCGCTTACATCCCCCACATCAAAAAGCACCTGGAATCAGAGGAAAAGACAGCTTGATAGGAAACTGTGCCAGCCAGAGGAAAGGACATCCAAGCTGAAAGACTTGATCTCACCAGTGGTTAGGAAATACAAACCACAGTCTACTATCATCTCCCCCTCAATGGTGGCAATGATAAACAAGCCCAGTGCCCAGCGCTGGAGAGAATGAGAGTCAATGGGCATGCTCGCACATTGCTGGCATGAACTTCACTTACCACAGGGCCTTTGCAAAATACTTGTTTTCTGCCAATATTTTATTAAAAGTGTGGATGCTTGTCCCCACAATCTCACCTTGGGAATAAAAGTAAAAGCACCAGTGAGGCTAGAAGTACAATATCACTAAATGTGGCAGCATCTTTGAGAACATCCTGCAAGTCTCTGAGTGCCATTAGTCTGGAGAAAGCTTAGGTTGAGACCATTCAGTTCCACTGAGAATATTCAGGCATGCGAAACAGGGAGTCAGATTCACACCCACTGGTCCACATGGCCTTCCAAAAACAGCACTTTAATAACATTACTTGTAGAGAAAAATGCTGAGTCAAATACAAAAGAGAGGAAAAAAGCAAATATATAACATTTAGAAAAGAGATCTAACAATTCATAGTCGAAGAAGAATCAATGAATGAGACTAGTACACACACCTTGCACACAAATGTATGCAATAGTAGATAGACATATATATATTTTGAAAAGCTGATTTCTATGAAAGTATAAAATACACAGATTCATGCTTTTCAGTGGTAGAAAACTTGACTGGACAAATATATATGCACATTATCTTTTAAAAAGTTATTCAGTACTACTACCCTCAAAATGTGCTCAGAGGAAATATGGCAGAATTTTAACAGTTGGGAATACACCTATGTCCCTGCTAACCTGCTGTGGGTTGCAGGGAGACCCCACTCTGAAGCTACATGGTTGCCTGATACAGAAACATGGTGAAAAGCACGCAATATGAAAACTAGCTCACCTTCCCAGGTATCGGTGCGCAAAATTGTGAACGCTTTTTGACTATATTTGATTAAGTAACATAAAAATCAAAATATGCATAAACAGCCCTAGTTGGTTTGCCCCATTAGATAGAGTATCCGCCTGTGGACTGAAGGGTCCTAGGTTCAATTCCAGTCAAGGGCACATGCCCGGGTTGTGGGCTTGATTCCCGTGTGGAGCATGCAGGAGGCAGCCGATCAATGATTCTCACTGATGTTTCTATCTCTCTCTATTCCTCTCCCTTCCTCTCTGAAAATAATAAAAATATTTTTAAATATGCATAAACATACCATAACTTTGTGTGCGAAGGTAATTCTGTGAATATTCCAGTTCTTAAATACAGTGGTACCTTGAGATATGAGTTTAATTCATTCCATAACCTTGCTCATATATCAAGTTGCTCGTATATCAATGCAAATTTCCCCATTGAAATCAATTAAAATGCCGTTAATCCATTCCGAGCCCCCAAAATGCCACCCCAGTTGTTCTTGTTATGTGTTTTTTGAATAAGAAAACTATATTTATAAATGACAAATATTATATAAAAACATAATAAAAGAGAATGTAAAGGAACAAACTGGTTTTATAAAGTATATTTACCTACTCGTTACACTCTTAATGCTACACTTTATCCCTAAACTGAATGTAACTTAACTAATCTTCACTGAACTTAATTGCTACTGGTCTTTGCATTTTTGGCCGATTTCAAAAAAAACGTGTCCAACGAGGTTCGCCTCTTTCTCCCTTTCAAAATGTTTCTGAAATGAGTGAGGCAAGTTTCATTGGACAGCTCCGATGCATGACCAGTAGCAACTTTTTCAGGGTGTTTCTTTTCCACGAAGTGTGACACCCTCTCCCACATTCCTAAGATCTCCTTTATCTCCTCCACCTCTGGCTCCTCCTCGAAACCAATTTCTTGGAGAACCTCCGAATGTTGCTGAAACTGCAACTATTGTAACTCCTCCGTGGTGAGTTCCAGAGAGTGCTCCTTGACGAGATCATTCATGTCTCTCTCATCCACCTCCAGGCCCATGGATTTTCCCAGAGACACTATCTCCTCCTCCACTGGCACCTCGGGTTCGAATCCTTCGAAGGTCCTTTCAGCTACGGCCTCAGGCCACAGCTTCTTCCATGCAGAGGTCAAATTCCTCGTTGTAACACCCAGCCAGGCCCGATCAATAATTCTGAGGCATATCACGATGTTAAAGTGGTTCTTCCAGAACTCTCGAAGGGTGAGGTTTGAGTTCTCTGTCACCTCAAAGCAGCGCTGGAACAGGTGCTTGATGTACAGCTTTTTAAAATTAGAAATCACCTCCTGATCCATGGGCTGCAGGATAGGAGTGGTGTTGGGAGGTAGGTAGACAACCTTTGTAAACTTGAACTCTTTGAGGATTTCATCTTCGAGGTTCGGTGGGTGAGCAGGAGCATTGTCGAGGATGAGGAGGGCTTGCATGGTTAGGTTGTTTTCCTGTAGATATTTCTTAACAAAAGGGCCGAAAACCAGGCTTATCCACTCCACAAAGAACTGCCTGGTGACCCATACCTTCGGGTTTGCCCTCCACATAACTTGCAGTTTATCTTTTAAAATCTTATGTGACTTAAAGACTCTGGGTTTTTCCAAAAGGTATACGAGCAGAGGCTTGATCTTGCAGTTGCCACTTGCATTGGTGCACAGTGCGAGAGTTAGCCTATCCTTCATGGGTTTGTGGCCTGGCATCGCCTTCTCCTCTGCCGTTATATAAGTCCTATTCGGCATCTTCTTCCAGAAAAGCCCTGTCTCATCACAGTTGAAGACTTGCTGTGGGATATATCCTTTGGCTTCTATCAGTTCAGAAAAAGTTTTGAGGCAAACCTCAGCTGCCTTCACATCCGAACTTGCTGCCTCACCATGCCTGATGATGGAGTGAATGCCGGACCTTTTCCTGAAGTTATCAAACCAGCCTCTACTGGCTTTAAATGAGTCTTTCGATGCTTTGTCCGTGGAAGTGCCTGGGGTCTGCTCCAGCAAATCACCGTAAATCGCTCGCGCCTTCTCACATATGATGCCCTGTGTTAATGTATCTCCTTTAAGCTGCTTCTCTGTCACCCACACCATCAGTAGATTCTCCATCTTTTCATGGAGAGCTAGGGAGCTTAGAAATTATTGTAATGCCCTTAATTGGCATTATACCCTTTATTGACTCCATCTGTTTAAGCACAGTGCATATCGTTGAAGTACTATGCCCATATTGCCTCGCCAAGTCAGCCACTTGCACACCTTGCTCATATTTTTCTATGATTTCACGCTCTAATTCAATAGACATCATCCTCTTCTGAGCACTGACATTTCCACTCGCTTTCTTTGGACCCATGGTTATAAAAAGAAATGTGATAAAGTATGTAAATGCACAAAAGATGCTTCAACAACGAGGTAAACAAGCACACTGAGTGAGGCGTGGGAAATTATGAGACGCTCGAGTCGCAGTAAACTGGTGGGTCGTGTGCAGCCAGCTGATCCTCGCGATTACTCGTATCTCAAATGTTGCTCATATTTCAAAGCAAAAAATTGTTCACTCGATGGCTCGTATCTTAAAAATCTTTTATGTTAGGGCACTCGTATCTCGAGGTACCACTATAACTGGATAAAGTTAAGGTACTGCTAATTAAAATCCAATACTTCTGTTTTGTTTTGTTTGTTTGTCTGTTTCTGCAAAGTGACGGGGAGGAATGGAGCGCCAACAAAATTCTTAAGATCACCAGAAGAATAAATATACAGGTGAAAGAGATTTTAAAATAATAATACTGGAGGGAACTTCACCAGAAATTAAAATGTTCTGAAAATAGTTAGAATCAATGTGTTGTGGGCAGAATGAATAGGCAGGTGGATAAAAAAAGAATGGACAACTCCAAATATCCTGAATGGCAGAAGACACACAAATTGAGTAAGCAATATACCAAACTTTCAGTGATTTACAAAAAAGAGACTTCCAGAAATACTGTATTACAACTTGACCAGCTGCTTGAGGAAACAAAAAATGCAAAGAGACATAAGAGATTATTGTACTTTTGTTGTTTATCCCATCAGGAAGAATATAGATACTCCAATCAAAAGACATTCTCTCTATTGGTGATAAAGGGATCCAAAGTTTTGCCACCCTGAAGCTGCCTTTTTGGATATTGATTTTAAGCTGTTTATTAAGAAACACAAGACTAAGAATGAACCTTTTACTAGCCCTCAACTTTAAAAAATATAAATTTTTGTTGATTTTAAAAAGGGAGAGATAGAAACATCAATGATGAGAATCATTGATTGGCTGCCTTCTGCATGCCCCCTGCTGGGGATCAAGCCTGCATCCCAGACATATGTCCTACCCAGAATTGAACTATGACCTCCTGGTTCATAAGCTGATGCTCAACCACTGAGCCAAACTGGCAGGGCACTGGCCCCCAAATTGACTTAAGTGGGAAATAGGAGGTTTTCAGGTACAGCACTGAGTGTCTAGTGAGGGTTTTCCACCATGTGTGTTCTGCTCATCCTCAACTCCCTGTAAATGGCTCATTCTAAGACACCTCCCTTCTCCCTTATCCACACTATTGGACATATACCCAATGGTATCTCTCTGTCTTTGGAATTCCCATGTCTATGTGAATTCCTCAGGTGCATGTAGTATTCGGTCTCTGTTAATCTATTAGCTCAGCTAGAAAAACTTAGAAGATAAAAAGAAAAGTATGAATTATTTCTCACTTCCATAGTGGTATTAAAAATGGGCAAACATCTCTGCTGTGGCCTTCACCATATGTTTCAATGTTTAAAACCCGACACAGCCCTGGGCAGGTGGTTGAGTTGGTTGGAGCATCATCTCCACACAAAAAAGGTTGCTAGCTCGATTCCTAGGTTGTAAGTTTCATCCCTGGTTGGGGTGCATATAGGAGGCAACAGATCAGCTTCTCACACTGATGTTTCTCTTGCTCTCTCTTCCTCTGTAAAAATCAATAAAAACATTCTCAGTGAGGATTCAAAACAAAAACACCTGACTGACCCAGTAATTTCACTTATTCATTTACGAAGAAATAAATAATAAATGATAAATAATAAATGTGTGCAGCTTGTCAAGATGTTTAAAATCTAACAAAATAGATTTTCGACCAAAAATAAACTCATAAAATAAACCCAACAAGAGTGATAAGTAAACTAAAGAAACTCACAAGAGTGAGAAAACTAGAGCAGCTCATCCCAGAGAACCAGTTGGCGAGACAATCATGGAGCGGCCACTGCAGAAATGAGTCGGTTTTGGATGACTTTACGGCTCAGTTCAATACAATCTGAAGGAATAGTCATGCCTCTGAACATTCTAACAATCCAGCCCAGAGACAAAAATGTGAATGCCCATGAATTGCATGGAAACAGGCAACTCCACAGGGCTGCCCACTGGACTTCTCCCTCCACCCAAGAGAGCTCCCTCTGGCCTGTAATGCCTATGCTCTCCAGGCAGCTTTCCGCCCTCCCTGAGCTCTGCCTTGGAGAGCCATCCCTCTGTTGCCTGGCTGGGAAGACTTCAGAGACCCCCCCTTCCCTGGAGCAGGGTAGAGACCATTGGCCAAGAGTGAAATGCATATTATCTTGTCTTATTATTCTACCATATTATGTATGCTAAGTTTCAAAATTATTTTTCAACAGATACTGTCAGAAATATTCTCTATTCGTGTAAGATTTTTTTTTACTAATTCTACTTTTTTCCTTATGATTTTACATATTGTTTGAGGATCTAAACAATAGACATGTTTTTTAGTAACAAAATGACCCATTTTATGTCAAAAAAAAATCTGTGGGAATGTATAGATCAGTTGAGGAGACAACTGACATCTTTAGCATAGTGAGTCTTTCTGTGTAGGATAATGGAAATCTACTCCACGCATTTGAAGTCCTACGTAGACATATCAATAAATTTTGAAGTTTTCTTCATATTCCCATAGATGGATTCTGCTATATTTATTTATTTTTTTTACTTTAACTTCCAACTGGTTGTTGCTGGTGAACAGAAGGAGATTGAAATCTGTGCATTTCTGTGGGTGGGGCTGTTGGAGAAAAGCAGACATCCTGGCTTTGTAATGCACCTAGCGCAGATGGCTTTGGAGTCTTGCCCTTTGGCTTCAGAAAGATGTTCTTTGTCTTAGGTATTACCTTGTGGTTGCCATTTTACTAAGTAGCCATCTTTTTTCCAGGAATATTTCCAAACTATTTTAGTAATGTCAAGATTTTGTTATGGTCAATTCTTCTAAACTATTAATGTAATAATTATTATTTTACTTCTAAGACTAAATCATCCCTGGATTTCTGGACAAAATAAAAATAAAACACCACATCTTTAAGATGTTATTGCAGGTAGTGTGATATTAATACAGGAAGGAAGCTCCGGGAACCAGACATTGAACCTAGTAAGCCAGGGCACTGAATGGGACAATAAGCCTGTTAGCTTCACTAGGAGTTACAGCTTCACACACACCCCCCACAGCATCCTGTGCCCTTGGCGACGTAATCCCCCAGGGCAGGCAGGGTCACTACTGGTCATCACGTGGGGAAGAAAGACGAATAGAGAAATTCTTCTGCTGGGTGCATGCCCAGTCCAAATCAGGATGGCGCTAGGGAGTTGCTTCTACTATGAAGCCTATCTGTCTAACCTGGGAAAAGGATCAGATTGGACAGGCAATACAGAATCCCAGAAGATATAGGAAATGGACTGATTAGGACTGGGCTCCTCAGAAGCCTGAGAAAGATGGGAAAGTTGATTGGGTCATTTGAAAGGGTGCCTGGATCTTCCCAAGCCCGAGATAATAGAATCCCAGTTTAACAAAGAGCCCTCATCTTCATAATGCATGCTCACTCCCAATGTTCTCCCTCCACAGCAGCCAGGGGCCCAGACAGCCATCTAGGGCCTAGCAGGAACTGACTACTCACCCACCAGCCGAGCCAGGCATGGGGACTGACATGGCCTCAGCCAACGGCACAGAATCTCTGTACTCTGGCCCTATGTCTGGGCTTCAAGAAGACAAGGCTGCACCTTTTCCTCAACAGGAGGACCGGGACCCTGGGCAGCCTGTGCAGCTCCACAGCTTCCATGCGTGGGTTCCTGGGGTGCTTTCCCTCAACTCAGAGAACACCACTTGCCTTGGCAACACAGGTGTCATCTCCTTGTGTGATACCAATTCTATTGCTAATATTGTTCTTAGGATTTTGTTGTCACATTTCTGTATAAATGACTTTCATATATAGCATTCTGTATACTATATTTGAAAGACTTGCCTATCTGTGCTCTGCTAACTTCTTAGAATTGGAAGGTTTTTCATTATTGTCTGAGGTCTTAAATGGTATAGAAACTGTGTTTATAATGACAGATAGACCTTACATTTGAACATTTCACAATGAACATAGTAGGTTATTTTTATAATCTTATAGAATACACAAAATATATTGAAGAATTCATAAGTAAGATGAAATTAATTACAAATGGAATCATAAGAATCATTTGTATGGAAAAATCCCAAACAGCTATGAACACATTCCATGACATGAACTGGGAAGAAATATTACCAAAGGTTAATGGCGGCTATTCCTGGATGACAGGCTGGCCGGTATGCTTACCTTTCCCTTTGGGTTTTTCTGCATCGTTCCATGCCTCCCACCAGTCACATGTAACATGCTGAGGTAGGAAACCAAAATTCCCCCCCGTGAAGGTGCCTTGGGAATATTGATTTCAAGCTGTTTATTAAGAAACAAAAAACTCAGGAAGAACCATTGGCCCTCCCCGCTGTCCTGCCCAGCAAAGGCACATGAAGAGCCCTGCTTCAACGGGGAAGCCTCAGTTTAGTCATCTCAAACCCTTCCCACTCGCCAGGTCCCTCATGCTCAGTGTCTCCGAGTCACTGCAAGGATTTCCCTGCATGTGTGTTTTGCTCTTCCTTCTGAGACTACATGTAAATCCCATGCTCACTTCTGAAATCTAATACTCCTTCCACCTTTCTCCAGAAATGTCACAGATATCCATGTAGCCTCACTATCTTTGGAATTTTCATGTCCATGTGAATTCCCCAGGTGCATGGATTAAAACATGACCTTTCTTCTGTTAATCTGTCTCTGGGTGGGATGATTAGCCCACCCAGAATTTAGAAGGTGGAAGGGAGAGTATTAATTCTTTTAAGGCTCCACAGTTGCAGTTAGGAGTAAATTAGTTCCTTATTTGTTAAAAACACTGATCTTTTGCATCTACCACAGGTGATAGGCTGAGGCCCAGGACACAGTGGCCCTGGAGCAGCCAGTGCCCACAGAGGATCCCTGCGCCCAGGCTGTGGGCATATCTGTCACCTCCAAACCACCATCTATTTGGGGAGATGAGGTTTTGTCCAGAAAGACTCCCCATGCCTCTCATCTCTGCATTACAGGTGACCTGAAGGACAGTGCAGGGTGGAGAGCAGGTTGAATGGACTATGGGCATCCCTGGGCATCTGTGGGGGAATAAGGCCAGCTGGAACCTCCTGGAGGCAGTCACCAGACAGAAAAGGGTGCCGGCAACTCTAATGAACTCATTCTGCAGGCATTTGAAAGAAAAAGTTAACTATTTAGAAAGATGCTGCCTCCATATTCTACTACAGCCTCCATATTCTTACACATGATGCTGGTCACCTTGCAGCCACTAGACGCAAAGTGAAACAGCAGACTTTCCAAGAGGCACTGGGAGCAGATGGCCTCCCCTTGAGATTTAATCTGGCCAGGAAGCCTCAAGCACATTGACTCCCCAAGCCCAGGAGTCACTCTGGATTCTCTTTGCACCCAATCCTGTGTCCCCTCCACAGACCTCTCCATCTCTCCCAGCCATGGCCCTGCCCAGGCAGCAGCCACGGCCCTAAAACAATCAGAGAGAAACTGCCATTCATCTCTTTTCAGTTGTTTCTCTCTGGTGTCCAAACATCATTAGCCAGTGGGAAGTCAGTGGAACTGGCTGCCTGGCTTCGTGTGGACACAGAGGTCAAACCATCCTCCCAGAGCCAGAGCAGATCAGTGTCGGTCCCCACGCCCTGGGCTCTGCCCCACAGCCTTTGTGTACATGGAAGCCATGGGGCAGTGAGGTGCCCCGGTGCCGGGTCATTGCGTTGCCTGAGCACGCAGAGAAGATGGCTGGCCTCCCTCTCCCTCTCCTGGCCTGGCTGTCACAGTCCCTTCCGTGGAGAGGGAACACTCCTGCCCCGACCTTCTCCCCTCCTTTCTCTTCTCTTTTTTATGGCAGATGAGGTGTCAGGCAAATTCCTAAACTAATTCAAGAGCCATTTCCTTCTCAAAGCTGCCCCTGAATTCTATCCCAGGTGCCCAATCCTTTCATACCTACCTCCTCTCTAGCAGTTTATACTAGCGCCCAGTTATCCACTTGCCTCCTCAAACAGATTTGAGCTCTTGAAAAATAAATAATTACCATAACGAGTAGTACGTACTGCTTTAATTGCTATGCTAAACACTTAATATTTATTACAGTTTTGATAATATTTATATGATTTATAATATTTACATCTGTATATCATGACCCATGTTTTGTACTTAATCTATTATTATGCATACATGGTATTTAAAATATTTATATGATTTGTTACAATAACCTACAGGTAGAGTGTATCATTATTCCCATGATACAGATGCAAAACTGAGGCTTAAAGAAAAAAGTTAACTTGCTCAAGGTCACTAGCTGGTGGTTGGTAGACTTCATTCAGCTCCATGATAATCGTGGGTACAAAATAAGCTTATTCAACTCTTTAGCCAAGGTCCTGAGGCCTGGCCAAGACACAGAACACCAGGGTATAGTGACTGAACATGCACCTGACACTTTTACTTACTTTTTTTTAAATATATTTTATTGATTTTTCACAGAAAGGAAGGGAGAGGGATAGAAAGTCAGAAACATCGATGAGAGAGAGACATCGATCAGCCGCCTCCTGCACACCCTACACTGGAGATGTGCCCGCAAGCAAGGTACATGCCCCTGACTGGAATCGAACCTGGGACCTTTCAGTCCGAAGGCCGACGCTCTATCCACTGAGCCAAACCGGTCTTGGCATGCACCTGACACTTTTAACCGCCAAGCAAGACAGAGGCCAACTGGCAGAGGAAGCAGAGACACCTGGGAAAGGTCCTGGGGATGCCCTACAGCATCCCCAGCTTTCATGGCAGCCTCGGGCACTGGCCACACTGTGTGCCCACAGGCTGAGTCACGGAATCATCGCCAGCTTCCTAGCTCCATTGTCTGCCTCCCAGGCTTGACTTGAGGATAAAGTCCTAGAGAAGATCTGCAATCGCAGCACTCTGCTGCCTAGCACGCATCTTTTCTCCAATAAAAGAGAGAGTGAAGGAGTGAAGAAGTGAAGAAGTGAAAGAGTGAATGAGCAAAATGCGCCAACTCCTGGCAAGTGCCGCTCAGTTTCATGTCTCCATGTTTGAAATTAAGAATGACAAAAGTTTCCCCTGACATTCGGGCTCAGAAACATCCACACACTAAACATGATGGATGTTTTTCTGTGCTTGTCATCTCCCGCCCACAGGGCTATTCAGTGAGCAAGCAGATGGGGAGGGGGGTGCTGAGAAGTTAACTGGGGCCCCCTCTGGGGAAGAGGTCCTCAGGAGAGCAGCCTCCTGATAGCTCCCCACGTCTTGTCTCCCAGAGTTCTGGTTTGATTTGACTTTAAACAAATAAGGAAATGTGACACTTATTTATCCTTAAGTATCCTAAAGCAATAATCTTTTACAATTTTCTTTTCCTTTCCTACGGAGCCCATATCGGTTGAGACTCTCGCCTCACATCAGACTGTGTAAATAACCTCCTTACCATAAATCAAAGGATTTCCGGCGGAAGGGAAATCTGAGTGTGGATCGGTACCACACACACAGCCCTCGCCTTAGTTCATCTGAGAAAACAGAGGCCAAGACTGCAGAGTGGCTTAGGGGAGGTCGGAGGCAGGGAGCGCAGACTGCTCGCCCTGTCAGGTCTCCTGTTAATCACCTAGTCGCCTTCAGCTGCCCTCCATTCTTGGGCTCACACTCTCATTTCTGAAGATCATTTTATAGCCTGTCTCCTTCCTATGTTAATAAGCAGAACTAGGCTGTTCAAGAATCTAGGAAATTGCACATTTTTGAAACAACAGATTGATTGTGAGCTGTGCAGAGCTAAAAGATTACATTTCCTATAAATCTGTTTCCACTCAGGCCCGGCATTCAGTGGCCACTCCCCCCACCTTGTGGACACAGCTGGGTACTGCGTGCATAGAAAAATGATCCCAGAAAACATATGGCTGCAATTTTCTTAAGGATGTATTCACAAATGGATTTTGGCCCACGTTCTTTTCTGTGTCTGAACTGAGCCTGACTTGAGCAGTAGAGCCATTTGGATATGAAGGAATTCCATAGAAAACGGGAAATCCCACTGGAACTCATGCGTGTTCATTTTCTTTAAAATGTGATGCTAAGGGTGGGTCTTTAGAAAAGGCAATTTAGCTGAAACCGGTTTGGCTCAGTGGATTGAGCATCGGCCTGCGGATTGGAAGGTCTGGGGTTCAATTCCTGTCAGGGGCACATACCTTGGTTGCGGGCACATCCCCATTGAGGGTTGTGCAGGAGGTGGCTGATTGAGTCTCTCTCTCATCCATGTTTCTGACTATCTCTCTCCCTTCTTCTCTGTAAAAAACCAATTATATATATATATATATATATATTAATAAAGACTAAAAAAAAGAAAGGCGATTTAGAGCCATGGAATGAACTTGCTCATTATTAGCGCTTTTTGAACCTATGTGACATAATTTTTATCCTCCCACCTATGCCCACGTTCCACACTTGCAACATCTCAAACAACGGTCTCAGTGCTCCTCCCACTGCTCTTGGAAGCAGATGTTGATAATGCACCTAGCATCCCTGTTCCTCAGTTGGATTAACGGAGCAAGAAGACTTACAAAGCCCCACACTTACTTGCAGAGTGTCAGAAGCACACAGTGGTCTTACACAAGCCTGCCTGATGGTCCATAGTGACTCTAGCATGTTCTACACATTCAAGAAATTCAATCTGTAGATGTTGTGAAAAATACAGAAAATGGAAAAAAAACCACCAATTCATAAATGAATGTTTCACCCCTTTCCAAGATTTGTGCTAATAATTATAAAATATTAAGTAAATCAGAGGCAGAATATCTATGAATAGCATGGGGGCTAAGAAATATTACTATGTTTCCTCCCATCTTCCAAGTTCTTCTGAGGGATTAATAAATTAACAGAAGCAGGTTAACAGGAGAAAATCAAGTTATAGTACATGCACATGGGAAATTCACATAAGCATGAACATCCCAAGGATGGTGAGGCAGCACTGGGTATATAAGCCAATGTGAACAGAGGAGGGACAGTGGGGTCTTAGGTTTCAGAAGTGAGGAAGGTGGTTTAAAGGTGTTTGAAAAAGAGCAGAGTGTGCATGGCCAGAGAATTCTTGCCAGATACTCAGAGACATGGGTACAGGGGGTTCTAGCCAACCCTGTCTGGAACCCTCTATTTATCATACTTAATCCCAATTACATTGTAAGTCTTCTTGCTCTGTTAATCCAACTGAGGAGCAGGGTTGCTGGGTGTATTATCAACATCTGCTTGGTGAGAGGAGCACAAGACCATTGTCTGAGATGTTGCAAGTGTGGAATGTGGACATATGTGGGAGGATATAAATTATGTCACATAGGTTCAAAAGAGCATTAATAATGTTAGCGTAAGCACCCTAACATTCTCTCCCGGAGCAGGCCTTATCATCTCAATCTCTTGGGCAGAAAAGGAGAGGGGATGTGTCAAAGGTTCTTTCTGAGTCTTGTTTCTTAATAGCTTAAAGTCAATATCTCAAAAAGGCAGCCTCGGGTAGAAAAACTTTGCTTTCCTTCCATAGATTTAAAAGAGTTCCCCCAAATTATAAAATTCCATCTATGGTAGACACAATTTTTCTTGTGCTACTCAGAAATGGTCATTTGTTCATTTAAAAAGCTAAATAATTCGTCAGTCTTTTTAAATACCAAAAGTCCAGAGTTTTGCAAAGTTGGCTTATTATGGTCATCAAGGCTGTGAAATACCGGGAAATATATACTATATAATAAAACCCTAATATGCAAATTGACCAACAGCCAAAGGACTGGTCACTATGACATGCACTGACCACCAGGGGGCACATGCTCAACACAGGTGAGCGCAACAGCTCTAAGGATCAAGGGGTCCCAGAATATGAAAGCCCCAGACTACAAGAAGATGTCTGACTGCTGGCTTAGCCCTGATCTTCAGGGGTATTGGGCCTAAGCCAGCAGCCAGACATCTGTCAAGGGGTCCTGGATTGAAGAGGGTGCAGGCCAGGCTAAGGGATCTTCCCTGCACCTAGTGCACAAACTTTGTACACCAGGCCTTTAACCTTTAATATATATATATATATATATATATATATATATATATATA